>WBMZ01001743.1:5000-46405 GCA_013400975.1 Atrichornis clamosus | reverse complement strand
AAGAGACCTTGCATGGGGAGGCTGTGCAGCCTCCAGCTTTGGAGGTTCTCCAGACCTGACTGGACAAAGCCCTGAGCAACCTGTTCTGGCTTCATGACTTTGCCCAGGGTATTGTAAAAGACCCCTCCTGGGGGCCCTGCCAGCCTGAAATACCCCATGCTTCTATGAAATATTTCTTGCGACTGAAGGTGTGTATATCATCTTTCATATGTAGGTTTTCTGGTGTCTAATAAGGCAACTTTTCTTGCAGTGAAGAAAACACTAGAGTTTGTCTTCTCCAGGTTGCCTGTTTGCATGAAACACAGAAGAGTATTGTTTTAGAGACCTCTAACCTCAAGTGCTAAGGGGATCAAAAGTACCAAGGCAGGGACATGCAAACAGACACAAAAAAACACTGAAGAAGCATGACTGCACAAGTCTCATCTTCTTAAGCTAACTTCGACATTTGTAAATATCTAAATATGGACAAAGAATTGAGTGAAATGTAGTAATTGCTAAACCAATTCACCTGGCACTATAAAGTAATTAGAATTGGTAGTCCTTCTGTGAAAAGAAGTTCATGACAGCTAATCTGGCTGAGGTATGCTACAGTACAAGCAGACTTTGCATGCCTTGTAAGCAGCATATTCTGAACTGGCTTGCATGCATGCACATCAATCAACCAGAATTAATCTCATGGTAAACATATACTGTGCAACAGCAAAACCCATCATTGGTATTTTCTAAGGCTTAATTAAAATCCTATGAGAGATTTTTAAACACTAAATGAGATTGATTATCAAATGTGGTCATATCTATAGCAATGACATTTGTAATCTTGGTCTGTGTCTTTTAATGCTCTATGTCTTGTAACAGTGAGACTCATACATTTGTTATTTTACAGATACTTTTAACTGGTTCTTGCATCAGTGTCTTTACTGCTTGAGCCCAGGCTATTTGTGGGAGTATATTGGCTGAAGCCTATTGCTTTGCATGCTTAAAGAATTTGTAGAGATATGTTGAGCAACTGCATTTTAAAGCCGCTCAAAACAATACCTGTCTCATAGTGTTATTGTTCAAAGCAGATTTGTGTACCAGGGATAGAGGTTTCTCATAAAGAGAGGTGTCTCTTACCTTAACTCTGAAAACCTTTGCTATCCCTCGTCCAAGATCTTATCTCCAGTTGTCCTGCAAAATCCCTTCCGTCTTCCTGAGCTGCCACTCCCTGGCCCCAAAAGCTTCTCTAAATCTCACCTCAGGCTGCCATCTTTCTGTGCCCCATGGCTCTGAGTCCCATGCAGCAGGACCACATGCACTGCTCCCAGAACCTCTCCCTGGCCATCATTTAGCTGAGTGTCCAAAGCTCTTTCAGTGGTGACACTCATGCCCTGCTCAGATTCGTGGGTTTAGGATATCATTGTCATACTCATGCCCTGCTCAGATTCGTGGGTTTAGGATATCATTGTCATCTTCTCTCCTGTTGCCTTCACCTAAGGAGACACTGTCAGGAGAAGGAACCAAGGTTCACCCCCACTTTGTTCCTAACTCACATAATGAATAAGCTCTAGTTACAAGATGGCAATAGCTACAAGATGGGTGCCTGTGGGTTTATTTTCATGTCCAGAGAAAGAACAAAACTATTTCAATAAAATTCTTCAAATTCATTTCCTCACACTGCTGAAGTTGTGCTTTGAAAGATTGCTGAATAAAACAATCAGTGGCCTGACTTGGGACATATGATGGCTCTTTGGAAATTGCTTTGGTGTAAGGATGGCACATAAACAAAGCTTTCTTTTTTTTCTTCTGGGCATCCACTGCTGGCAGAAGTAGATGAAAACAGCTTCTCACACCACACCGCCCATTTACATTTTCCATATGCTGGATTTTAAGATTATAGGGTTTTAGATTCTGAGTTTGCATGTTGCATTTTACATAATAATGAGTTTCTGTCTCAGGCTGAGTTGATACATGAGAAAGCAGAGCCACCACCACCACCACCCAGAAAGTGAGGAAGAACAACACACATCTTGGAAAGGAGCTCTGACTGAGGTCTTCACATATTTTCTAGGAAGCATATTCAATTTCTCTTTTCTGCCATGTAAATGGTATCTGTTTTAGTGCTGCTTGGAAGGAGTCTGTCTTCCTACTTGGTACATCTGTTTCCAGTGGCTTCCTAGTAAAGATTTTCCAAAGTGATATGAATCAGATTGTTCTTCATAAATTAATTACTCTATCACCCCAAATAAATTTTTGTTTAAGTCCTTGACTTTGACAATTTTGCACCTCCTTTTCATCACTGGGTGGCCGTTTACTGCCTGTTTTAACTGTAGAAACATCACTCAGGGTAAAAGTAGTTCTTGCGTAATGCTATGGTTTTAACTATTTGTTTCCGTATCACAAGGAGTTTGCCTGTGTAAAAGGGAATGCACATGTCTACACAGTAGGGATGTTACTAGGATGCTGGATTAGGTGACTTCCTGAGGCCTCTTCCAAAACAAATTATCTTATGAGCCTATACGCATTTTTAAAAAGTCTTCCTGATCTCTTTCTGAAAATGAACTCAAGGTTAGAATTTCTTCTGGTTCTTCTTATTTTACATTTTTTTGTCACTAAGCATTTTCAAATAAGATGTCTACCAAGGTTTCACACAGCAGAGGGCCATGTTGGACATTTCAGTACCTCGGGAAGTGATCCTTCAACATCTGTGCAGCATGGCAACATTCTGCAACCTTTTGTTTCCTCCATCTCTCCCTACTTTCTCTTATAGTAGAATTGAAGTAACTGGTCTTTATCACAACTGAGCCCATTTATGGATGGATCCAGAAACTGAAGTCCTTTCTCTCAAACGTCACTTAATGACTTCAGTGACACTTCCAGGTCTCTGCAGACACTTCCATTTCTGCAGTCACAATGCAGCAGGCATCAAACACTTCCTTGAACGTAGTTGTGTTTAGATCCATCACACCCTGCTTGGTCCTAATCTCCTCTCATCTCAGTGCTTCTCCTTTGCCTTGTGTAATAGAGGTTTTCAAAGATTGCTGAGCAGAGAATGTGAATCTTGTGTGGAGGAAGCTCCATTTTACTCCTCAGACTCAGTGGTCAGTTATATTCAAGCTGGATTCACACACATTTTTGCTGCTTGTGTATAGACTTTGTCAGTTGACTTGGAAGTAAGAATTATTTCAGTGCATGTTCTCAAAGCAAAGAGAATTATAAGCATTTGCCATGCTTTTCATGCTAGAAAGATTTATATCTGTGGTGAGATAATGAAGACAGAACATCTCTAAATAGCAATCTCTGACCTGAGCTTAGAATAGGTATCTGTAGATGCATCTTGCACAATTTCCTGGTCACTTGGAGAGACTAGAAAAGTTCAAATACCTTCAATAAAACTGGTTTCACCAATTTCTGCTGTTAGAAAAAGAGGCTTATAAGGGTAAAGGATACCACAGAACATCTTATTACTACATTGACTGAGGATGAACACAGATCTGCTGCTGCAAAGCACTACGGTAAAACCTTGGAGACTTGAAATATGTCTGAATTCTTCAGCTTGAGGACAGCTGTAATTATAATGAGCTTGCAGAAGTAAGGCTGCAAGAGTAGACTGTTCTCTCCCCCTGCCTGGGATTAACCATAAATGACTCATAGTGAGGCGTAATACTACCTTTCCATTGAGAGGAATGTCAGTTCTCCAGCTATATGATAAATCTTTACATCTTTATTAGAGAATAGAGAATGAAATAACCGGTCTTCCATTATACATCTACCCAATTTGTGTCCAGCTGCTTTAGGAACACTCTACTCCTATTTAGTATCTTAGCAAGCTTTGCTAAATCCATCTGTTCTAAAAGAGTGTTGCGTTAAGCACAAAATAAAGAACCCAAAGCAGGCACCAGCTGCAGTTACCAACAAGCAGGCTATTGAAATCCACTTACTCTAGCTTACTAGACACTTATGAGAAAGAAAGACCATTCTAATATATTTAAGGCTAGAACAAGCTTGTGTTTCCTTGGCTAAGACAAGCAGTTCTGATGATCATAGCTGGTGGTCTGGATGGCAAGAAAAGGCAGGATGATCTAGTAAAAGCTCCTTTGACTTCAATGGCAATATGGATTTGGTCTCATGCAAACAATGAGAGTATGTGAAACTAATTATCTACCCATTGAGGTTTTCCCTCCACCTTCCCCCCTTCTAATTTCTAATGAATGTAGATAATTGCTGTGTTCCCACTAACACACAGATTAGGCCTCTGGGATTAGGCTATGTGATTGAGCAGCTAATACTAAGGGTAAACGCCTCTGGTGTTCCTGCTAAATGCATTCTTGCTAGTAAGTTAAATAATCATTCTACTAAAACGTTACGAAAAGATTTAAATACTTGTTTTGCAGACTTCTAGTAGATTTCTATAGTTTCTGACATACTGTGACATTCTTCAGAATGTTCGTTTATACAAAGTTTGATTTCTTTTGGTGATTGTCAACTTAAGTTACTAAAAAAGGAGAGCATTTTGTACACAGAAGGGAAGGGGGTGAAGGGAAAGCAGTATATTAGAAACATGAGTAGGTGCCCTGGCTTGTCCATCCGTCTTGGCATCATTTTATTTATACATTTTCTAAAGGATTAGAAGTAATCAGTTCCAGAGGATGTGCTCTGGAGTATTGGCAGCATCTACTTTCTTGGCAATCATTGCAAATATTTTATACAGTTTCGTATTGTCTTGTGCAGTACCAAGCACTGGCGGTTTGACGTAAACAGTGTTAATGTTTTAGCTTCTATGGCAGCGACGTTTCTCCCCCTGCAGCGCACTGCACTTTCCAAAGCCTTGGAGTTGGCAGGGCACATTCGGCATGGTGGGAGCACTCACCTGCGGGGAGAACAGGACGCCAGTCTTGGTGCTGCATGGCTTTGCCCTTTGCAGCAGCACACCAGAGCCCTCAGAGCCTCTAGTGTGATCCCCCAGCAGGATGAGGCCTTGTGTGCAGGCAGCAGGGCAGGGGCACTCCCCATGCAGGATGTGCTCATTACACTCAGTTTTACAGCTCTGCCTCACTCACCAGTGAGAAATGGCAGAGACCCACTTCACAACTTATTTGTTTTATATTTGCAGATAAATAGCTTCTAAGGTATAGACCTTGCCATGCAGTTATGAGTGCTTCAGACAGATCTCACCTCCATTGCTCCTTCAAGGTTATGACTGGAAGCAACTTTAGGGACCTCACTTGATTGACTGATTCTCCATAAAGAGAACCCGGGTACCTGTCTCCATCTGCTGAGGTGGGGGTGTCCTGGGTTTTCCTGATATAACTCTCAACTTCGATGAGATGCTTAGGTAAAGCAGAGTGTTAATGCAATAACTAGAGCTGAGGATAAGTAGAGAAGGTGGGAGAGAAATGACTTAGAGTCCCTCAGACAAGAAATATGATATTAATAGAAGAAAGTTCTGTATTCCTGAAGAGTTAACTCTGTCCTATTGGCCGAAAGAACAAGGACATGTTGAAATATCAGCAAATGGTTTTCAGAAAAGACTAGCAAAGTTCTGGCATTTCACAAAATCTAGGTAACATTGTGGAAAGAAACACAAGAAATAATTGTTTCTTAATATGGCATTTGCCTAAAGTAACATTGATGTTGATTGAAGTAATGTAATTTTCATATCTAAAATGTTGCAGGGGAGAGTATGTCTATTTCATTTATGTTTGCAGAAACTTAATCTACAGGAAAAGATTTTATAACAGAATTGGAGGTTAAATTTCATTTGCTGATTTAATAAAAGCTAACAGGATGGATTTGGGGATATTTCATTAATCTTTCTTTCCTTTCAGTGAAAAGGAAATTAAGTTCAATCTAGTTCAAACTTTGCTTCACTATTATACAATAGACTGCCAATGTCCATGTTCTCTCTGGCAAGTTAAAACCTAATTAGTCACAGAAAATTCTTCCCTGATCCTGTCACTGTGAGGCAGGAAAAGCCTGGGCTGCAGACAAAGAATGCAGATGCACTCGATGCTTGGCTGTGGCTCTGTTAATGTCCGTGCTTTCCTACACAGCATGCAGTGACTCAACTGAAAGTGCCGTATTTTGTCCTTCATGCAACACCATCAGAGATATAAGCTGCCTTTTCAAAACACAAATAAAGTCTTTTAATATGAAGTAGTGCAAAGAACATGCTGCCATTCACCACTTCCCCACTTCTGCCCATTCTTTAAAGCAGCAGGAGTGGTTGCTTGGGTGCTGTGAGATGATCAGCTGGGTACAGCTGGGATGAGTAAGGGCAGAAATTTGTGTCTGGCTGCAGCTTATTTAACCCCCCTGTCAGGAGCCACCTCCCAGCTGAGCTGCCAGGATGCCCAGGCTGCAGGGCTGTGGGTGCCCTGGGAACAGGGAGCTGGCCCCACACCTTTCACACCAGCACTGGCAGGTAGGGTCCAGCTGCTCCTGCTGTACCTGGTGTCCAAGACCTGCTAGATCCATAAAATGCAATTTCATATTTCAATCTTTTAGAATTTTGAAGAAGGAGGTCAACTGACAAAATTAATTTATGAGTAACATCTCTATCACTTCCCTTACTGCTTATATAAAATAATATTTGTTCTTTCAACATTCTTGATTACACTTAATAAAAAGCAAGAACTATTAAAAACACCTGCCCTTTCTTATTCTAGGTTTATTTCTAACAACTGTTGTAGAATTATTCTGGGACTGAACTTGGCCTCCTCTGACATATATGTTGTCTCATACTACATTGAATTTCCACTATCTGCTGAAATTTTTATGGCATACCTTGAGCATAGTCTGGGAAAGGAAAGTTATTTTACCTCCAGAGGTGAAATTATAGAGTATAATTGGCACGAGCATATCTTGTAAAGGACAACTTCTTTCCTGTCAAATTAGTTGGAGGGATGAGCTATTGCAATTTGTATTTAGACTGAGATTTTCTAAGGCACTTAGAGGCACTATCTCATGCGACCCCTCTGAAAATCCCAGCTGTCACTGCAGTGGTTTCACAGTAAGCTTTGCAGGAGCAAAAACCTCTCTGTGGTGCAGTCCGAGTGCAAGAAGCAGTTAATTCTGCTTCTTTCTGAAATTCAAGAACAAAGCATGAGCCTTGGGGAGAATTTTAGCTTCCACTTCTGACTGAGACAGGGTATCTGGAGGCAGCCCTTTGTTTTTCCAGAATATGTGGGGAAAAATAACTAAGTCTGCCTTTCTGTTCTCCCAGCAGTTACACTTCTCAAAACAGCAGGTGACAAAAGCAATGCAGGTACCTCACTCTGGGCAGAGGATTATTGTGAGGAAATCCTGTAGGATTTGTTTTACGAAGACTTTTTTTTTTTCTTTTCTCCCCTGTTGCTCCAGTAGTGTGGCTTTGCAGAGCTGGGAAGTGACCCAGCCCCTGTGATTTCCCTTGTAGGGTGAGGGTGGGATGAACCCCAGCGGCTGCTGCCCTCACTCAGCATGTCCTGGCCCTTGGCTCTCTGCCTTTAGAGATCCTGGGGGAAAACGTCCTTGTGAAGAGGGAAGGCAGATGCCCTGGGGCTAGGGGAAGGCTATCCTGCAGTGTTCTGACAGAGAAGGAGCAACCTTCGGTATCCAGCTGTGTTTATGGCCTCAGCCCATGTTCTCTCAGTTTCTACGAAAGCCACAAGTGGAACAAAGCTCAGGCTTAGCCCAAGGTCTGTGTGCAGTTTTTGCATGAAGCCTGACTACGTGGTGACTGAGAAGCCACCCCAGAGGTCTGTTCACACACCGATTCTCCCCTTCAGGCTGTGTCGCTGTGCCCTGCTCTGCACTGCTCTGCGTTTCGTTGCTGGTGCATTGGAGTGGCTCCAGATGGAAAGAATTAACCCACCCACAGGCTGTAAGCAAAGATTCACCCTGTCCTTGGGCAGGACTTGGATGGACAGGGATGATCTGGGTTCTGGAGAGCTGCCCTCTCTGTTTTGGCGTGCCTGTCCTGGCTAGCGCTGGGAGAGTTTTCTCCAGAACTGCTGTGTTAGGCATCTGCACTCCACAGGCTTGTGAATAATTCAGTACATTGAGCTGTGGCTTACTTACAACATTAAACTGTTCAAAAAGACAAATGGAAATAAAATAATAATGTGAGCTTAAACACGTAGGTTGCAACAACTCAAGAATTCATTATGCTATTTGTCTGCTACTGTGGAACACAATTTTAAAAAGATATGTCATGTCAGAGCTTTCTTTTATAATGACTGTTTCAGAACATACTACTGTGGAACATGTCGGCATTCCAAGCTTTTCCTATATTTGATTATAGCTGATAGCAATCAAAATCATTTTACTGCCAATAATAATGTTGGCAGCAGCTTAATTTAATACCGTGGAGGTTAGATCTTATTTATATCATTCCTCAAATTTGATAACTTTGAATATAACTACAAAATATTTTGCAATGAAAACTTAAAATATGGGATATTTAATTTAGTGTTCTAGCCTCATTGCTTAAAAATGTTCAGATTACACAAACACATTCTTGCACCATTTGTTTTGAATACAACTTTTCCATGGACTATAGACCTTTTTCATGATATTCTGAGAAATGCTGAACACTTTATCACTGTGAGGCATGCCAATACTTAAAAAATCAGTCTTCTTCGAATAAATCTGCAATTTGCCAAAAGTAAGTAAATAATTTTTGGAAAAATAAATCCATTAACCAAATTTTTTTTCCACATCCAGTCTGCTTTCCCTTACCTTAGTAGACTTAGAAGTTATTGCCACAACAGTATGCTGTCACCAGCTTTGATAGTTACGTCAGCACTATGTCACTAGAAAGGAGCAGATTTTCATCTCTTTTTAGTTAATGGGATTTTTGGCACTGCCTCAAACATGATAGACTGTTTTATAGAAAACAGCAGGGTTTCAACCACGGACTGTGCCATCAGTGAGATGAATGCTGTAGCTGCTAGTGGCAAGGTGCATGGCTGCTGCCTTCCTTTGGCCGAAATATTTGTGCATGTAGACTCACAACCCAGTATCCTTTGCCATGGACCTCTTACTGACGTGACTGTTACTCTGTTCAGCACTTGCAGGGCTGGAACAGATGAGGCAGGGTATGAATGAGAGCTGACATAATTTGCTGCTTTTTTCCCTTAGTCTGCTGGAGTCTCCTGAGGACTGATCAGAGCAGCACTGGAGCAACCTCCTGTCTCTCAAACTTTCTCAACCTCCAAAAGCTAATTTTCTGGATAGTTTTGTTCACAGAATGGCATCAGGTTTAAATGTTGAAGAGGAAAACGTGAAGTTTTCATGCTTTCAGACACAGCTGGTTAATTTGGTGATAGGGAAGCAATGTTATCCCTTGTTACAGAAGAAACAGAGAAGTCAGAGATGTTGCAAGAGAACTGTTTGGGAGGAATCAGAGCCCCAGATGATTCTGGACTCCAACCTGCCCTTGGATTTGATGCTCTCTTCAGGCAACCAAGGCAGGCTTCCTGTCCTGAGGGAGGAAAATCCCAGGGAAAAGAGCAGCCATGCATCCCGTGGTGGGACCAGGAGGTTTTCACAGGATATAACACAATGAGATGCCCAAGCTTGCCACAGCTTGCCAGTATGAGAATGCTAAAAGCAAAACCAGGTCAGAGAATCAACATCCCTCTGTCCCGTCGGTTTCTGCTCACCTTGTTGTGATGAGATGTTGCAAACCAGATAAATAAAAAAGCTCTCCACCATCATCTTCCCTCAATATTTGTTTTGAGATTACATTTTTAAGGTCAGCTGTCTACACTGTCAATTGACTAATATGCAGACAATGGTAAAACTGGGGAAAGCAAAGAAGAGAAACTGCTCTGGGACTGGGATGGGAGGAGTAGCTCCTTATACCTGTGTTGCCAAGAGCATGAGCAGAAATTGCCTGAGGAATGGTTTGGCAGCCTTTAGACAGAACCTGAATGTTAGAAAACTGTGCTAAAACCACCTTGACTGCTAAAAACAGTCAAGGGATCTCCAAAAATTGTCAGGGGTAGGTCAAGAAGAATAGGGAATCATGAACCGGGGACAGAAAACTTCAGTTCACCCATGGCATCTTTCCATGGGAAGTCATCTTTCCTCCCACCAGCTTCAGGTGAAGACAGAGACAACGACAAAACAGATCTGCACTCCTTGCTCAGGGTAGAAGTTCCCACCCATATCCATGTCTCCACCAGGATGACACACCCAAGGTGTGGTGGCCAGCATGTTCCAGCTCTCTTGCTCTCAGGAAGCCCTGCTAGACTCACCTAAATACCATATTCAAAAGTTTCCAGCAGATTAAGTTAAAAACAAATAATGAAAAAATCAGTCTTCTCACAGTGTCGTGAATTGCCTCTTTGCTTTAATAGATCTTGTGCTAAAAGACAGAAAAACTTGTGTATTTATTTCCAAGATTATTAAATTACATATAGAATATGCTTCCTGAGTATTAGCAGAGTTTATAACTGCATTCATCCTATCCATGCTCTGGTTACGTCTAATGAGGATAATTATTACATGGCTTAGCTATAATTCGGTATTGACTCTTTCGCGCATGAAAAGCTTTTGTTGGCAAGCATCAGTGGAGAGCTTCAACAAAAGACATATTTAGCCTGTGTAAACATTGTTATTTCAAGGTCTCACCCTAACGTGCTTTAGGCTAAGTACTTTCTCCTCAATTGAGTTAATATAGCCAAAATGATATAAGGATGGGATTAGATACTGGCTTACACCACAAGGAAAAAAATGAAAGTTGGTCAGGGAAAAATGCAGTTAATTCCATCCTGTCAGCAGTGGATATTAAAGATTATTAGTTGGCACACTCAATTATGTGTGAATCACAATAGTGGTACTGTTACTTTTTCATTCAATTTTACGGGGGCAGGTAAAAAGTGCGGGTTTAGTATCATCTGCAGTGATTATTTGCTCCTTGCAGCTGTTTGAGGTTATATTAAAGTTTGACAGGTTCAGAGGAAGCATCTCTATCTAACAAAATGTCCCACTTTTACATGACCTTAGTCGCTGCATAGAAATGAACAAATCTGCCTGATGGGACTTTGGCTGTAGCTGCCTTTTATGAATGTATTTCTTTAGGCAGTAACTAGTTATGTGATTGTTAAAATGATAAACCAACCAATATAGCTCTCTTTTTGCTGCTTCCCTCTGCTGGATAGAACCAGTAGTGCCTAGTTTTGTGTCAGGCTCATTAACACCAACAACCTTAAAAGACTTCTGTAACACCTTAGGGTATGGGCTTTCAGTTCACAGAAAATAAATCTGCATCTTGTTCTGACACTCATAGTGAATTTTTCAGTCTTCAGATTAACCAACAGTAACAGAATTCACAATAATATAAAATCCTTGGCTCAGTTAAATGGCCCCAGTCTGAGGCTTTGATTCTGGAACCTCTTCTATTGAGATGGGAAGGTGTGCTGTACTGGAGTGGGATGCTGGGCATGCCAGTGTCTCTGCCCCCGGCCCTAGGGTCGACTGACAGCAGGACAAGGAGATGCACTACACAAGAAGTCAAATTAATTATGGGATGTGTATATTGAATTGTTGGGGTTTTAACAAAATAAGCCTCTGGCGCATTGTTTGTGTTTTGCTTGTCTTCAGAGATTTCCATAGCCAAGGGAGACCGCTGTGATAATGCACTGTGACTGCCTGACTGCTGTTCCAAGACCAGTAACAACGCCAGTTGAGCTATAGCGTATATTTTAGGAAAAAAATCCAAACCCAACCTTCTAATCTTGGTTTCCAGTTTCCAGTGTTAGAAGGCCTCCCACAGCATGGTGACATTACTGTATCCATTTTCCCTTGCAGAGTTTAAATCCCCTCACAAGGTGAACGGGTCTCATTTTGAGATTTAAATGTCTGGATTCATACTGTACAGTTTTCCTCTCCAAAACTGACAAAGCCTGTCATCATATGTGTGTGGCCTGTATGGGTACTTGGCAGAAGTATCTTAGACAATACTGTAGCTGTCTGAGTGCCCAGGCATAGGATTTTACAACCTCTCATTCAGCTGCCCCACTGCTATCCATTCCAGAGAAGGACTAGCCCTTTAGAGCCTGTGGTGGAGATGATGTTTGTCTGAATATCCACAAAGGTCCCCAAGTCCCTTCAGAGTTACTATTTCCCAGGCTCACAAATGAGACCTATGCACTTTGAGTTTGGACGTTTGACTTTTCAAGCTGACTCTACTGAAACGTGTCATTTAGGCTAAATTTACCCAGAAATTTAGACTATTGCTATAGCTCGTTTAAGAATTGTTTCTGCTAGGGTTCGCAGTCTGCACAAACAACTCCAAACCAATCTTATTTTACATTTCTGTCACATGTTGTCCTTCAACCAATAATTTATTTTGGCTGGAGTCATCTTCAGCCATTGGTTTTACTACTAGTGCTCATGTCCAAGTAGGAGTCTATATCCTCTGAAAAAGAGAGTTTTCCTTTATTAATGCATTTCTATTAATGCATTACATTCTTACAACCACTCAATTTCCTCTCAGTAACCCCTTAGTAACTGGACATCCATAGAAACCTGCTCTAAGTTTAATTCTCTGTTTCCAGGAATTGTCTGGTTCTGTCTCTTGGTGAGGTTATCACATTACTTCTTAAAACTTCTAATGTAACATTTCCTCAACGCCTTGTTTGGAAAACTTATATCAAGACTGAAGTGTGGAGATGGTTAGAAAGGAAGGAACTTCTTCTTTTAGGTTTAACGCCCTCAAGGTTTTTTTGCCTTATTCTTCTGCCCAGGCACTGCAAAGTCTCCACTGTCATAGCCAGGTGTGTCCCATTGCCAATCTTCTGTTCAGGGCACCATTTTCAGATACAGGGATATCCCACTGACATCTCTGCAGTGGGGACACGGACCACACTAGAGCAGATTTGTCCCCACGAAGTGAAAGGAGCAAGTGAAGAGTTTTGAGTGAGTGGACCGCACGCTTCGGGTCACATCCACACTGTGATTCAGGGTAAATATGGATCAGGTTTACCATGCTGTTGTATAGACTAGATGAATAAAAACACACATTTGAAGTTTTAAAAATTGGCCAGAAAGCCCCAGACCAGTCTCCTGGGCAGCTCTAAATGTGACTTTAAGTGCCTGGTGCTGCTCTCCAAGCAGTGTGCAGAGTGCTTCAGTTTTCAGAAAGGTTGCTTGGTCATCAGGCAGGACAACCAAAGGCCTTCCACGTCCCAACAAGGTCTTTGTCAAAAATAAGGCACTGAGAAGGGAGATTTTCTCAGCAGGTGTGGGGTATTGGTTTCTGTTGGCACAGCAGTTTTGGCTTGGCTACAATGTATATTTACTTTATGTAACTCTGAGTGTAGTAAGAATGCTAGCAAAAACCACTTGGAAAAGGAAAAAAGGAAACATTAAACCTTAACTCTGAATTCTCAATTAAATGATTGCTCCTTCAGGATGAAATTGTTCTTGATTCTTACTGTAAACTTTTGAATTTCTTACATAAATAGCATGATTATATTTACATAAATAGTTGCACCCTGGAGTACAACAATCCTATTGTACAAAAAAATCCTATTAAAATTTTCTGAAAGAGGAATACAGCTTGAGCAATGATGTGTTGTGCATAAAACCAGTTGTTCTCAGTTTTTTCTTTATTCAGAACCAAGCCATGCCTTTTAGATGCATGCACCCCAAGTGCACAATTGAGCCCTTAGAATTCATTGCTGATCTCCAATATATGAAAGCACAATCATAATTGAACTGATATTTTGAAGCAATACAATGTACAGATAGGTTTTCTGCCAGCTAATTATATGCATTTAGAGGTGAAATAGCAAGCATACGCAGAGGAGTCTGATTCACCCTTGAAAGAAACAGCTGCAACCTTGTCTTCTACCTAAAGCAACAATCCCTATATCTGAGCTCAGAGGTGCCCATGTCTTAGTTCACACCTCTTCAGCTTTTTGCCACTCTGAATTCAACAAACTCTAGATTACACTTTCCCCTTCCACAGAGTAATAACATATAAATCTTGAGTTTTCAAAATGAGATATAAGGAAAAATATGGCCCAGTGTGCTCTCTCAGCCACCTGAGTAAGGAGACAAGAATTCATATTTGGTCCTAACTGCAAAATGAGACGTAAGTACTTAAAGAGGGCTTATAAAAAAGACAAGAGGGACTTTTTACATGGGCAGACAGTGATAGGACAAGGGAGAATGGTTTTAAACTAAAAGGTGAGAGTTTTAGATTAGATATTAGTAAGAAATTCTTTACTGTGAATGTGGTAAGGACTTGTAACAAGTTGCCCAGAGAAGTGGTGAATGCCCCATCCCTGGAAGAATTAAAGGCCAGGCTGGATGGGGCCCTGAGTAACCTGACCGAGTCAAAGGTGTCCGTGCCTGTGGCAGAGGGGCTGGAAATAGGTGATCTTTAAGATCCCTGATTCTATGATTCTGTGATAAATAAGTTTAAATAAGCAAACGTCTTTGGATCAGCGACTTTGGATCAGAGTATCCACAATGTAGAACAGCTTATGGACACCGACTGAAGCTGTGACTGTGCTGAAGAGATGGCCACTGATCCTTGAACTGCTGTAGCTTGTGCACATTTCTGATATGCACAGGCAATCAAACAAATATGGGTTTGAACAATCAAAGATTAACTGAAGGATATAAATAAGTGCTCTGAATAGAATTTCAGAAGTAATTTATAACTGGTTTGACTGCTGAAGTAAAAGAACAAATGAAAACCAAAGGAAAAAAAAAAGGAGAAAGAAAACCATAGAATATACTGAGTTGGAAAGGACCCATCAGGATCAAGGAGTACAACTCCTGACCCTACACAGGGGCCAGGAGTCAAGAATCACACCATGTGCCTGAAAGCATTGTCCAAATGCTCTTGCACTCATACAGGCTTGGCACTGCAATGAGGGTTTGACTCAAAAAACTCAACCCTTTCTAATTCCCTTTGTATGAACATGTGCCTGCCTGCACACATCCCACCACTTTTGTTTCAAAGTAAGAGAACAAAGTGGTTTAATAGGAAGCAAATGTACTCTTTGCTTTCAATTTTTAGTTTTAAAAATTCTATTTAACTAATAACCCTGAAAATACTGTTTTTAAAAAAGAAGTCAAAATGTTTAGAAAGTACAAAAATGAGCTGTGTCTACTACATAATCCATTTTCACATTAAAAAAACCTCAGACAAAAAAAAAAAACCCTACAGAAAATAAGGAAGACCACCCTGAAACCTTGTTGCAATTTTATCTGAATCTCTGATAATTTTTGTTTTTCTAAAATTACAAATTTGACAACCAGTATCCACCTGAGAAATGTAACCTAAACCTCAATTAAATGACCTTCTTGGTCTTGATCAGGTAGGTACTCAGGAAAGATGCCTCTGGGTAGATTCAGTGCTGATGGAGAGAGCTCATAAGACACCTGAAGAATTCTGCAATATTTTGAAACCACTAAGTTGTGTGCACAGGAAGAAAAAATAAGTGAAGCAAAGATGGTAAGAAAGGTTTGTAATCTGAAATGCAGGGAACAAGATGTGCTACATCAATAATAAAAGCAGGTGAGTGAAGCTAATATCCCACAGTACTTCAGGCTATACATGCCATCCAAATCATTTTGTTGGGAGATGACAAATCTTCGATTTTGGGAGCAATGGCTAGTGACATTATATTTTGTATTTCCTGACACAGCATGAGTCTAAGAATGTTTCTTATTTCATATGGGAATGATTCCAGGATGCTAGCGACATAACATTCAGGGAATGAACAGTCTAAAATTTCTATAAACACCAGAATCAAGGCATTTATGAGTTTTAGTAAAAATTTTATTGAAGTCTGGTCATGTTGGCATATTGTGCATTTTAAATGTAAATTAGATTACTGGCAGTAGATTCAATTTAGTGGTAAAAATGTAAAGAAAACAGTTGGGCTACAGATGAAACAATAACGTAGCTGTTCTTTAGTTAAGAGAAGAGTGAAATCCAGAAACAAATGGTGTTTGGGAATATTTATGGTAGAGGAAACATGCTGCATACAATTAACTTTGTCAATTATATGCAGCACAGTAGTTTTTGTTCAGCTTTGAAGAGCAGCTTCTGATAGTGAACATATGATAGGATGCCTCTGAGGGTTTCCAGTGGGAACAGAAAACCTTTCATCCTTAGCTCACTTGCTAAAATGCAGTCCAGGCTGTGAGTGATCAGTGCTGATGGCTTTGTGTGCACACCTTCTTTGACATGACATCAGGACTGCTCTTCTCCTCCTTCCCCCATTACACCACTCCAGGTGCAAAGCCTGTGTGACTTGAAAGAACCATAGAAATTGGTCCCACACTGGGGAAAACCCACTGCTGTAGTGTCAGCATTTGGCTCCTTCTCACCGTGGTTTTTCCTGGTGATGGAAGCACTTGACCCTCACTGCCTTGCTCTACAAATACATTACACTTGCTCTCATGAGGCTTGTCATCAGACACCTTTCAAAAGTTTTCAAATCTCCCAAAAACCACATAGCATTTAAATAAGACTCTGATAAAGATTTAGTTACTTCTAGGAGTACTTAAAATACAAAAGAAATTTAGGGTCTGGAGAGATAGTGAGCTGTTTTATTGAGCTACCAGTGAGATTCAGAATATGCTGGAAAGAAAATCTCACTTGCCTGAAAGGTGCAGTGGTACTGAGGAGTGATGGTTTTTCATGTACAGCAATCGCTGCAGCTCGCAACTGGCTGGGCTGGTGCAGAGCAGTGAAAGTTATAATACTGTTACTTAATTAAGCCAAATGTGTTCTGGATATATAGCAATTAAAAGAGATTCATTCTTTACGCACACTTAGGACATGCCCCATTGCCCCAGAGTTACTTCTGTTATTAATCATGAAAAAGATAGGTTAAAAAGGGAGTGAAATAAGTGAGAAGCCCCCCTCCCACATCATCAACTTTGCTTAGGCCAAAGACAAGCACCAGGGCATCATCTGGCTGGTGCCAGACATTGGCACTAAAATCCTGTCCTTTGATGAGCTTTGCTTTGAGTGCTACTGCCTCAGAGGCATAAGCTAAGGACTTCTCAGAAATAAATGTGAACAAAGGTTGCTGAAACAACACTTGGGGCTGACCTAGGGTGCTGACCTGATGTTGGCTGTGTGTCTGGGAAGAAGAAGGAAAAGGAAAAGAAACAAAAATGCCCAGAGTTTTGTCAGCCAATGCAAGTGTCAGGGTCAGGTCTGAAAGAAGCTGAGATGGACAAGGTTTTCAGCAAAGTGCTGACTGGACAACAGTCTGAGAGCTGGCTCCTGCACTGCTGGCCTCCCGGAGTACGGTGCTTTACAGGTTTCTCAGGTCAGTCAAGGAAACACCTGATGACTGCCAACTTCTTCTTATGGAAAAACACACAGAACTATAACATTTGTTTAGTTGTTTGGGTCTGAAAGTGAAATGCCATTTTGTCTACTTGACAGCTCTTTGTCTAATTTTTCATAAACCCTCTGGGGTACTGCCTGTTTGTATGTGTTGACAACAGCTAGCACCAACTCTGCTGAAGCTTTTGTGTAGCAAACTGCCCTGCAGAAAGTTAAAAGATAAGCAAATTTTCCAGCTGTTTGCAAGGTTGGACTGGGGACAGGGGGTTGCAGCTGCACCTTGAAGAGGCACTGATTGAGTACTGCTGTGACCAAAAGAACCCAGAAGATCAAAGCTATTTAGAGGCACAAGGACAACTGAAACGCAAATCACATTAAATTGCTGGTTGCTGGTTTTTTGATTGTAATAAGAGTAATTGCACGTCACACTGAGCCTCTGAGATCTCAGTGTGACCATAATAAGCGTTCAGAAGACCATAATAAATTTGTTGGCTAAATCATCTAGCTGCTGCCAGACCCCAGTCTTGAAGGACATATCTGCAGTCCATCTGTGCCTGTGCTCTGCCTGGCATCTCACAAGCCATGGTTGGAGTAAAGACCTGGCCTGCCTGATACCAGATACCTGGCCTGATGACTTTACCAGTGACTTCTTCATTAAGGCAAAAGTTTGTGTCTGTTCTAGATGCTTAACTGCTTTATATTCTCAAATATCATTTAAAAGGCACGAGGGAGGAGAAGAGGAGGACTGAGGAGTGTTGTGACAAGATCTACAGCACACTGAAAGCAGGAGATACTGCATGGTTAGGAGACATCCTTTTCTTTTTTCTTTGCCCTTAATAGCCGCTAGAACTAGTTGGCATTTTCCTACCATAACTTTTGAAGCAATCACTTTTGGAATCAACTGGTTTCATAGTGAGAAGTCATGCTTTTGGTTATATTTTATTATTTAAAATCTGAAAGGCAATGCAAGAAATTTTTCAAGAAAGAACATCTCCTGTTAAGTTTATTTAAAACCCTTTTCTCCATAAGGTTCAGAGTTCATTAGTGGGAGAACAGTTTCCTGATCAAAATGAGTAGCAAATAGAAGATGTAATTAAAAATGAAAAAAGATGAAAACTTCAAATGAAACAGAGAGTTTTAATACAAATACCATTTGCCTTCACTGTTTTATAGGGCTATTCCTTCATGTGCCTCACTGTGATATAGCGTTGTGCTGCATTGCAAAACTTCAGACTATCTTCAGTTTTCACCAGGATTTTGAAGTATTGCCAGTTATCCTTCCTTATTATTAACAGTTATATTTTTAAGAGAAAAATGTGTGCTTTTTGACCTTGATCAGGGTGGTGAGGTAGATATGTCATGAGAAAAACTAGCACAGCTGGTCAGCTGAAACAGGCTTTGCTTTTGAATTCCTGTTGTCAGGACCGACATCTGGGCAGTCCTGCTCCTCCATACTTCCCTGGGTGGCTGCAGCCTCTGCATGTATGTGGTGCCACTGCCCTCATGAACTGGTT
This sequence comes from Atrichornis clamosus, assembly GCA_013400975.1. Taxonomy (NCBI): domain Eukaryota; kingdom Metazoa; phylum Chordata; class Aves; order Passeriformes; family Menuridae; genus Atrichornis; species Atrichornis clamosus. The sequence continues at coordinate 27,598 of WBMZ01001743.1, read as the reverse complement.
GGTTTGTGGGGAAAGGCTTTAAGCTTGGGTGTCACCCTTTTGTTCCCTCCAGCTCCCAACTCTGGACTTCTCAGCCAGCACAACTTTCATTGCTTTCCATGCTGTACCAATTGGATTTGTTTTGGCAAGAGTGTCTGATACCTCCTCTCAAGAGGGAAGCTCAGTTCAGTGACAAACACTGCTTAGAGGTTTGGGAAGCTGTATTCAGTGTTTTGCTCTCCCATTGTTTTCTGTATGCCTTTGGCTAAGTTGCTGGAGAAGGAGGAATTAATCTCATCTGGCTTCAGCTGTTACAAATTAGATGTCTAATCTGAGCTTGTTGCCTGTGCTCCCTCTGTGGCCAAGGGAAAGAGACAGGCACCTCCCGGGGTAGACTCATCCCTTTCCAATGCGTCTGCTCTCTCCAGTGACAGTAGGTAGATCAACAACTAGTTGAGACTCCCACCAGTCATTTTCAGATGCCTAAAATAAAATTACTCCCATACTTAGTCTCTGTTTTCTGGCTGTTACACAAAAGTGGAATCCATTAAGTCCATTAAAAACAGTGCAATGCTACGGTTATGGAAATTGCTCAAAAACAAGGTCAATTTGGAAAGCACTGGCTGATTGTCAGACCAGACCCTTTAAAAATACTTGAAAACTGAAGGTGTAGAGAGGTGCCTCTTGAGCTTTTAACATCTCCTAACTCCTATAAAAGCCATAGGAATTTTTGAAAATCTCACTAAACACCCATCTGTGTTTTTAGGTGTATAAACTCATAAAACTCTGTGCCTACACTTATTAGGGAGAGCACTATACTAAAATGCTTCCTGGCCCCCAGATAGCATTTTCCCTGGCTTCTGCTCCTCACCCCTCCAGACATCTCTGCTTCCATGCTCCATGGCTCTTGCCTCTGGCAGCAGAGGTAGTCTTGGATGAGGACTGTATGTGACACATAACACTCCAGCTCTTCCCTGCTGGTGGATAATTCATGTGGTGGGCTGGGGAGAGAATCAGTGAATCGTAACCTCCTCTCCACTTCAGTCGAACTGTGTGGAAACTTGGCATGGTGGGGAATCTCAGACATAAACCATATTTTGTTATTTGGAGTTGACAATTCAGCTGTGACCGTGGAACTGGCAAGTTATAGACACAACATACAACATGTAAACTTAATTTGTCATTTCTTTTGGGCTGCCTAGCATCTACCGTTCCTTGTTGAGCATTTCCATCAAAAACAGCATGATAAGAGTTAATGCATGATCTGGAAATGTATGTATGTATGGTGGGACCTTTCCTCCCTTTGATTGTCTCTTTCCTTTCCTTTATGTGAACACACTTGCTCACCATCCCCAAGAGTGCAAGAGGCAAAGGTGAGGGGAGAGCTGACAAACAGGAAAAATAATCCCTTTGCCCACCCCTAGTGGAAATTCTGTTAGCTACAACATGGCAACTGAGACAGACCAACTTAACCCAACCAAATCTCTTTTATTATGTTCCTGTGTTTATTTTTCCTCTGCATTTATGACTTAGCATGTTGGTTTTGGTGTGGAAAGGACTCTAAAGCTGTAGATATGTGTTGTAATTATACAAATTCCTCTGCATGGAGTCTGTTAAAAAGGTTGATCTATTTTTATGAGGACACACACAAATACTCATTTTGATGGACCTCATTGGCATTTATTGCAGGCCTGCCACTACTAAAATTTAAAGCCAACCTCGTAAATTTTATGGAAACTACATACTGCAATTATTAGCCCGAAGACCTCCTGTCTCGCAGGAATGAGTCAGAATTTGCTTTCCACGTACACTGTGGTTTACACCTGAAAGAGATTAGTTGGGACCACCAGTAGCTTGAAAACCTAATCTCCAGTATTTTGTTTCCAGTTTAGTTCAGAAAGATACTCCAGGTGTTCTCATTAATTAGTCATTGTAAGTCACTGTGTCACTATTGTGCATGGAATAGCTATTTTCCTTGTGCACTTTTTTCTGCAGGAGTGTTTTAAATTAAAAGTTAGTTTATATACTTTTTAATGTTTAGAAACAATTCTTGTGACTGGTGAAAAAGAACAAAAACAACCTCTAACAAACCATTTTAGACGGAAAAACTCTTGAACTTGAATGTTTCCTGTAATGGTGCAACTTTATGGAGTTTACCTGAGCACATTGCTAGCATAAATGAGAGATCCAGCTAAGCATCAGAAGCAGATCCTGCCATTTTTTTCTGCAGAAAAATTCCCACTATCAGGAATTGTCCATAAGCCTTGCAGACCATGCAGTAGGTCATGTTCTCCTCCCTTCATTGTCTTATTTTATGGTCACAGACACTGAGAGACAGAGATTAAGTGAATTAAGTTTACTAATCCAACAAATCAGTTGGGAAAAGTGGGAATAAATATAGATGATGATAAGGTAAGTGTAAATATTAGTTTGTTGCATGGCTGTATATCGTCCTGCAGATAAACTTTGCTAAAACTTTATTCATTGCTTGGGACTGATAATGAGATGTCCTGTTACAAAGGGCAGCTCAGCTGGCAGCAGGTAAAAAATTATTAGTGAGAACTTCTGTGGGATCTAAAAACCATGAGTTATGTTAATTAGATCACCCAGTATGATGAGGTTTCATGAAAAAAAGATATTAGTGTGAAGCCTTCTCCTCCTTCATTTTCAAATAAGTCTTTGTTCCTGGCCAGATTATTTTAATCCATGCCAAAAGAAAGAACTCAGAAGAAAGGATTTGAGTTTTCCAGAGAAGTGAAGTTTCTCTGTTGAGGTAACTTGGGTAACAAGGAGAAAGGGTAACCATTGAGTATTGGCTGAATTACTGCAGAAGATCTTGGAAAAAATTCTTAGAAATCTGGGTTAGTGTGAGAATGTGTTAGGATTAGAAAAGGACAATAATAATGTTTTACTGCTCTGAAGAGGAAAAATAACTTAGCAAAGCTTTAGTTTGTGTAGTGTTCTAGAAAATAGATTTGCTGAAGAGCTCACCTTTGGAACACAGGAATGCCAGGATCACTGACAACTTGAAAAGACATCTTCAGAGTCACAGGCAAAGGGTAGGGCTCTGTATCATAGTGAAAATGCCTCAGATTAGATTAAATCATTGCTAAGGGAAAAGGATTTAAAGTAAAGAGCAGAAATGAAGATGACTCTTTGAGAGATCATTATTTACTGCTGTCACAAGATAAAAACTCATAGAATAATTAAGGTTGAAAACAACCATTAACCCAACACTAAACCATGTTCCTAAGCACCACATCTATACATTTTTTGAATGCTCTCAGGGATGGTAAATCCACCACTTCCCTGGGCAGTCTGTTCAGTGCTTGACCATCCTCTCAATGACAAAATTTTTCCTAATATCCAATCCAAACCCCCCCTAGCATAACTTGAGGGCATTTCCTCTTGTCCTACTAGGAGAAGACACCAGCCCCCACCTCGCTGCTACCTCCTTTCAGTCACTTGGTTTTTGTCATTGAAAAGTATGAGGAGCCCATCAACAAAATGAAACCTAAAAGCATGGACTTTCCTGGCCATGTTGATGTACATTAGGGTGACAATAGACAACATGATCTCCCAAAAGAAGCAGATAGGCCCAAATCTACACAAGTATTTCAATCTTTGAAGGGGGATGAAATTAAGGGGTTCATTGTAGAAATGATGTCATTTTCAGAGAATGCGTGTTGCAGGTCCACAGGAATCTCAGTACCACACAGGTCTTCCTTTGCAGCCTAAAAGGAGGTACCAAAGACCTCGACAGCCATGGGCTTTGGAGATAGCCTGCTTTTTACATAATCATATAATCATAGAATATTGTGGGACCTTTAAAGGCCTTCTAGTCCAACCCCCCCTTTAATGGGTATCTTCAACTAGACTAGGTTGCTCAGAGCCCCATCCAACCTCACCTTGAATGTTTCCAGAAATAGGACATCTGTCACTTTTCTGGGCAACCTGTTCCAGGGCTTCATCACTCTCATTGTAAAAAACTTCTTCCTTACATCTAATCTAAATCACTGTCTTTGAATCTAAAACCAGTACTCCTTGTTCAGTCCCTACAGGCCCTGCTAAAAAGTTTGTCCTCATCTTTCTTATAGGCCACATGTGATTTCTCATGCCAGAAGAGGTAGGGAGAGCTGTCCTCAGCCTCAGGAGCTCAGTGGTGGGTGCTCTTGGAGCCCAGGCATCCTGTGCCCTACATTCGCCCAGAGCCCAATTCTGAGTCCTCAGAAGCCTTCAATACATACATCTATAGCTCTTGTCTATGGGCACGAACAAATATTGATGGGTATGGATGTACATGTTGTCACGTTCTTCACTTTTCTGACTTGCAAGGCTGACTTTGAGAGAGCTATGTGCTGTTATAGAGAACTCCATAGCATAAAATGGTATAATTGCTCTTCTCCTGCAGAAGGACAGAGACTTGCTTGGTTTTGCTCTGGGCTCTCTTGCAGATGGGGTGGCACTAAAGGAATCTAGTGTCCCCTAACCACAAGGCACATGAACCCATCGATGTTGGTTGCCCCTGTGGCCCAGCCCCTCACTTCATGCTGTTAGTCATTCCTGTTAGGTCAATGGGTGCAGGCAGCAACTCACTGACACAATTTTATCCTTCTTTAAGCTGTATCTATGCTCATGAGTCTCTGCACCAACTACCTGAGACATGCACTTGAGATTTTCCTCACAGCCACAAGAAGTTTGAACATTTTATTACATGCTCCTGAGCTTTTCACTTTGCAAATGACAATTCAGATATGGCACCAGACTCATTAAACTTCCTGCACAGCGAAACAAATAAACAGAGGTGTAGCCCTTTTCAACTGAAATGCAAGAAGATATTATGAGTAAAACCTTTCTCTTATTTAGATATGAAAGCATATGACAAAATATTTGCTAATTCCATATACTGTTACTTGAAAGAGGGGGATGCTTTCTACTGATCTACAGAGAAATATTGTGTTGATCTGTAGTGTCCAATGAGTGATATTTGCTTCTTTTCTCTGCATTAATTCTTTCTAAATGGTTTCAGAGGTTTTGTTTCACCTTTAATAGTTTCTGTTTGAGATCTGATAAACCTTTCTTTAATAAAGAAAGGGACAGGGAATCTGTTTTAATCAGCTTTCTTCTAATTTAATGAATTTAACAGGTGTCTTGGCTCTAACTGAACAAGCTGTAGTTACTTGTGAAAAGAAGCAAGTCCACTGTGCTTTTTCTTAGATTTCAGAAATGTCTGTATCTAAGTGGAATGTTGTTTCTTTAGCTTGTAAATAGTCAAGGTAATAAAATGTGCAAAATGCAAATAGAATTTGCACTATAATACTCTTTAATTTTATTTGACATTAGATTTCAGCTCCTCATCTTTCCATGCTAGCTATTGAAAAGATGTAATTTTATTTTGAAGTCTTAAATTTTACCTTTGCTCTGTTCCAATACATGGAAATTGTGGAGGGAAAAGTTATAGTGCAGAGTTGTGGACACATGCAAATTAAGTTTTGACTTTGATTACGTTTTTTGCACTTGCTATTTGAGATGTGCACTCATTCTATTTTTCTTTTCAGGGAATATTTATCCTGATGGCTATCACTAAATAATTGGTTGATGTCTAAAGCTCTTTTCATATGACGGGTAATTCAAAGCCTTGATCAAGGTCAATTGTTAAGGTGTCGAAATCTGAAAATTTAATCACCACCAAGAGTAAAATGATACTCAGAATTATGCCTCTAAGAAAAGCCACTATTTACCAAGAAAAGAGTTTTTTATATCCAGTGATCATAGTAATTTCTAAAGTGGAGCATCTTAGAATCTGCTTTGACTTATTCACTTGGGAAAATGGCCAGCTATTCATTCACTCAGAAAATTCTGGACAGCTAGCCAGAAAAGAAAAGACAAAATCCAGTCTGATCAACAGTAACTCAGTTTTTGTCTACAACTTAGAGAAACTTGGTGCCTTAACCAGAGTTCAGTGTGGCTCATAAAATTGCAGTGTACAGCAAGTCATTGCCCCAAAATTGGCCCCAACAGAAATCAAGAATTCACAGTCACTTTTGATAAGATTGGTGTGAAATGATGGCAGCCAGTCTGTAGTATTCCACAGAGCCAGATTTTCCTCCTAGATCCAGTATCTGCTGACAAGGAGCATCTCATGATGCCTATAGTTCCTGTTCACCAGATAATTTCAGTTGGTTAGACTGGCAGTTTCTGAGCCCATCTCTGCCGAAGTCTGAGATTTTTAATGGCTTCTTGCGCAGATTCAATCTGTGCCGGGGAATCCTGTGTGCGATTGCATACAGCAATGAATTTGGGTATATGGGTGACCCACCCACCAGCATGCCATGGGGGCTGGTTCAGCGGGATGACGAGACCTGTGTTCCCGGATGGGCTGTTGCACACCATGTGATAATCCCTGTGCTGCACTGGGAGTGGTGCTGTCCTCTGCTGGGATGTGGGGTCTCGCTCAAGGGAAGTCACTGCAAAAGGCACAGGAGGGTCAGTGTCCTACTAGAGAAGCGATGCATTTGATTGCTTACCTAGGACCTCAAAAGCAGCTCAGACCTCACTCGCTGAAGTTGTCAAGAAGCAAATCCAGTGCTCCATCCAGTGGAAACCAAAGGACTGGCATATCTCTAGGCTGTATATTATTTCAGCAATACAAATACCAATTTGATAAGATGGGTAATGCAGAGTAATCCCCATCATGTTCCTGAAATAATCTCTGCTTCTTAGTGAATTCATCACAAGTTCTTCAGGTGCTTTAATCTTTTTTTTTTTGTTAATTTTCTCAAATTTTCAAAGACATTAATCCTGATGTCAAGAAACTTGCTTGGAGCATGGCAGATCCTTTGTTGCTCATGAATATTGAGCCTTTGTTCACAGCTTTCCAAGGCTCCTGAGAAGATACCTTTTGGTACCTCAGAGAAGGCAGAACAGCAGAGTATCATGATGGCAACTGTTGAGAAAGCACCCAACATGTGTTGCCACTGCAATTAGCCAGCAACACTAAAGGCTAAGTACAAAAATACAGCACTGCCAGTGTTTTATACCAAGAGCACTTATCTATTTGTTCCTGGTACCTAAGGGCCTGCTTCTGGACAGACAGACAGGAACTCCATTTGCTAGGCACTCTGTGTGGGAGATCTTTATTGAAGGTAGTGCCAGAATAATTTTGTTAACACCTTTCAGTCAAAGGTGTGGATATAAACCAGATATCTTAGATAATATGCATAGTCATGGTAACATGCAAAACAATCCGTTTGCAAAATCTAACATCATGAATGACACCGAATGTTTGTGCTGATGGAACTAATCTGCTAGCAGATCTTGAGAACAGAAGTTTAAAGCTAAATTATGTATACCTGTAGAAAACTTAGTCCCACCCTGGACTGCAGTGAAGGTAGCACATGAAATTCAGTGGTAACACTTTAAGTAAATACCATTACGATGCTTCCAAAGGAGAAAAAATGTGGAAATTAATTTGTCCTAATGGTATAAAATTAAAATACAAAAACAACAACAAACAACAGACATCTATCTTGGAGAAGAAAAGGAGATTTTATTAATTACAATCACATTTAATCTAAATCCCCACTCAAAGTTGGGCTAATTTTGTAGCTCAGGTCTTTGTCAAGTTTTGCAGATCTCCAGGTATGCAGATGCCTGAGTCTCTCTGGACAACAGCTTTCAGTGTTTTGTGAGGAAATATTGTCTTGTACCTGACTGAAATTTCTCTTCTTGAAACGTCTTTGTTGCCTTTTGGCCCTTTCTGTGCAACTCTGAGAAGAGTCTGTCTCCATCTCCTTTATAACTATGAAGCTAAAGGAAGCAATTAGATCTCCTATTACCCTCTTTTCTCTAGGTTAAATAAATCCATTTCTTTAACATCTCCTTGTACATCATGTTCTTCTTCTCCCTAACAATCTTGTTGGCCCTCCATTGGACTTGCTCATACTGAGGAGTGTCAAGTTGGACACAGCACCCTCTGTTTGATCACACTTGTGCCTGGGGGAGAAGAATAATCACACCCATTGGCTTGCACACAGCACTCACTAACACAGCCCAGCATGTGGTTATCATTCCTTGCCCAAAGAGTGTCCCTTATCTCAGATACACCACTCAGGATCTTTTCCTTCCTGAAACATCCCATTAAATATATATCAATGGGAGAGGGGAGAAAAAAGGAAGGACAGGGAAAGAGAAGATTTTTTTTTTTTAGTACAACTTCCTTTAAGAGCATAAAGGCAATGCTGGTAAAAAAAGGCTGGTTGCCCTTCTGAATGTATCAGGTCTCTTCTCTACACAGAAGTATGTTATCTCTGTTTGCAAATTTGGGCTTAAAAATATGGAAAATACTAAATCATTTGAGTTGCCCAAAATTACAAGAAGAAATATATCAAACTGAGAGCCCCAATTGCCTTGTCCAGTTCTCTCTTTAGATATCAGTGTCGCCCTTAATCTAAAAGTAATTCAGATCAGACTATTTGAAATGTTTCTGTGACTGTTTTTTCTTATTGTCCCACTACTGAAATGTTGGTGTGCATACTTTTAGCTTGGAACCTAGAAACACACCAACAGCCATGACAGACTTCCTTCTGAAAAAAGTGTTTCATTTTCTTTTGGGTTGTTTTTTTCCCTTTGGTAGGCATTCAGCCATTTTTACTATGTCTCTTCTTGTCACATTAAATTAGATTCATAAAAATGTCAGAACATGAATGACCAAAACTATTTTCTTATCCACACTGTGTTTCTATTGGGAATTTTTCCCTAGTTGATGCTATTTGAACCTGACTATTGACAATAAATCTATTGCCTGTAGAGCTCCAAATGTGTGATGCCTTTTCCTTCACTTTCCTGTCTTGATGCTTGCAACTTTTTCCCTTTCTGGGAAAATGTTGCCACCCACAAAGCACTTTTCTCCATTTAGAAGAAATGCTGTGCTTCTACCATAGAAGGGCCATGTAAGGTAAGACTCAGATTGAAGCCATAGTAAGAAGGAACATGAATGATATTTCAGAAAAATAGTCCATTTTCCTTCCTCAATCTTTGATTTATACTTAGTTTTTAGCAACTGAAGTTGTCATGGCTCTGTAAATTGCTGTGATATGAAAAAAGGAGCCATATAACCCCCAGCCTACCAATGTAAGTACCAAATGTAGATGTATTAATATGAAAAAATTGGTTTAGTATGAACTATTTTGTGTCTTACAAGAGTCGTTGCATTCTGAAAGCAAGACTACAACAGTGCTTCCAATATTCATCATTTCATTGCAAGTCTCACGCCATTTGGTGTTTTCCATAAAGTGCCAGATCCTGGAGACATCTCCTTACCTGTGATTCTCAGCTTTCATTGAAAAGCAATGCCTGTAGAACTTGCACTTACAAAGAAAAATATGCAAGTCTGAGCCCTAAAAACTTAAAGCAATAGTAAAGGCCAAATATTTTTAAATTCAGTTTTTAAGTTAAGCTTAACCGTCTTTGGTTCTGACCCAGAACTTCTGAGTTTTGAGACTGACAGTAGATCTCCTATAAAGTTTATGGATTAAAAAATGTTTAAATTAATCTAAATATATTTTATATATATATGTGTGTGTGTGTGTATATGTGTGTGTGTGTGTATATGTACACAGTTATAACTATAACTACAAAACACAGATTTTCAGATCTTTATGTTTGCTGCTCCGGTTTTAAGTCCTGTACTCCTGACTTCACAGGTAGAAGCACCTACAAAACCAGAGAGGAACAGGGTATTTGTATGGTCAACACAGATTTATGCCCTGGTTTATTTCTGTGTCTAACAATATAACATATAGATATATTAGCAGATTTTTGCATTAAAATTTCTGATAATGTTTACATAATTTTTATTTTTTAAAACAGAAAACTTCAAACACAGATTACATACAAATTATCAAAATTATTTAATGCAAAACTCATGAGTTACATACCTTGATAGGAAAATCTTTTAATTTTGGCTTTGTGCACAGAGTGCAGAGGAATGGCTAAAGAATAGGTGGGGAGAGACCATGGATAAAATAGATTCACTTGAAGGATGCTTTGAAATGTTTTAAATCTTGTCCAGTAAAAAATTATTGCAATCATTTGTGTTAATGAAAGAGTTTACAAAAAAAAAGTTAAACTTCTTCTTATTGGTTCTTGCAGGACTTGTTTTCTCTTCTCTTCTCTAATAAGAGAATAAAACCAATACCATGTGTCCAAGGTGGTTTGTCATCCAATAGGAACAACCAGCAAGAAGCACAAAAAAGCACATGCTTGCAAACGATAAACATGCAGGAATGTATTTGTCTTCAAATACAAAAGTAGTTCAGAAATAACTTTTGATTGAAAAATTCATAAATTACTGCAGTGTGTTATTTCAACATTTATTCATCTGTGCATGTTTATATTATACCAATCAATATTTAACTCAGCTCATGATCCTGTCACATTCTATTTATATTCACATATCTGTATTAGATAAGTTTTTACAACTATGTGGTAAATTCCAATCATGCAGTTCTGATGTTTTTTGTTATTTGCTTGAAGAACTAAGCAAGTGAAGGGGATGAATATAAATAATAATATTTTTTATAAATGTCTAAGAATAATTTTTTGCTAGAAATAGAGAAATTCAAATATCTGAGTAGAACTGGCTTCAAAAAATGTATTTCTTCTTTTCTACTGTTTTTTTCCTACCAATATAATTATAGCTTGTTTTAAAATGGGAATTGCAGTAGGGCAGTGCCAAACCAAACAGAGCTGGCTACAGGGTTTTAATTATTTTCTCTGGCCCACACAAAGGCCTACCTACTGTATTTGCTACAATAGCTCCTCAGAGGAAGTCAGAAATGCCATGGTCATTGCACTCATCCAGTTTCACAAACATCAGTTAGGAAGCTGGCTTTCAATTCCTATCACCCCTCTTCCTCCTTCCCCCAGGAGTTTTGTATCTTAAATAAAATGGTCAAGAGGAAAATCTCAGGAGAAGCTTTCTCGTGTATGGATATGTATACGTATATACACACACACGCCCGTACAGATACTCATAGGCAAACACACGTTTACACAAATGGATGTGCAGACACATGCACACACATTTATACACACACACAAGGGGTGGCTGGGCACGAGACACATGCTCCCAGGGAAGTGGTCACAGCACCAGCCTGCCAGAGTTCAAGAAGCCTTTGGACAATGCCCTCAGGCACACGGTGTGGCTCTTGGGGATGGTGCTGCGCTGGGAGTTGGACTTTGATGATCCTTGTGGGTCCCTTCCAACTCAGAATATTCTGTGATTCTATACATAAATGCACCTGCATGTGTATATATTTCAGAGAAGGTATATTGCATTTCTGTGTCCCCACTCTCTCCTGTAAACAGAAGTGTTGGAAGATGTGTTGGGGGGTCCCAGCAACACTGGCCCCTGTTGCCAGTGAAGATGCACCATATGTCAGGCTGCCACCACACTCCTGGTTGTGCTGGCCAGGCCGCCTTCTGCAGCAATGTCAGGCAAAAGCTTTCAGTATTATCTGTCTGGTGTGACCAGGCGGAAGCTTTTTCCATGCTGGGATCCAACCACAGAGTCTCAGGTCACCCCAGCTCTCCCTTGTGGGGGCTCAGAGCCTCCAGCACCCCAGGGTCCTTTTGAAGTCCTGCCTGCATGATCTGTGTGCAGCATGGCTTGCATATTTTGGGATCAAAGTCTTACACAGCCACTTGCATCCAGGTGCAAACATTGATTCTCTATTTCTCTGCTCTTTTGATTTTGTCTCGATGTCTACTGCATATCTATTTCTCTGTTTTCCATTTCCTCTTACTTTGTTTTGCACTCTTAATATAATAACACACTGGGTTTTGCTCCATTAAACTAAAATTTTCAACTAAATTTCCAAGCAGTTAATCCCATTAAGTTTTTAATTGTATTTTAAATGAATTTGTCAAGGGAACAATATTGCTGCATTTTATAAATGCACTACAGCACCTTTAGGAGACAACCATCTCTGTGTTTGGAACAGGATATGTTAAATAGAAATTGAGAGAGTATTTGTAAGATTTATTTTCCACTATTGCAAGCTTTCCAGAACTTGATCTGAAAAAAAGATTATTTCTTTTCTCCTGGTGTCCAGGAGACAGTGTTATAATTTTTTAATAAAGATCATATAGCCTTGGAAAAGCATTTAACAAGCATCACTGGGATATCACATTGCAAGCAAAGTTCTTCTATGAAAAAGTCTTAAATGTGGAAAATAATTTGAAATTTTGGACGAACCATGGCTCACTTATTTGATTTTTTTTTTTAAGTTACAAAATAGATGTTGTCCCCAAATACCCTGATCTTCAATGATTAAACTTAGTCTTGTGTGGAGGCCTGGCACAAATCCTTTGTATCATAGCTTAATGATTTATTTTGCTTGGAAAGTAGCTGTGATCCTGAATTTGTCCCTGTTGAAGTCCAAATGACTTCCAGGGGAGTTGGTTTGGGTCCTGTAGTCTCTGCGTGATAAAAAAAAAAAAAATCTGGTTTGAATAAAAGGGGCTGAGTCCAGAGCATGGCAGGGCATGGATGTGTGGGTGTGATGTTAAATACATTTTTACTTTCAGATAGGGTAGCTAGAAGATACCCTGAGGTAGATCTCAGCCCCATTTCCTGCTACCAGAGGACTGCAAGATGAGGCAGCGTGGCCACTCCTTAGCAAATGCTTCTAACTTCCAACCATTTGGTAGAAATCCCTCCTGGGGCAGCTGTGTATGGGGTGGCTGCTGAGGGGGGCAGGAGGCAGGGGAAGAGCTGGGCAGGTGAAACCCCAGTAGAGCTGTGGCTGCGGGGCAGAGCAGATTCCAGCCGGGCGTCCACATGGAGTGTTGGGAAGCACCTGTGTGGCGTCTGCATGAGAGACAGGTGCTGTTTAAGGGACCTTCAGGGCGGATCCAAACTCAGGTTTCCTGAGCCCTCCGTGGGCTCCGACAGGGTTGTGTGCAATGCACTGGTTTGCCATCAGTAACGCGTTTCTTCACTCCCCGTGCCTCGGGCTGGATTATGTCATCATGCCAGGGCATTAACCTAGGGCTTGTGCGTCTAAATATATTTGGGTTGGGGTTTTCTTCTCTTCTAATATTACAGCTTTGCCTGTAGTTTATAAATACTCCATTTAAGGAGCTATTTAGCAGTAACAACATTCCTGAGCTCAATCCAAGAATTGAGCTAATTATGGCTCCCCTTCAAAAATCTATTTCCACTCCCCCTCCCGTGGCCTTCTCTCCCCTGTGGTTAAAGAGACTGAAGACAATAAAGTGCAAAAAACCTCCTACCTAAATAAACAGATTAATTAATTGGATACACTGTCACTGACAGATTAGTAAATCCCAGTCTTGCAATACTTATTTATGTGAGTCATTCTGCTGAGTGGAAATATTTGTGTAATACCCTGATTTAAAAGAATTATATTCAAAACCCATAAAACAAGAGGCTTTTTCGACATCTCCCCTAAATGGGATAAGGAAGAGTAACGAGTAATCTGTTTTAGCTGCTCATTAGCTGACTAAAGCAACTGGTGATAAATACAGGAAAGAAAGTTCCTGCTCTTGCAGCTTCATAACTGTTGCATTAATTTTTCACTTTTTCATTCAGGAATAATCAAGACTTACAGTACCCTTGGAAAAATAGCCTTCTCTGTTTATAGACAGCGCAATTCCACATTGTTGGTACATGGAACACCAAATGTCTGGGGATAGCCAGCAACCTGGCAGAGCGCCATGCATCTTATTATATGGTAGGAGAGCCAAATTTCCTCCTGCACAGTATGTCTATAAATAAATTGCTTCTTCCACAAGCAATTAAATAGAAGCATTTTTCCAACAAGTATGCAAACACAGGGTTTTTTTCTTAATGCAAGTAACAGCCAATTTGTATTAGATTAAGGACAGAATTATCTTAACAATTATATTAAAAATGCCTTCTCCTGGGCTTGCACAGGGATGTCAAAAAAAAAAAAAGCGAAAAATTTTCCTTAAATGACATTACTTCTCTTGTAAAGGATCTGACATAAAGAAGTCATCCTTCAACTGTCTGCAATTAAAGTGTTATATGTACATCTCAGCAGGGTTGTTAAGGGTTGTCACTGCAGCCTTGAGACTGCATTTGCATTCAGCCTGTGGCTTCTTTGGGGTATTTGTGCAGTTTATTCACACAGTGTCTAGAAAAAATAATCTCATTATTTATGCTGATGACTCTAAGGAGATACTAGAAAATAAATTGGTATTTTATGATTCTTAATCTAAAATCTAGATATCAGCAATGGAGGTCATTGAGGCACTCATCTCACTCTTATTCAGAATATATGGTTGAATATTTATGGGCTTGACTAATAAGGTTGTTGAAATAATGCAGGGAGGAGGTTAGAAAATCTTAATCTGGCTGCTTTGTTAACTTAAATTTACTGTAATAATCAGTCTTAGAAGATGTCTCTGCTTTTCAATCAGACTGGCATTGTGCCACATCACCTCTTTACAGAGTGAGAACCAAAAGTAAGCTACACTGGTACCATCCTGTTGAATTTCAAATATTGACAAAATTAGAACAATCCAATATGCAAAGTCTATCTTATTGTGTGACTTTGTTTTATTACACATGGAATGGCTTAGAAACCATGAGGAAACAAGGACTTTCTGTTGTTCCTTCCAAATCTCCAGTCATCATCTAGAGCAATTAGGTAATGTATTTACAAATTTTTAGCTTTTTAGCTTTTTAAATTTTTTTGAGAAGGAATGATTTCAATCTACTTTTTTTCCTTCCTCTCCTATAACAAAATTTTCACAACTTTTCCCTTTAAATTTCTTTCTTGTCCATTATGAAAACTCTTTATATACAAATAGTATATCCCATTCAGGACTACTTCCAGAAGGAAATGCTCGCTGCATTGGCATCCCATATGGTAAAAGAAGGATGAAGGAGTTACAGATTTTTTATCAGAACTAGAAATTAGGCTCCTCAAATTACAGTTAGAGTCAGTATTAAAAACAAGAGCTTGGTAAAAATGCTGTCTATATTATTAAACACTAGAATGCTGACTATATTATTGAAGAGTGTAAGGAGTTAATATATTTCTCGTGAGTTCTTTCTAATGAAAACCAGTATTTTTTCATGAATTTCAATCTAGTGTGTGCAGCACAGTTTATCTGCAGCTTCATCTGTGCCATTCATTCACTTCGAATGGCAGCCAGAAAGGTGTCATAGATAGAATTAAGCGGGCCATCTTTTCTTAAGACAAAGTATGTTCTTAAATAATAAATGATTCTGGCAAGTTGTTTATTACCAGCAGTTAATGATCTGTTTATTAGTTAAAGTCTGTGGCTGTTAACACTCTAACAAATCAGTTCACTCTGTTAAACATCAATTTTGAGTACATTATTGGTATTAACCATACAACGAACTAAAACTGTTGCAGACAGTTGATTTTATAGCTGTGGTGGAATTGTATAATAGGAGACAAAGGTGTTCAGTAGGGTACTGCTGCAGATAGATTAGGTTGCATTTGTTTGTATTGGTTAGCAACTAGCTTTTATTCATAGCAAATGTGTATTCTCTTTTCCCAAATGTCTCTCAAGAAGGATCAATTTAAAGTCCCACATGCTGTAATTTCCATGTTTTTAAGAGTATAAGGATTAATTTTCTCTGTGTGCATATAGTTTGGAAAAAAATTGGTGGGCTTAAAAATTAACTTCTAGAAAGCATGTGGGATGAATAGTTTGCTTTAAAAAGGGGGGGAAACGCTCAAAAACCAAGTGCTGCTAACACTGCTTGTTTGCCAGAGCAATTGGCACTAGATCAACTGGTTTTCCAGACTAGTTACAGCTACTGGGAGGAACAGACAGAGACAGAGTTTGAAGATTGTGGTGTCAGCTCTTCATTAAGCTGTGCTTCACTTACATCATGTTAAAATCCCACCAGTGTCTTCAAAAAAATAAAGCTCCAAATACAAGACCTGGGATATTAGGTAATCTTGATGAGAATACTTGGTCTTGAGTGAAACCTCTACAAGGTTTTGGCTCTCCAAGTCCCAAACCATAAAATACATGGATTGCAATCTTGCATCTGATCAGGAAACAAAGCTGTAAAAGTAGGTTTTCTCCTAGGGCTCAAGTAGTGGTAATAAGTCTGGCAAGGCTGGATAAATAGGTGTGAGAATTACATTCCAACCTGCAAATTCAAGAGTTCAGATCTGTTCTTTCAATTTTGGCCCAGTTCTCATAAAAGGTAGCTCTAAATACTTGCAACATTTAGAAATAATCCACTGATACATTGGGAGAGAGAAACCCCCAAAAGCTTTTCTCTAAAACATATAAAAAATACTTTTTCTCAATCTGCTTGACAACTAAATTATTCTTAGGTTTTTTCTATGCTACTTTAATTGAATTGATCCAAAACTTTGTATAGGCCCAGCATTATTTCTCTTGGTTCTGGAAGGGTTGATTCATATTTGATTTGAATCTTTCTTAAATCATTTGAATTCAGCTAAAATCAACTTAGTTAAAGCAGCAATCAGTGGTTCATAGTGCTTAGCTAGTGCAAAGGCTATCTCAAAATAGTATTTAAAATTAAGTTACACTAACATTGTATTGATAATCTACAACCTGCTTGGGGTAGAACAAATTACTGGAGAACGTGTTGTACCACCACAACTGTAGCTGTGGTCTAAAAGGTCAGTACAGAACAAGAATTCAGTAACAAAAGTGACACTTTGGACCCTGAGCAGTGGGATGTCTAGCAGAGCTTTCTGTAATGGTATTAAAGTGTTTGGCTCTTCTCATGTTTGCCAACCAATTTTAATGCCCCATTGAAGGAGGAATAGGAGGACCTGTGGTTTACACCCAGTGTCAACAACAAGGTAATTTCGCTAAGAGTAAGTACTGCTTTCTCGAGAGTTTTAATTACCCTTGAGGTCCTGTGGTTTTCATCTAGCCTTGCAATTAGCCAGTTATCCCACAGGAAGGTATTTGCAATGTAATCTGAATTAAAACCAAATCTAACTCCTGTTAAAACCAAAGGTGATGTAGATTTGCTGAAATTTTCTCACTGTCAGTTTGTTACCAGTGTAGTTTGCTTAGGGGCTTGAGCTGCTGCATCTTCCCTGTCACACAGGGATTGTCCAACCTGCTTCAGAGCAGTCCTAGAAAACACAGCGACAAGAGAGGGAAAGGAGGACAGCTCTCACCTTTGCTAGGCAGTGGTACAAACTTCCCCACTTGCCTCTGGGAACACCAAATCACACTTTAATCTTGCCAAAGATGTAGATTTTACAGACCAGTGCTATGGAAGTGATCTTAGCTGAGCTGTAGCCCTTTAGGATTATTCCTTGCATCTGCAAGTTTCTGCAGTTGGCATTCTGAATTTGTGTGCATTATAAGCCCAGCATGATTACACAAAGTCAGACATATCCAAGGAAATCTGTGGTGGCTGCTGTTTGGGTGGATTGTTAGTGCTGTAAATTTGAATGCACTGACACTTGCTTCTTGCCTGAAATGTAATGATCTCTATGTGTATGTGTTTATATATTAAAACCCTATGTAGGATGGCATGAATGTTAAATGTGTTTTTCTTCCCTGACCTGGACAGCTTTTACTGTCCCTTACTCTGCCCTGTTTATACAGGGCCACAGAGAATGAGTGGATTTAGTAGAAAAACCTCTAGAGTTTTTTCTGGTAGCACATATCTTTTCTTATCAATGTATGCATCACTATGCATCACTCTGCAACTTGCAGCCAAGTGCCAAAACAATAGACTCTTCTGTACTTTTATTTTCCTTCAATCTGTAAGAGCAAGGCTCCATTTAAATCCCTCTAAATGAACATTGTGAATGACACATCGGGGAAAAGCATGTGTTTTACCAGTCAGGCTTGAGGGTGTTTGAAATCATCCCCCAGTTTCAAGTGACACATAGACAGCAGCCAGATAGATAGTGACAGAGCAGAGGGAGGGTGAGAGGAAAGTTGTATAGGCTGGAGGGGTCACTGAGACTTCAGCAATCCACAGGATAAGAAAAGAGATAAATTATGCAACTTTATGTCCTATGGTTCTTTCTGTTTATGAACAGTATCTACATTATTGCCGTCACTCTAGGCACAGAATTGCTCCACATGCAGTAAACAGGCAGAAAATTCAAATGCAGGTTCAGAGTTAATGGTGTTACATTTGTAATTGCTAGATTTTCTCTTCTGGATTTTAACAGAGAAACGGCACCAGTTCAATCAAGAATGACTTCAGAAAAAGTGTGTTGGTGGAGTTGCTGTGCATAGTCTAACTCCTGGACTGCTTGAGAAGAGTGAATGTTTCAATTTTCCTCCCTGAGCCTTCTTTGAGACTTCACAACATGCAACACAAACAAGTGTGGAATATAGTCCAGAAAATTTAAGACACAGTCTGAAGATTGTTTGTATATCACTCCCTCTTTGAGGACAAAGCAAGCGAATGGCATGTCAAGTTAATGCTTTTATTAACCACAGCCAGTTCTGTAGTCAAGGCATTTTGTGCCCAAAAAAGTCAGATTTCTTTCAACACAGCTCTTTCCAGAACTTGATGTTCATGTTTAAATCATTTTAGAATTAAGAATCCAGTTATTGGGGCCAGGGTATAGACTAGGGAATATTTGTACAAAATATTTAAAGTTATTCTCTGGTTTCCCTGGATCCTGCTAATGTTTCAACATGGGCCAGTCTCCTTTTGCTGAAATAGGGCAGGCTAAGGTTAGGAAAACTTAAAATTAGTGGGATTTAAACTCTAATGGCTAGACTAAAGCATTAGTCATCTGGTGACTGATGCCTTAAGAGGTCTTTGTAAAGAAAGTACTTTTCAATCAAAGGAAACCCAAACAGTGCACTACCTGCTTCAGACTGAGAATCTGTCTGTTGGAAAATTGGTTGGGTTAAATAGGGTCTGAAAATTACCCCAAATTTTTAAGGATTTGTCTAATGTATATTGCAAAATGAATATACACTGGAACTTCACATGACACCCATCGTGGGTTTTGCAATATCTAAAGATACACGAACAGATAACCTTTCAGATAGAACACCAAATTAATGATGAAAACAGGATGATGTTGCTGTCACCAACTGCTGTTTCAAATTCATCTTCATGCCCCATTCAAAACAGCAAATTTTGTAACCAATGTGAAATTCAAAGGTTTGGCAAACTTCTATTCAGGCAGTTACTGTGAGAGTTATTACCGGGCTAAAATTTGATGTTCTGAAAAGATCTAGAGTCTCAGTAAGAATTTTGCTCCTACGTGGGATGCCTTTCCTTATTTTTATGTCATTTCTGAACATGAAGTGGTAAAAGCCCACAGCTTACTTTAAGGTAAGCCTGCTCTGTGAAACTACGGGCTCTCCTTAGGATCATGCAGAAAGGTAGGGAACAGGTCTGCAACTCACTGTCTTCTTCAAGCTGTGCAGATGCTTATGGTACACATGATGTGATAGATGAAAGGATCAAAGCACCCTCAGTAAAAAACCTTTTTCATGTGAAAATTCAGGATAGATCAGAGTGCTCAATAAATTCACATTCTTTGTGCACTGACTTCCTTGGTTAGATCTTTCCAAAAATATCTTTTGCCCATTGGATTTTCTCAACATGGTAGCTGATGCATCTTTACTACTCTGAGGCTAAAGCACAGTGAAGAATTGGCCCAAGCAATGCAGATTTCCATTCATTCAATTTTTGAGCATATTTAATCCTCAAATCAGTTGCTAATGTATGTTGGTATATCCACTGCAAGAGGCAGAGTGGGGAAAGAGCCATTATTCCCTCTCCTGAGAATCTTTACCAATGGCAGAAGTCACGTGAGGATTCATCCTCACTCCTAAAAGCATGTTGTGCCACATCAGCACATAAATAAAGAGGATGTCATTGATAAACCTTCTGAAAAAGGTACTATTCCTGATCTTTGGCTGCTGTATCATGTTCTCTGCTCAGTTCCTAGTCCAGAATTATATCTAACTGCACAGCACGCTGACCTCTTGAAACAGGCAACAGGCCCAGACATGATCTTGCATATCTTACTAAAACTTTGGAACAAATCCATCAAAAAACCTCTGAATTTACATTATCATAAAAGAACAGAGTTCCCTTCAAAACCAAAAGTTTGAAGACTGGACTGCATGAAAGCAGTGCTTAAGAATTAGAAAGAAAAAAAGAAAACAAAAGGCAGTGTCTTAACTTAAGACAGCTGCAAAAGGATAAATACTGGCATAACATTCCTGATTCATGGGAGCAGATTACATACTTGTTGCTCAAAAATATTATATAATCCCAAATTATAAAATATTCCTTGTCTCATTAGACAAGATTCAAAGTATAAAAAGTACAAGCTGAAAATTTCAACTATAGGTGAACAAGTATCACAGGACTTTAAAAATCTAGTCTTGGTTTGGGGATGGTTAGTTAGGAAGGGAATGACCATAAATCAATCTAGACTTCCAGTTAATCATATCTAAATTTAATATTTTCTGATGGCTTTCAGAAAAGTATCAAAACTATTAAGTATATAAATATTGTAAATTAAAATGTCTTTAGAAATACTAAAAAGAAACAAATCCAAACATTATAACATCTTATAAACACAACCTTTTATTTCTGTCACCTAGTGGTTTGGGTCTTGTGTTCAATTCTACAAATGACCTTTTCTGTAGAAACACTATTTTGGCCAAAATTAGAACTCAAATGGGGACGTGGTTGACAGACAGTGATGTGGTAGAGTCATAGATTAAAGCTGAGAGCATTAGTAGATAAATATAATTATTCTTCCACTTCAGTTACTTCACTGGATGATCTTGTTTTATCTGCCTAATATAACCACTGGTCACAGATTATAGTGATAATATTTATTTCAATGGCATTATCAAAATTTTATTTAACCAAGATAACAATGCTGTTATTCTTTCTGGCATATTTGCCTTGCTTTCTTCACATCTGTTACCCTTCATTATATATTTCTCCACTATAGGTTTGTTGGGGATTTTTTACTTTAGGCCTTCGTTTTTAGTATTATTTCCCGTATTTATAAAAAATGCAAATTATATATTTCATGATATGTATCTGGCACACTTCACTAAAAAAAAGTCTGTTATGTTTCAGTTACGTAGTGTTTGGAAATGATAATGTGACTTTTAACTGGAAGATACATCTCTCTGTTTCACTTCTGATTCAAAATCACCAGCAAGTACAAAGCTTCTGCTGGTGTGGCACTGGGCCCCAGTTCTAGTTCCACCACAGTAAAAATTGTTACATTATACTACAGTCATATTCACAAGCTCTAAAGCTCCTAAAACACCATTTGAAAATGCATCAAGTGCATGTTACAGAAAATAATGCAATAGCTGTCTTTTGCACAGTTGACTTATTTATTTTTAAAGCTGACTTTGTTGCTCTAACTCCCTCAAAAAGACTTTTCAGGTTCTTTGCATTGCAAATAAAGAGCTAGTCTGGGTGTATCCTTCAGGGCCTTAAGTATGTACAGTTTATACTACAAAGAATGTCTTTAGCCCATGTATTAATACTT
Organism: Atrichornis clamosus; assembly: GCA_013400975.1. Lineage (NCBI taxonomy): Eukaryota > Metazoa > Chordata > Aves > Passeriformes > Menuridae > Atrichornis > Atrichornis clamosus. The sequence continues at coordinate 6,077 of WBMZ01001743.1, read as the reverse complement.
GGGTGGAATTATAAGGGCTGACCACACACAATTTCTGCCGATCTGTAGCTGTGCTCAGGATCTCTTATGGCTTAAAATACAGTGTGCTACATGATGATACCAAAATTTAGTTCAGTCATTAGAAAAAGGCAAAGCAACAACAGAAATCTTAGTTTGGTTAATGTTTGTTAATCAGGAAAATGGCCTTTTTGCTTTTTGTGTATTTGGGGTTTTTTTTTAATTACTCTACTTATATGAGAACAAACCCTGGCATAGAGAGTGATCTTATAACATAATGATCCTTCAAATGAGCATAGCTTATGCACAGTATCTGTAGAGAACAGATACACATACATATCTACCTATCCACCATTATGTGTGGCTGTATGTGTAACACGGGGAATTTGAATTACTAATTTTTAGAGGGAAAAATTAAAGTACTCATAAGTTAGAGTGAAGAAATCTTGTCCTGAAGCTTGTAAGCACACCACTACAATATGTTCGATTTGCAGGAGAAATTTTGACTGTTTGGTGTACTGTGATTGAGTACCACTTTTAAAACCTGGGTTCATCATGTGTGTGTAGCAGCCCTGCTGTGTCACCCTCTCCAGCACATCCTTTGGCATGAAACTTCTTCTTAATGTAGAGGTACAGATCATCGCACATTACTGAGCTGAAATGGGTTTGATCACAGTATCTTTAAGTATCTTACTCAAAGTGCTTTTGATGGAAAACAAAATTATCAAGTATCAGGGCATCCTCCTGTTGACTCCTGCAATTGCAGTCAAGGACCCAAAGTGTATTCCCACTGTCCCCCTGGAAAGATGCACTATTTCAAAAGATTCTTCTTTGCAACCATCTGCTCAGTTTAGAGGCAGATTCCTCTGTTAAGAGGAAAAGTCTTTTTCTTGCTGTATCATTGATGTTATACATCCTTCTTTGCCAAGTGTGCTGCTTATTGAAATACATATGAAACCTGCAAAAAACCTTCTCTTTGGCCTTTGTTCAAATTCATGGAAACCTATGAGAGATTCTACTTTCTTCACTAGATTACATCACATCAGACTGAATCCATATCAGCTTTTAAATTGCTATAGC
>WBMZ01001742.1:0-140795 GCA_013400975.1 Atrichornis clamosus | reverse complement strand
CCCCGCGGTGGCCGGGCCGGGGCGGCGGGAGCCGCTCTCCCTCCGCACCGTCCCGCCCGCAGCCGCTGCCTTCCGGGCCGGGACAGGCGCCTGCCGCGGGAGCGCACAAAGCCGGAGCCGCCGCGCTGCCCAGCAGGTAAGGAGCCGCCGCCGCCGAGTTTGCTCGAGTTCGGGCGCGTCCCCGCGCCCACTTTGAAACAACCCGAGCGGTGCCTCGTACTCGGAGGGTGCGATCGGCAGCGTTTGCCAGGGGCTCGCTCCGCCGGGTATGCACCGCTGTCTGTAAACTACGAAAATAGCCAAGCTTGGGTTACAAATGCCAGTCGGTGACCTGAGATAAACGAGCCTCGGACGGTCTGTCCAGACCGTGAATTTAATCTGTTAGGCACCCAGATAACACGGCATTTGTCTACTCAAGAGGTATTTGTAAATAGCGAGGAGCGGGCAGGGCTCCGTGCTGGGCTGTCCGTATTTACATCGCGGCGTGCCCGTGTTTGCCTTCCCCCCTCCCGGGGGTTTACCTTGCTCTTTGTTAGTTACAGTCAAGCCTAAACTGGCCGTTCGTCTTCAGCAAGTCTGTGCCTCTGCCGAGTGCTGCAGGAAAGATCGCGGCGAGGCAGGGAAGAATGACATCTGCTCTCATTTCTGATGTGGCAAAGTCGATGAATTGTTAAGATCTCAAACTAGCTCACTTTATTGGCGTGTATTTGGGACAAGTGTTACATAATGTATGTGTGGTATGTGAATATAATGTGCTGAAGCTTTCCTATCGAGAACGTTTTATCTCTCAGATGTGCATAAAATAATCATATGTCTCCATTATAAACAACTCTTTGGCTGTTTGTAACTTTAGCAAGGTGGGAACAGTGACCTGTAAAGGGCTCAGATTCATTATGTTGTTGCCCAAAAAGTTTTCTGGGATTTTTGGCGTGTAGCCTGAAACCATAGAAGAAATGCTTTTACCAGAAGCCAGTTCTTTTTTCTTTATACTCTATGCAGCTACTTGCTACAGGGTTTGATTATTCCAAAAGCACTGTTACTTGCTGCAGTTCTTCAGAGTTTGGAGAAATACACATATAAAATGGTTCCCCCCCAAATCACAAGTCACCACCTGCCAACCTCCATATTATGAGATGAGGTAGTCAGGTCTTTTTGGGGAGAGATGGGAGGGGAGGCAGTCCCAGGAAGGACTGCTCTCTGGTTATCCAGCTGAGAATGTCCCATCAAATATGAGTGACAAAATACAGATTAAACAGCTTTTGCTCTTGCCCTCTGGGGGGTTTGTAGCTGACATCTAGTACTTGTTTCATGGTGTAAAATAGAGCATGTGTTGATATTATAGTAATGCAAATAAGCTTTAGGACCTGTTCTATTATTGGCAGTACTTGAACTCTTTTTGGTGTCTTTAGAAGGCTGTGCCATAGTTGCTTACAGACAGAGGGCACTTGTGTGTATCTCACGGGTCATGATACAAAAGTTAGGAGCTTTGTAAACTTACGGGTTGAAGTGCAGTCCATCAGCTAACAGGTAGTTCCCGCAATCTGTGGCAGAGATTGTGGCCAACAATTCTGCCACTGCATTTGTGTGCAAGAAGCTCAAAAGCATGACTGTCTCGATGCATCCTCAGAGAATCCAGGGGTGCAGATCAAGGCCAGAGCGAGGGCTGTTGGACTTAGCTCTGTACTGAGCAAGCTGAGCTTTTGTATGTACCTTATATTTACAGTTTAACACGTGCCTTTTAAATGTTTCTGTAATAGTAGCAGAAGTAGTTTTGGTACAGTGTTGTTCATGAGGGTTAATTAGCAACCAGTGTTAGTACTAATGGCTGACTTTTCTTCTGGTCATTCTTGTCCAGCAGAAGACCATGAGTCAGTTATTGTAACTTAGGTATGGAATGTGTTTCTATGAAATGTATCTACTCTTGTGCACTAAGCAAATTGTTTTGGCCGCCAGTGGCTCCTCCAATCATGGAGAAAGTATTTTATATATATATTGATACAGATTTGTGTGCATAGTTCTGGTAACTCCATGGCTTCTTTTTTCTATGTTTATTTGGTAATGCTGAGACCAACTGCTGCTCTTCATTCTGTTTCTCTTCATATCCAGTGAGGCTGTGTTTGATTCAATGTTACTTAAGTAGCCCATTTTAATCTGGATTTAAATTTAGCATAGATATGCTCAGTGTGAAAAGTGTACTTGAACTCCAGCTGCACAGTTTGAAGCAAGTCCTCTGTTGCAAGGGTTTGTCAGCTGAGGGGGGATGTATAAAATGCTGGTAATATACAAGAGGTGAAGAGTTTTCAGCAGGCAGTGCTGCTCAGTAGCAGATAGATAGGTTCCAGTCCTGCAAAGACCCACCCATGTCCTTCAATTCATGTTCATGGATAGTGCCTTTGAAACCATGGGATTTCTTTTATATACATCATGATAAACATGCGTACAAGTCTTTGCAGGAGCCAGGCTATAGTACTTAGTATGCAATATATTTGTGCATATATATTCAGCTTGATTGTAAGAAGATTTCAATAAAGGCTTAATTTTTGTGCTGAGCAGATGCCATAAAAGTATTTTTTAATGTCTAAATCCACTGCGAAATACAGCATACCTTGGCCTATTGTGCTTTGTGGAGTTCCATTGGAACAGATCCTGATCTTTGAAAATAAACCAGCACTGTGTAGATATTCCTCCTGTGAGGAAAGACTATGCTTCTGCACAAGATTCTCTCAAGTTTTTTGTGAAAAAGCCTGGTTCCTTTGGTAAAATCTACTGGTTTTCTATTCAGAGACTCCATGAAAGCAGCCTCTTCCACCTATGAAATTATTTAAAAATTTATGTTAAAAAACAATAATTAGAGATTAGTTCCTGAAGGAATTGACATAGACCTGAGCTGAAGTCCATGTTTGTGATAAAGGAATGATTTTTGTTCCATTGTCTAACCCCTGCTCTCCTGTAGTGCAGGGGACCTCAAAACTCAGTGGGTACGTGTAGCATCCTCTGGGTGTCCTGGATTCAGTTCACATCCAGAGCACGTGATGCCTGTTCCTTGAGGTGCCCACCTTCTGCTTAAAGCCTTTTGGTTTGCTGTGCACGTGGGGCTGAAGGGGTGGTCTGTGAGGAGACGTGTCACACGCTCTGAAGGAATAGGCTTCCTCACAAATGTGGGGATACCCCAGGAACAGCCATCCATAACTCTTCCCCTTTTCCTCTGGGCTGCAGGAGGGAATGAGGAGAAATCTGAAGTATGAAAGAAATTAAGGACATAAAACTATAGTGCAGCACAATGTATGCCAAAAAACCATGCACACTGATTTAAAAATGTATTTCCCACTCTATCACAGCTGCCCTAATACGCAGTTGCACATGTTATCATCAGCTATATGTGAGCACCTTCTGAGAGTACCTAGGGGACTATAAACTTAGCCCTAGTTAAGCATAAATTTAGCTAACATGTAGCAGGCTTTTTGATCAAAGGATTTTTCTAGAGGGTATTGGGTATATGACATGTTGGATGGGTGATGGTTTCATGGCCCGGGAAGAAGACACTGACCCCTCTGATGTCCTGTAGCTTTTGTCACAGTCTTATTTTCCGCTCATCTGAAAAGTTTAGGTACCGAGCTTTTCTCAACACCTAGCACATCTTTTGGAAACTGCAACTCTGCTTTCTAATTCTCAATCCCAGTGCCTGTCCTTATGACTAAGAATACTTTTTTATTTTGTCAGTAACAATGTAAACCTTAAATTACCATGTGATGTAGAAACGACTCTGAAAAGAGGGTGGTGAACGTGCATGTTGGTGATCTAATAAACTGGATGAATGATGGTGTGCCAAAACTTGCTAACGATGCAAAAGTATTTGGATTAGGCAAGATTGAAGAAGACTGGAAAGTTGTAAAGGGAATCCAAAAAAGCTGGGTAAAAGGGAAGCATATCAGATAATGTTGATAAATTCAAGAATATGCATGTTAGAGGGAATAATCAAATTACTTGTTCATGTTTTTGGATTGTGAATTAACTATATTAAGGTGGGGAGGAAGATTTCAATAATGTTTTATTTGAACTTGTGCACCTTCTTAATTCTTAGTATTGGGCAGAAGAAAAATGCCACAGTTGTTTTGCAATATTTTGTTAATGACACAAAGGATGTTATTAAACTGGTGCTCAAATTCACCTGGAATAATCAATTTGTGATCTCCTATCAAAGGAGGCTGATTGAAAAATATTCATATGAAGTTGAACTGAAAATATTTAGTGTAGCCCTCTTCCAAGGGTGTCAGCTAGAGGAGGTAGGATGTATATGTGCAAAATAATGCTTGTCTATTACCCTTTGGTACAATTACAGTTCTGGCTGTGAAAAGCACAAGGACCAGTTTCTGGAGGTAATCACATCTTTTGCAACTTATTGTGTCTTTCAAAGAAAACATTGTAAAAGTAATAGTGTACCAACACCATGGAATTCTTGCATATCTGTAGGCTGCAAATGCTAGTCTGTAGCAAATGAGAAAGTGGGGGAAAATTGATTTAGTAGCAGGCATTGTGAATGATCTAATAATCAACACATCACGTTAACAGATCAGTGTGTAGCGTATAACATAGTTAAGAGTTGTCTGTAGGAGTTTCAGAAAAAAGCCAGGACTCGTGCAACTTTTAGGTGGTCTAACCAGCCAGAATGAGCTGTCTTAGAGGCTGCCTGGCATCTATCTGCAAAATAAAATGTGGACTGATTTTGACTTCCCCATTGAAAAGGCTGAAGCTGTTGTGAAGGCAGCCTTGCACTGCTTTTTGAACTTAAAAAAATAAAGTTTATGGGAAGGCTCTCATTTGTAAAGATGCATAAAAGTGATGTCCTCTCTTGGGACTCCATCCTTTGAACATTGGGCTGGATTCAAAGCATAGCTCTCCGAAGGACAGAGAGAGGGTAGGGCCTTAGCCCAGGAGAAGCTGGCAGTGTAGGAGAAGCAGGAGGTTACCAGTAGTTGTTTTAACTTGTGTTTGTGAAATTCTTTCTTGTTTTTACAACTGAGAAAATAGTTTGCATTCCTAAGGTTTTTGAGATTAGCTCTTATCGTGGAACTCCCTCTTTTGAGAGGAGGCATTCACTACCTTGTAGATAAAATGCCTTTAGCTTTTTATTGGTGATGATAATTAAGCAAGGTTTTTGGACAAGCCTGGGCAAAACCAGGGGACTTTGTCAATCAGAGATTCAACAGATGGAAGCCAGATCCTATTTTTGATGTCTATCATTGATGCCATTTTGATTTTGATCCCTTCGCACAGGACTTTCATTTGTCCTTTCAGTGCAAAATGTGTCCTGTTGGTAGTCGAAACCCTTCATTTTCTGAGTATGTGATATGCAGTGCTTATCCTCAGGTGCTTTAAAAGGGAGACAATGTGTAAAGGAATTTCTAAACAAAACATTGTGCCTGTTGTTTACCAGGACAGATGGAGAGGAGAGGGAAAATACATTCACTGGCCTAATTCCCCTTTTGCTGAGGTGGAGTGAAGCTTCTGATGCCTTCAGAAGGGAGAAGGCCTTGACAGTTCTACCTCAAATACAGAAAAGTGGGGTCTGTGAGGAAATCTGATTTCTCCGTTAAGGGCTTCCCAAAATGCTCAATGTGAACAGACCCGCTTCAGGAAGATGAGCTTTGAGGGTGATGGGAATTTATGTCAAAGGTCCTGGAAAACAGGCATCTGAAATGATAATATTTTTTCTTTTATTTTTCTTGGTTTTCCTAGTTTGGCATACTTTGATCTACTGAGTAGGATTGATGTCTATTTACATTCTTCATAGTGTTGGGAAGATTCAGCCTGTTTAGGAAGGTGCTTTGGTCAGCTTTCCAGATAAAGAAATTGGCTGCTAACTGAAGGGGATGGCTAATGCAATCTGCTGCTGGTAGATAGAAATACTGACAGAGCTTCAGAGCTCTGCCCGTTTCAGAATGCAGAGTGGACAGGGCAAGTTTCTGTTTGTGAATAAAACAACTCACGTAGACGTATTTGGGTAAAGGTCCTGTGATTCTTTGCACCTTTGCCAAGACTGTGTTGTGGGAATCTGTGACAGCAGAGGATGCTAAATCACAGTATTGATGGGCTGCTTCTTCCCACTTTGTTGTGCTTCTTTTTGAGAGCAGAGAAAGGCAATGACTGGGGTTTTTTTGCAAGTTCTCTTCCATGTGTCCATTTTCCCCTTCATAGCTTGGTGCCCCAAAATGCATCTATGCGTAGTTGGAAATCTCGTTTATAAAACAGAGCTGAAATATTGCAGGAGAGAGTTATTGAGGTGGGTTAGCATTTAGCATCCAAATGGTAAGTATGTTGATTGCTGGCAATTTCACCTCCATTTTTTAATTATCTTTCTTTCTGACAAGTGGGAAATAAAAACTTCCATTTAAAGTTGATTGTTATTTTAAATTTTTGCATATTTTAGGGCTTTTGCTGTGCAGTATGATGTTTCATGCTGCTTAATGTTATGTAGAGAGAAGTGTTTAAATATAATGGTGTATATGAAGAGATAGATTTCAATTCATGAGTAATGTTTTGCAATTCCTTTCTGTATTGTAGAATGTACTGGGAGCTTTACAGATAGCAAAAGACAAAATCCATGTCTTGAATTATGCTGTAGGGAAGAGGAGAAGAAATGGTTTGGTGCAATAGGCAATGGTGTGCTGGGGAATGCTGGCATTCTAAGGATTTTGGTTTCTTTGCTCATAGCCTGCCCTCTGAAGCTGGTTCACTTCTTGAAATCTTTTCTGGTTTCTGCATTTTATTGGGAAATAGTCATGTGCATTTGAATGTGCAAATTCAGAAATGCAGATTTACAGGTCAGTAATTAAGAGACAGTTATTTTGGAAGAGAATTAATTACTGATACCACCTCAGGACCCGACTTTATGAAGTGATGAGCATTTCTCTGGAGCTGGAATGAAAAGAAGCACCAGTAAGGAGAATGCAGTAGCTTGGAGTATGAGATGTTCTCTGCTTGCTGTGTGTTAGTTTTGCTCTAGCTGCTCCTGCTCTTTGTTGCTGGTGTAGTCACCTAAAACTATTGGTCGCAGAACTGCTCTCAGTTTTTGCAGCGGACATTTGCATATAACTCTTCACTGTTGAAAGGGTAAATTATTACTGTGGGTGTGATGAGCTTTCAAAAACCTTTAAACCTTGTCTAACGATGGTCCAGTTGTTTCTTTTGATGTACAAATGGCTTTATCCAGAGAGACTGATGTAGTTTTACAGTTTTCCTTGAACCTGACTTAGGTATGAACGCTGCCACCCATGCACTAATTAATCTGTCAAAACATCTGACAAGGGGTAGGTGTGCACTGGAGACAATTAGTCATTTTGTCCTATTAGTCAATAATGTCAACTTCGGTTGATGTTATATAAGGTTTCTTTTCTACTTTTATTTTCAGCTTGCGTTACAGCAGAAGTTTGTTAACACATAGCTTAACTTTCATGTTTTCTTTATGAGTTCAGTCCTTGACAAGTACCACTACTTCTCTGCATGTAGCTATGAAATTTTGCATTTCCTGCCCCCATCCAGCAATACACTGGAACAGTTCTGACTGGCCAGACTGCAAGCTGGTGATAATAGAGCAAGTCCTCTGCATGCAAATCTGTTCAATAAAAGGGGCATCCAGTTAACTTAGATAACATTATCCACTGTTAAATACCATTTAATTTTGCTTTCTCTGCTCTCTTTAATAGTGGGGATTTATAAACTAATTTTTTTTTAACTTGAGATGGAATCAGAGCCAATGCATTTGTCAGTCCCTTCATGCTGTAGGTTGCAATCAAAGAGAGTGGCAGAGGAAATTATTCCAATATTTTCTTAGGATGAAAAAACTGGGCTTGCGCATGTTTATCTTAAGGCTTCTTGCCACAACCTGAGAGCACCGTGGCGGCAGTTTTGAAAGCAGAACATGTTAGATTTGTTGGGTGTCTTTTTTTCAAAAGTTAAAATGTGTGAATGAAAATAAAACATATAAATCCTACATGTTGAAAAAGACCCTTTGGTAATGTAGTTAATAAAACAATTTTATAAGATTAAGGCAGAATCTAGATTGTTTATTAGGAAAACTTCCCAATAATAAGCTCTATGATTTATTGTATTAGTTTCTCAGGAATAGCTCTGTTGTGGGAACTGTGTTAAAATAACACTCAAAAGTCCACTAGAGCATTCGCTTAAGGGTCTAAGTCTTTGTCAGAAAAATGGTCAAGGCTTTGTAATCAGAGATTTGTGTTTCTTCACAGTGATTTGAAGTAATAAAGTATTTTTAAATTTAAAAGCATGTGATATTAGCTCCAGTAATGGTTATTTTTCACAGTTAATGATGAAGATGAGCTGACTTACTGAAGTTGGAAAAAAATCAAGGGGTTTTTGGTTGTTTTGTGTTTTTTTGTTTTTTGCTTAGGCATTTAAACCCCTTCTTTTTAGCAAAGAATTTGGTAAAATGGTAGTATAAAACTACCAATCCAGAAATCTTTAAGTAAATGCTTTTGGCAGTATAGTGATTTGGGGCCTTCATGAGCAAAGTGATTTCCTTTGCACTATTTCATGCCTTCATACTTGTACTTTGATACACACTTCATTTCTTTATCCTGAGGCATTTGACAGGTCATATATGCATTTCTACCCCACCTATGACTGTCTTCAGGTGTGATGCCCAGGATCATTTCATGTTGGCCATGCTGGATGCTTTGTACACCACTTTGTTCCATCAGACTTGCTCTCTCCAACATGGCCCAAGCAAGCTCCTAAACGCATCTCTTGGAGAACCAGTGTGGATAGGAGCTGTTTGGGTGATGACTTAAATTAGATTTCCTCCACTGCTCTCTCAGTGAAGTTATTTTACTGGCATGTGTGGTGATCTTTGTGTACAAGGGTCAAACCTAAAAGAATTTAATCAGGGTAACAAACTGATAGTGCTGGGTATCAAGTGCTGACTGCAGCGGAAGGGACTCTGCACCAAACAGTGCAGAATCTGTTCTGGGTGATGTTGTCTGTGACGGGTGTTTTATTAAGTCTTTATGCAGCGATTCCTCTACCCGTTCGGAAAACAGATTGAAGAGGGCTTGAAAAGTTTGTGGGGTTTTTGTAGTTTTGTTTTGGTTTAGAGCTTAATATATATCTCATCCCCGTAACAGTGGAGAAATATAGGAAAAGTAAATGAAGTTCATAAAATAACAAAGGTATATGGCACATAAGAGTAGTTCTGTCAACAGATGAAAACCATTAATCAGTAGTTTCCCAAATGTGATGTTCTTTATTACAGGCTGTGTATGATTGCATTGTGAGCTGCCTATCACCACAAACATTGTGGCATTGTGCATTGGATAAGTGATGTCTAGACATGGCTGTAAGCTTTACCTCTGCAGGTTATATCTCTTAGAAGTTAGGAATGTCAGTGTAGACAATGAAAAGTTCCCTTTGCATTAGGACACTTTGAAATACTGGAAGAAATTATGGTATTTCATTGTAGTATTTGTCTGTATACGCCTTAAAGACTATGTGTCAAATCCTTCATATTTTGAGTGATTTTTATACTTTCATATCTTCTTGACTTAAGGAATATGGAATGAACGGTGGTTCTGATGATCTGGTGGATTTTTAAGCAGAAGAAGTTATTGAGTACGTGGAAGCAGTTTGTGTACAAAGTTTGTTCAAACATAGATGCGTTTGCTTGTGAACAGTGAGAACTTTACAAGGACAAACTGCAAGGTCAGAGGAAGTTAAAAACAAAAGAACGCCTGATTGCCATGTCTGCTGAGACTGAACACTGATTACACTATCCTTGTCCTGCCAGGATCATGATGATGACAACTGTGTCTTATGTCCTTTGACCAGGCAGAATCATAGAATATCCTGAGTTGGAATACATCCATGAGACTCATGTAGTGCAGCTCCTGGCCCTGCACAGGATGACCCCAAAAATTGCACCATGTGCCCAAGAATGTTGTCCAAACACTCCTTGAACTCTGTCAGTCTCAGTGGATTACAAGGCAGAGGTAATTGAGACTTTGTTAGGTTAAATTCAGTCCTCTTTTGGGAGATAGTTATGGAGCAGCATAATTAGACAAAAGGGCTCAGAGTCTTGTGCAAGGGAAGGCAGTGCAATACACATGGATTCTAGGATACAAAAAAGTGTTGCAGTTGGGTACATGCTGGCATTGTAACACACCTCGCATCCTTATGTTACGTGCTAGGCGAGCGGAAAATTACAACTCAGTTATTCAAGACTGTAGTAAATCTAGCTAATACCTCATGCTTCTGACACATCTGTCAGTGTCTTAGCGTAATTATTTACCTTGGCACCGTAAGCTCCAGGCAGGAAGTCCAGTTGGTGAGCACGGCATCCCAAAGCCTGCGGCGTGGGCATACTGGCCCTGCTGCCACCAGCATATCTGGCAGCCCTGCTTACCAAACCAGAGCGCTCATGTGAGCACAGGTTTGCGGGATCGGGACATCGGCTGGTAACAGGAAATTGCATGTGCAAATGCGTGTGAAAGGGGTCAGTAACTCTTGACAGCTTGTTACAAAGTAAATTCTGTTGGAGGATTATTACATGCGAAGGCAGGTGCTGTGATTTTCTGTTGAAGCAAGAGGCAGTAGCGGTAAGTCTGATGTGCTTAACCCAAGCTCCTTTAGCACACTTTACAGCTAGCTCTGGGAATAAGTAAACACCTAAAATAATCACTGGTTTTGTCATCTCTTTGGTAGCGTGCTTGCTTCCTGTATTATGAAAGTTATCATTAGATTAGCTGTGTTTAAGCTTCCTGTCTCACCAGGGTTTTTTCCATTATTTTTACAATCTTTCAGGAGGTACCAATATCATGTTTCTGTAATAAAGGTTTCACTTAAATTATGTGTTGCGTTTTTTTCCTGTTGTGTTTTTTAATTTTTTTTTCTGCCCACTTTCCTTACTTTGTTTGAAATACCTTTTCAACTCTGGTACTTTCCGAGATATTTTTTTTTTTTTTAATTTAATGGCAGATGCTATTGTAATAACATGCAGGTCAGGAAAGCATAGTGCTACTTCTGTCTGCAATTGGTGTGCTTATATAAATTGTACAAAAAGGTCAACAACCTGTTTAGCTGCATCACTGCTTATTCTTGCTTTGTGAAGTACCCCAGGCTTTTAAATTGACTTCTAAGTGTGGTACATGTGCTGTAGGAGCAGTGTCCTTCACTGTGCCAGAGATAGATTACTCCAGTTTGCATGAATCAAAAGAGGTCCTTAACATATGGCATCATGTTGTGAGTAGTTTAATTGCTTGCTTTTGATTTGTGAGATGTGTTTGTGTCAGAAAGAGGGGTAAACTCAGCTGTGTATCTCAGCATGGACAATGAAAATGGCATGAAACTTTGTTGTTTACCTGTTCTAACTTTATGCATTCTTTAACATTATGCTACTTGTCTTGGCAACTTCTGGGGAAAGAGCTGTTATTTAATAGGTGACCCTGCAGTTGTGAATTCTGGCTGAGAAAATAAGTAACTGAGATGCACAGTGTCATGTTTGGCTCATCTAGGGTAAAATTGCATACCTAAGTCTGGACATACATAATCTTTAGTATATTCTCTTACCATTATGCATGAAAACAGGGGGCACTGAAAATAATTGACTTTCTGGATTTCACATGTGCTCATTTACTATCAAAGCAAAAGGTAAACCTAGACCTGAGGTTTTAAAGCAAAAGGCGGAGCTGAATTTTCAGAACAGTGAGGTAGAACTCCTCCAGGACACTCCCACTTCTCACTAATAGATGTCATTTGCTTGCTAGGGTGTGTGTTTACCTATAGTGTTGGTGAGATTGCACTTTTTAGTGTAAGTAAAGTCTGAATGTGAAGGTCTTTAGGTTTTATTCTTCTGATTAAACTTTTTTTGCTTTCACAAATGCAGCTGCTGCCTTGCCAATTGACGTTTCTTTGTGGATTTCATATCAACTCTTGTGTTATTGTCATAGAATATACAGTAGTTCCTCTGGTGTTCTTTTACCTTCAAACATAATACTGAATTTGGGAGTTATCAGGATAATATTTACATTTGTTCTTACCATTTTTTATTTTTGGGAATGCTAACTAGTTTCTTGATTCATTGCAAACTAATTGTTACCTAAAATGTTCCGTGACGGCTTCTGTCTGTGTTCATTGATTCATTTATTGTATCATCTAGGCTGTTTCTAAATATGCAGCTGTAGGAAAGTTGAATGGGAGAGTTTTCTCCAGTTTGACACCAGCATTCACATTAATCCACTAACCCAAGTCTCTGTTTTCCAAAGCTTGGCAGCAGTGCTGTGGCATAAAAATCTTGATCTTGCTTCATAGTGACACTTCTCCTTTGTAGTTACTATCTGTCATTTAATTTATTTGCTTCTAAAAGCTATGTGTTATTTTAGTAAATGACATGTTTATATTTTGAATTTTTAGCCTATGACCACAGTAATGAGTAGCCCCTTCCTTTCCCTTAAAAGATAGTTTCAGGCTCATCCTAATTGATTGGTTTCACTCACTTGCTGAAGTTGTGCTCTTCATTTGTGTGTCATTGTCTTGATGGTAATTAAACAAAAGCCCAATTAAGTCTCCCGCTATACTGGGTAGCAGCTTGCCAGAATTTGACAGTAGAACAAAGGACATTTCATTGACCAATTTTTTCAGAGGGAAGTGTCTCGGTGGAGGTCTGTAAAGCAGCACATGTGATTTTAGGCACTTTCCAGCTATCATTTTAAAATTATTTTAAATCTGTGACTGAGCCTTCTGCTCTGTTCCAAAGATGTGACTCAGAACACTACTTGTGCTGAAGAGCTAATTCTAATTTCCATCCACTAACAATGTGAAAGCCCTCTTGAAACATCATGTTTCCAAAGTAGGCAAACTGAGAGTAAGTAACCTCTTAGCTTCTTGGAATATTTCAAAACAGGGCTTATGATAAAAAGACAGGATTAAAAATTTTCTCTTTTTTGTTCAAAAAATAAACCTGTAAATCCCACTTAAGTGACGCCATTGTGCTTATAGCTCTTAATATTTTTGTTTCAAAAGCTGTACATTGGAAGATTGACTTTAGAACTGGAAAAAAAAGAATGAATTAGAGCAATGTTTTTTCTAAACTGAGCCTTGCATGGCTGTTGGCATTCATTCTGCTGAGTAAAGTGGTTTGGGAAAGGGAAGGGAACACAGAAGATGAAGAGAAAAATGACCCAGAAGAGCCTGCTTTGACAGGACTCTTTAGGACCACTGCCTTATTACATGAAAACCTGTAAAATGTATGATTAGAGAATTTCAGGTAGGTCCCCAGCTTGCTCTCTCTTTTACCGTTAACTTTTTTATTGGAATGCCACAGCTCTGTATCACTGTATGTCAAGACCAAGACAGTAATTGTCAACAGTTCCAAGTACGTGTGTACATTATTATGTTTGATTTCCACTGAGCCATAAACACTCTTTGTCCTTTGCCTTTTACTAGCTATTGGCTTGGCTATTCCTTGTGGACAGGAAAACTGTGTTTAATGCTTTGTAAAGTGGCCATCAGTTCCTTGCTTTTATCTCTATTCAGCATAAATTATTTTCAGCAAGGCCACAGAACTGTTCTGGCCAAGATTTGCAGGTGCCCCTTGTGGAGAGCTATTTCAGGATAAAGGCTTAATCTTGCTGTTTCTTTCCTCCCCTTCCCTCTATTTCTTCTCTTCTTGAAGAATACTAATCCTGAATGATAGGAGCCAATGGCTGGTCTCCTCCCTCCTCGATGGCTCACTTCTGTTGTTGTGATTCTTGCCATTTTCAGAATTAACCCTCAACTGGATAGGCTGAAGCATATTCTTTTACCCTTAAGCTTGAAAACTTTGTGTGTGCTGCCATTGCAATGTTTCTAAGGGGAAATTCAGCCCCTAATTATCAAATTTGATGCACATTCTGGTTCTTTGGCATGACTTTACTGCTGCCCATCTGTTAGGTTGGCACTCTGCCCTTTCAGAAAGTAGCTGACCAGTTTGAGCTGAGCAGAGGAGCCAACCAAAGATGGGTTAAGAGAGGCAGCCCACAGAACACTTTATGTTCAATTCCTCTTGCCAAAAGCTCTTCCTGTTTGCAAACAATGTCAGCTTAAGCCCATATGCTTCATTACATGGGATGACATCTGTGGAGACAGATGCAGGGATGGCAATACAAATGACATTTGATAAGGAAGGGCATATGTTATGAAACCAGACACCACGATGAGTTTAAGACCCTGTCTGTACTGCACGCGCACACAGAAATACAGATTGCCTCTGTATTTCGGTGTGTGAGTGCGTTCATCGGCCAGGGTTGGGCTTTTGAAGTGCATCATTGTTCAAGATTTGTGCTAGGTGTAGCTGCAGTTTTGTGATTTGGTTGTTGCACATTATAAGCTGAGGTCAATATTTCGCTTCAGTACTCTTTGAATGATAACGTGCTTTAAGGGTCCAGTAGTTTGCATTGTGTAAGGAAACACATTTGGATACTGCCAGTGAAAGAGGAGGCTGTTGTAACAGAGGATTCTGATGTGAACTTTTTCTGAACAATTTCACTGTAACCTTCCAAAAATCCATTTCAGCATTTAGAGATACATTATTTGCGTGTGAATTTTACATGTGTAAGTAGAAGATGTGTAAAAACCTCTTCTTTTGGAGCAATGTCTTTGCCCCTTTGCTCGATTTTGCTGCTTTTTGACCAGAGGTCACCTTTGTATCTAAAGTTACTTTTCCTCAAACACCTCTGCTTTTAGCAGCCTTCTTGCATTCTCCAAATTGCTAAGGCTGATGGAAAAAGTAGCAAGTGTTCATTAAACAGATTTTACTTATAATCCATTGTAACAATTTGAAGAAAAGATTTGCATTGAGGAAACATATTCTATTGGTTTAGAGCACAAGAATAAAAAAAGGTGCAATATTTGGAATATGGGCCTTATCAGCCACACTAGAAGACTATATTTTTAGTGTTTGGTTGAATGGAAAACATACTTTTCAAAGATGAATGGGTACAGGCAAAGGGAATTTTTCTGTTAAAAAATTAAAATATCTCACACGTTAGTGTGTTTTTCATATCCTTTTAATGGAATTAATATTTGTTGTTTACAAACCTGAAGAGGTTTTCTGGTGTTTTGCCTGGCTTTTTCTTGAAAAACATTTATCCCAGTGACATAATGTTTATTCAGGTATGTAGCACTGTAAGGAACAGTTGTAGGTGACTGCTAATTTTTAATTCATTGGGGTTTATTTTTGGAGCATTTCCTGGAATGATGACACTCTTTCCTTGGTAGCTTAAGGGCAATGTTATATTTACTAGCTAAGAGACCTCCTAAAATGCATATGGCTATTAAAGAGTTTGACCACATGTGGTTTGTTGAATTTGCAGTGTTGTGGGGAGAAAACCAATCTGGAGGAAGAGGATTTCCTCAATCACAGTGATACAGTCACTTTCTCTGCACAGCTTTTTTTCTGTACTTCCAGAAGGATAATTTCACTTCTACTTTGGATTAGACAAAGGAATTCTCCAGAGCACTGAGTAGTGCTGTTTTCTCTGATTGGTTGGGGTTATTAAAAAACCTTGAGCACCTCATTTTCACCTCTTATATCTCTCAGGTTTTTTATCTGTATTAAAGGTTTAATAGTAGTGATGAAGGTAATAATATATGGGTTTTATTCTCCCTGTCCCCTGAATCCTGCAAAGTATCTTTTTCTGTATACCCTAAGATATTACTCAAGTTACACTCATTAGCTCTTTCCTAAAAGTGCTACCACCCAAAAGGTGGAAATAAACACTGTTTTTCATTTCTAAGTTGGTTAATAGCTACAAAATGTGATTTCTGATAATTGTACATAATAGATGAAGATTCAGTGCAAGTAATAAGGATCAAATTGAGA
This sequence comes from Atrichornis clamosus, assembly GCA_013400975.1. Taxonomy (NCBI): domain Eukaryota; kingdom Metazoa; phylum Chordata; class Aves; order Passeriformes; family Menuridae; genus Atrichornis; species Atrichornis clamosus. Next base: position 124,924 of record WBMZ01001742.1, on the reverse strand, counting down.
TGTGTACTGACATTTCTTTTCTCACTTTATTAAACTACTAAAAATGCACCTTTTTTGTAAAATGTGTATTTTTTAATTAAATTGCCTGGATTTTTCAGAAATACAACGGTTCTGGTGCATTTAATATCCGTGGTTTTTATACAGTTTCCAGAAAATTTTGTGTTATTTTGCAAGAGGTTGAGGATACCCTTATAATTCCCTTGTTAATTTTCTTTGGTACAGAAAGCCTGGCTTAAGTCTGCAGTGCTTTGTTATCAATGAACCTCTCTTCATGTACATGTACATCTACATGTACTTTTTCCTATTGAAGGATCAACAAACTTTTATTTATTTGGTTACAGGCTGAATTGCATTAACTTTTTGCCTGTGCAAGGTAAGCAGAGGAAATGGCCTCAAGCTGGACCAGGGGAGGTTCAGGTTCAGGAAAATCAGGAAGAATTTCTGCTTTGGAAGGGTGGGTAAGCATTGGAATGGGCAGCCCAGGGAAGTGGTGGAGTCACCATTCCTGGAAGTGCAAAACATCTTGACATGGCACTTTCTGCTACAGTTTAGTTGATGATGGTGGTGGTCAGTCAAAAGCTGGACTTGGTGATCTCAGAGGTCTTTTCCAACCTTAATGATTCCATGATTCTCTGAGGTCTGCTGGGCGCACGAGGCACAAGCTTCTTTAGTATTTGGAATCTTCTCTGCTAATGAGAATTGCTCTTCTTGCCTCCTTGTGTTGCTGATAAGTGTTTTCAGGGTGTTGATTTTTTTTGTGCAAGCTCTGACATTCTGCCAGCTGTGGGATCAGGCTCTCCAGTCCAAGCCAACCCTATAGGCTGTTTGTTGCAATTTTAGGATCAGCACTCGGAGAGTTCTGAGGAAATCTGTCACCTGGTGCTTCCAGCCCAGCATCTGCATGAGACTTCAAAGCTCTAGTCTGACACACTGGAGAAAGAGTTTTCATTTACAAAAGCTCTCCTGTCGGTGCTTAACAGAGGATTTAGATGTTATGAACTTCCTTAGATAGACCATCTCCAGTGGTGATGACTTGCTTTGAAAAGTCTGTTTGCTTGCCCCTCTGGAACAATTGTGGCAGCTCTCTCGAAATTAGGAGTTGGACAATTCTGAGATGCCATCTGGACCAACGTGGGGATCAAAACAATTCTCTTTTACAGAAACACTGAAAGGAATTCCAAAACTTGAAGGCTGCCACATCTTGCTAACCAGGTGCTCTATCAGTGCTGAATTCATTGACACCCGCTTGTGAGGGAAAAACAGTGAGGTGTACAACTTGGTACTGTTTTGAAATGCGCTAAATTCAAATCCCAGGCCTACTTCAAATAGGTAGCACCATTGAATTTATATTTATTAAAAAAAAAGTAATGATGGTGCCTGAGTTGTAGTGGCTGAAGAATTGAGCAGTAGAACACTATCAGAAAAAAGCAATTTTCAGAGAATCTTGGAAATTCCATTTTCCTGATTGCTTTCTTTACAGAGACAACTTGCAGCTTAGCCCATGGTTGTTACGAGGTTGAGTGGTTATGGCATTGCATATCTCTCCTAATGATATTAATCCTAACCATGATAACTAATTATATTAATCCTCTGATGCAATTTTTCCACTACTGCGATCATTTGTGCAGAATGCTTTGGAGGCAGGGGAGGAAAAAATGTCAGCAGCTAGATGGTTACTCGAGGAACATGCAAGTTAAACACCTGACATCTGGTGAGTCACCCTCCAAGTATGTGTGATTGAATGATGATTAGCTGATTGCTGCTGTTGATTAAAACCAAATGTGTTTGAAATGTGAAACACTTTATTTTTGAAGGTAGTAAGCAGTGCACTGTAAACACCTGTAGTCTACAGACCTTACTACAATATAACTGTCTGCAACCCACACCCCAGTTGTCCTCAGGAATAGATTTATGCATTGTTGTTGTCAAGCAAGTATTTCTAACATTTTTAATGCACTTTGTAAACGTTGTTGTTAATTGTTTTCTAATGATAATGGTGCTCGAGGGGAATTGCTACACCTGGTTGTTTTCTGGTGTATTCTTTTCTAATGAAGTAACCTGCCCATTTAGAAGTTTCCATGCTATCTTAACATAAAAATGTATCCAGCTTTGGATCATAGGAGCAAAATGCAAATGTTGGACCAAAATTTTTTTACTGTCACATGTTCAGCAAGACAAAGAAAATTTCAGTCTGCTGGTACAGACATTAAGCAGGTAAGATATTAGGACAATCATGGTGAGATACATTCTGTAGTGTGCAGGTGTTGGGAGCACAGGGTAGGGATCGAAGAAGCTTTGACCCATCTGATGCAATAGCCAAAGGCAGAGGTTGTTGTTCCTCACAAAGATTCATTTCGCTCTATTGGGTTTTCAGGAGGAACAGAATATCATCTAGTAAGCCTCAAACAACATTGTAAATAACGAGTCATTTCAAAATGTGATTATGGTTGTAAGACTGCAGGACGCAGGTTGGGCCTGAGCACTGACAAACAGGCTTGTTGGAGAGGCAGAATGCCACCTCGCCTCTGCAGCTGTGGTCACTGGCCATTAGTTGTACAAGCAGCTGGTTATTCAAGTGCTTAAATATAGATTGTGGAGCTTAATAGTAAATAACTATTTGAATGATTGGTGTTTCTAGTACAACACTTAAGCCAAGATTTACTGTTGCAAAAGTCATCTGAGCAAGCAGTAATGATACTATGGATTAAAAAAAAATCAGTGAAGATACAAATAGTGAAATTTCGTGCTGAACTGACTAGCAATAACTCATTGCTGGAATGCAAAACAGTAGTCCAAAATTAGTTAAATGTTTATAGATGGATTATTGAAATGATGAAGCTGTTTGGAATGTGGGGTTTTGAAACAACTAATCCAGGGCAGTGCTTATGTTTTGATAGTTTTTTAGATGCTTTTGTATCTTTGGAAGGAGTTATGACCATTGTTTCTGGTATTGTACATACTTAGTGCACAAGCTTTTAGTAAATTACCATTGTTAGACTTGCATCTTGTTAAACAAACATAGATTGAAACAGATTCCATGCTGTAAAAACAACCGCATGCAAGCCAACTTCTTTGTGCATGTGGGTTATGTATCATTTCCCCTCAGGAATTAACAACATACCTTGAACTTCACTTTTTAATTTGATTGAAAGAGAGAGCCTTGCACACAGAAGAATAAAAACTCTTGGACTCTAATCTCTTAATCTCCATAAAATGCTTGAATGTTTAGCTTTGATAATATATGAGACAAATCTGGTGGTCCGTAACATTTCTGATGTGCATTCCCTTTTTTGCAGCAAAAGAAGAAATCAAAGCAGACATAAAACAATGCATGACAGATGGGTTAGTGTTGGTGAGAGTTAGCCTTCAAGCATGAAGAAATTCCATACCTCTAACTCTCACTTCTTATATGCTAGTGGAAAGTCGTTTTGGTGGCCTAATGACTCCTTTGCCTTGTTACATAGTTTTCTTGGGATCATCACGCACTTTGTGGACTTCTGTATTAGGCTTTTTTGTGCTAGGGAAGAGACTAGAAGTAATGTCAAGAAATTGAACTTTCTGGCTTAGAACTTTCTGTGTTTCGAGGCAGATCTGCTGAAAAATATGTGGAGTCTTCTTCATGCTTGGGATCAGGAACTGGTGGAGATTCAAAATTGGATGACTGAAATGAGAAGGGGCACATAGTGGTCCCAGGTCCCAGCTCTAGCACAGCATTTATAGTCAAAGAAACAGCTTTACAGAAATAGTGTATGCAAGGGAGAGGAAGTTTTTTCAATCTGTTTTCTTATATACATATTTTTTCAAAGGGAGGTAGTTCTTGGGGTCCTGCAGGATCCAAAATGAAACTTACTTCCCTCTCACTTTCCTTCAGGGTGGCAGGAGAGAACTGAGCCCTGGTTTTGGCACATATTCATAGGTGAGGTGATCCCCAAACAAGTTCTAACTATTCTGCTATAATTAGTCCTAGTGCAAGGAGGACTAGTCCTAGTGCAAAAAATCTTCTGGTTTTTAAGTCTCTAGGGCTGGAAGAATGTTTTTAGTTGTTGATTATTGGGGTTCTTTCAGTAGGTGCAGTGGTTTCATCTTTCCATTGTATCTCATACAAGTAGCATGTTGTGGATGAGTAAATGTAGGCAAAATATACATGGTTTAGATGTGTTTTTAGCTCTTAAAGTAGACATCTCCCCTTTGTATTGAACCACTTGTCCCTTATATTTTTCCCACCTTTGGGATCTTATGCTGGGATTTAAAAAAATAAAAATATGGCTTCAGAGTAGGATTGCCTGTCTGAAAAGTCTGCTCCAGAAATGTCTACAGGACCTAACCAGAATAAGAAATAAAGAAAATACTGGCACTACATGATGTGTGAATTAGATTGGCAGGAAACTGGACCTCAGTTAACTTTGCTCATGTGTACTGAAAACACACCAACCCCCACACCCACACTGTTGGTCTTAGTCTTTAAAGTTTTGTTGCCAAAGCTCTTCCTTTTATAGTGGGAAAACAAGTCATACCCACAGTAGACACAGTTATGCTGGCAAAAAGCTCAGTGTAGTCTCTGCCAGTTGAATGAAATCCTGTGACGTATGTATTTTATTCCATTCGTGGAAGAGCCTTGGCTACCCCTTCCCTGCCTCCCATCCCTTTTTTTCCAGCCCAGTATAAACTGTCTCTCCACTAGTGGGAACTGCAGAGATAACATTACCTGGTGCAGTCCCTTTTAAGTGTTGGTATGCCCTTAGAAGAAGCTGCTGTCATCTTGGATCTTATTTTTTTTATTAGGTAAAGAGAAAAATGCTATCAGAGGAGAGAGAGAGACATCACTTGGAGGCAGAAATTACATGAGAAGAGTCCTGTCAGGAATGCTAAAGTCTCTGATGAGGTTTCTTGGGACTTGTCAGCGTTAGTGCACCATCTTCACTTTCTCAGTGACATGGTTTTGCCTGGAGGCAACGGTAAACCATCAATATCCTGCTGTGACAGGGAGAAGATCTTGGGGATCTAGGTCTCCCAAGGCTGTCACTGACTGATGCAAGCTATCACCAAGTGGAAGCTACAGTTTTGAAGTGATTTTTAAAATTGTGTGTTTGTTTTCTTCTTCTAAAAAGGAAAAGTTCCATGGTTTTTTGCACATCACAAGCTGCTCATGAAAGATAAGAAATTGCAGCAGCTAAAGCTTTAGATTTATTGCCGTGGCCAATTTCCTGGTTTTTTTTAATAGGATACAGCTCCTCCACTTCTAAACTAGTGAGCTGTATCAAAGCCTGTATCATGTTTCAAACCACTCTGAGTGTCATGTCCTGAACATATGCTCGTGAACAGGGCTCTGGCTTCCTATGCAACGTTATGTCTGATTTAGGTATTTTTCATCTGTGTGCGTATCCACAGACATGTTTCAACTCCCTGTTATGGGGATTTCTAGGAACCTTTGTTTGGTTTGTTTTGAAGTTGTGTTGATTGAAAAGAAGAATTTGTGTCGAGGTTTGCTCAGCACAGAGGGTGGAAAGCAAGGACTACCTGGTTGTCAGGGCACCCCTGGCCCAGTGTTCCAGCATGGGTCACTGCATGGGTTGGAAATTAGGGAATTCCTGTCTGGCTGCTGTGAGAGAGATTCAGCCTCTTTGCAGTGCCTGGGTGTCTGGAGTAGGGGGAGGAAATCTGGTGGGTAGGCTCTTAGCAGATAAAATTTGTGTTAAAAAGCAAGGTTTTAAAGGAGGGAAATGTGTGTGTATCACTCTTTTCTCTTGATTAATTTTATTTGGATTATTTTGGCTATTTTAATTCAAAAACATTTTGAACATTGTAAGTAGTCAAAATATCCTGATGTTCTCATGTGTGATAAAAACAAGGAAACAGAAAATTGAGTCAGGCACTAACAAGGAACTGCAGGGTGAGTTAAAGAAGGGAGCTCAGTTGGTCTGTATTTTAAAAAGTCTTGGTAGGACTTTGAGATGGGGGTGCTGGTGCCCTGCATGGGATCCAGCATAACTTGCTCTATTTATGCAATGCAATTGTAATTTAGCAAGCTAAATTTGTAACTGTAATTCTTCAGTGGTTATTTCTAGACTTTGTAGTAAATTTCAAAACTGCCCTTTAAAAAATGCTTTGTTACTTTGTTTTTTGGGCCTTTTGTTTTTTTACTGGCCTTGGGTGGTTACTTTGTCCTTAGACCATCTACGTAAATTTTAGTAGTATTAATGAACAATGAAGTTAATTTTAGTTATGTCTATTTTTAATGGTTTTTTTTAAACCAAGATAACTGAACTGCAAATTGGACTAACCAGTAGGTGCATTTCTGAACAATATTTTATTCAATTTAAGGCCAGGGAGATATATCTCTTAGGATTTAGCATTATCAATATCTCGGTTTGAACAATGAATTTTTTGTGTTCATCCTTGGAAAGTCGCAAGCCCTGTCATACTTTTGACATCACGGAAGTTCAATTATTTTTTCTTTCTCTGTTGTTCTCTATCTTTTGCCTTCTGGTAATGATATTGTTAACAGATAAAACCCAAGAATTTAGGACCATCCCAAGATTGCTAATTTGATTTCTGATTGGTATAATCCTGTGGGGAGTTTCTATGAGCAGGAGCTGGGGAAAGAAAACAAATATAATTTTCAAGCTCAGATGACCTGGAATGTTTAAATTTGATTCAGCATGCCTTGAGCACTTTTGTCTGCTGATTCTGGACAAGAAATCGGAAACCCAATGTGGGTTTCGATTCTGAGGGTGAGATAGCAATTCTTGTTTTAATGAATCCTAGTTAACAGTATATTTAAAGAATGAAAGCATTTTCTAAATTGCATAATACAACCTGAAGGTATATATGATTACAATGCTTGTTCATAATTGAGACTAACTACCTAACTTAGTTGCTAATTAGGCAGTTTGTAACTCTGATGAATAAATTTTTCTGGTAGTGGAGACTAGTGAGTTTTACCTAGGGGACTGCTGCTACCTTCAGCAGCTGCTTAAGGTAAATATAAGGACCTTTATCTTGGTTTTGACATCAATTTTCTGGCACTGACACTCCATTTGTAAGGAGAGTCTGGCCTTTTGTTCCAGAACCTATAATAACCAGGGGTTTTATACATTTTCTCTTTTTAGATGCTTGCCTTAGTTGTTTATTGGGACCTCTTCCTACAGAATCAATGTGTTTCTTTTCATTTCTTTACATTTCACATACTGGATTTTACTGGTTTTTGTTGCAAGAACTATGTGATGAATGTGTGCTTGCATGCAATAAAACTGGGTAGCTCTCTACTTCAGATTATAGAAAGGAAAATCTCCCAGTTAACATTCTGAAGGCTTCTGGACAAATTCTGTAAGCCAAAACCACCATGACTTTGGAGAAAAAGTGTATAAATTCCGTGCAGATGTTACAGTTCCTTTTACGGAGTCATCGTTATGCCAATGTCTGTGCTTACTAACCTGACGGAGGGCGTGACAATGACTGCAAAGGCTCTAAAGGCATCATCCTTCCCAAATCTTTCCCATTGTAGAAAAATGAGCTTGTCACGTTGGCAGTAAGATGTGATGGCTTTGGCTGTAGCCTGTCCATTTCAGATGCAGAGCCCACAACAGCCCTGTTTCCTCAAGGGCACTTGCCCAACCCAGTCCTTACTACGTTCTGCACACATCACATACCGTCATAGTTCCTTTCCGTATGACTTATAATAATTATTTCTTTCTTACAAATTTTTTTTCCCTGGTGCTGGAGTAGGAGAACTGTTTGTCTTTCTAAAATTGGATATCCATGGATACATATAATATTTTTCTCTGTTTAAACTTGGCAGTTTAAATTGCACGTGGAAAAGAAAAGTGTGTTCCACTACAGGAAGTCTCCATGCTGCATTCTTCATTTACAGGAGAATAAAATGTTACATGGATTGGATCTTACTTTGTTCTGTAGAAGGAAAACAATACTTACAAAAGCGCGTTTATACTGATATCTATAGCCAGACTCTTCCTCTGTTTTTGTTGTGCAGTATTCAGAGTACCACCCAGAGGGGAAGCTAACTATATATGGGATACGGCTAAGGCACATAATTTTAATACTACTTGAGAACTTTTATATCATCCCTGTCTTCTTTCTCCAGCTGAAAGAAGGTGTTGAAGCCTCCTCAACTGTGTGAACCATTATTTAATGTAGGTCTTCTTGCCTGAACATCTCCCTTTGTTTCTCAAGATCATAGACAATCTTGTCTTGTTTGTAATTTCTTAAGATTCCACAGGTAACTGTAGTAGTGGCAGAAAATTAAGTAGTGCATTATAACTTTTCTTGTCTATAAAAGTAGTTAATTTTGCTTTCTAGAACCCCTTAAGATGCACAAAGCCTGTTCCAAGAAAAAGCAAGGTGAGAAACTGGGAGGTTATTTGATGTCTAGGGTTGCAGGCAGGCTTGATTCCAGAATGGGGTAATTCATCTTGCTAACTTTTTGAAACTACTATAATATTTGTGTACAGCTGAGAAAAATATACAATTCTCATATCTGTGAGGTACTAGATGATAGCAATATGCAAATGTGAACTTATTTTCAGGGAACAGTATAATTGCTCTCATCTGTTGTCTAATAACTCACATAAAAGGATGAGCCTGACTATTCGAAATGGGTAGGGAGAAGTTATGTTGGACCCCTCTACTGAAGGAGCTAAAACATAAATTATGGTTGAGGTAGTTTGTAGATTTCTTTTTGATCAGTAGTATGAGACAGAAATTTTTGTGCATATTTTTTTGTTTAGAACAAAAGCCAGATGAGTTAGAGTTGCTTTTTACTAGCTCTCTTTAAAAAAAACCCAGACGATGAACTTTGATTGCAGTGGAAAGAAGTTCAGTCTGAATAGGCAAAGGAGTTTAGAAGAAGAGAATGGTTTTCTAAATTGTGTGTTACATGGAGTTCATGCCACCCACTGTTTTACTTCTTCAGAACACTTATGAAACTAGTGCAAATCAGCCAACAGCTGGAAAGGTTTTTTTGCCCTTTGCTATCTGCAGTGAAAAAGGATGTTTTCTCTGTTCTTTGCTGATCTTTGCCAAACTTTTTTTCTTTTTCTCCCTGCTCTCTCTCCACTTTATGCCAAAGTGATGCTTTCTTCCCACTCTGTCAATTAAAATCTTGCTCTAAATTAAATAAATTGGTTCTGTTTTTTTTTCCTAGTGTCAGGCTGAACACTTTCATGGTAGTGAGGGGGTGCTGTTTGAGTCTTACTTATATAGCCCAGTGACCTGAAGAAGGTTCCTGCAATATGAACTTGGTCTTGTGACCCTACTAATTTGTTTTTTGAATTTCCATTGTGAAAAAACGATAGTAGGTTTTGTGCTGCCCATGTCACTATCAGAAGAAATGTTTCTTGCAGTGCATGCATTCTGCTGTCAAGTGGTTGGTTAAATTGAGTGTTCAGAGATAGAAATGAAGGATTTTGAAATTTGTCCATCAGCAGTAGTGGATTAGCTTTTCTATAGAATTCCACCTTTTTTTTTTCTTACTCTATCTGGTTGTAATTGTAATGTTTATGCTTGAATATTTTGCAGCATTCATTTTCCAATTGAATTCTAGGCTTTGTGACTCTAACAGTTTCATATTATTTTTGGCATAAACTGTAGTATTGAGAGTCATCTATTTTTTACATTGACAAGTTTATATACCAAAGCTTAGAAAAAAGACTGAAAAAAAATGTTGCATCTTGATTTTGGGGTATGTAATCAATGGTTGCCAATGAAAACTGATGTTATGAAATCTCATAAGGATATGACCATATTCCATCAAATCTTCTTGGCTTGAGACCAAAGAGAAACATGAAGGTGTACGAGTAGTCATTAGGCACATTTCATGTTTCTTGCTTCCAGAAACTTTATAAAAATAGCCAGGTATAAAAACAATAAATTCATTATTCTTACAAGGATATCCTGGATTTGACATGCCAGTATATGACTTTGAGCTCTGGTCCTATTGAAAAATGGAGGTTGTTTTGAAGACAGCCCTTCAGAAGAATTCTCCTATTTATGCTATGTGAATGCCTGTGTTATATTTAGTCACTGAAAATACTTTTGGACTGAGTGTCCTGTATTCTGCAGTGGCGGGGGGTGGCTGGGGAAGATATGAGCTGTTCTGTCTTTCACGAGGATACTTAAAACTCTTTTCCAGTGATCCTGTTCCCTCTTAGAGACTCGTGGCTGAACTTGCTGCCTCTAGTCACCCTCCCACAGGAGCAGCTTGTAAACCCTACTTATGCTGAAGTGCAGGCAGTGGTTTGTACTGCAGACGTAGCTTTTATTTAGCTGAAGGAGAACACTGTACTTCTGTCACAATTGAGCTGGTTACCTTCCAAAGCAAGGCAATATCACCTCTTTGTGATGTCTACTATGGGCTTGATTTCTTCTTAGTTTTTTCTTTCTTAAGTAGATCCAGTACGAAGTTGGAAATGGAGAATTAAGGGTCTTCAGTCAAATTTTGTATTTTTATTATAGTCTACCAGTATCAAGAGGAAAGAGCAGAGTTTGTGCTATCTGCATCACACTTCACAGTGATAGACAATGAATTGCAGGAGTTTCTCATTCCTTCCTCTGCATGATCTTTATAATGGCTTTATCTGTCACTTCATCCCTGGCATCAGTTCTGTAAATAATTAATGTGACCCCTTGGTCCTTAGTAACTTTTTCAAAAGCACAGCTAATCATTTTATAAAAAAGGCAGGCCGGTTAATTCTTGCCAAGTTTGTCCTGGAGCTCTACATCTGCAAATGGGAATGATGAACTTTAGCAGTAATAAACAGCTTGGGTGGAATTGCAGTGGGCTGGCCGCTTGGTGGGGAGCGCTTCCCTTTTCCCTCACGCTGACCCTGGTGCCTTGTGTGCTGTAGGTGTTGCTGTAAGACAGCATCATGCATGGTTTGGTCTGCTCCAATTTTTGCATCACATTCAACAACTTCTCCATGATTATAGGAATTTTTATCGGCACAGGCTTCTCTTTGTGGTAAACTGTTGAGTAAAATGCACACTGGTATCACATCTTCGTCTGCAGTTTGATTTCTGTTCAACCTGTTCAGCTCTGCACTGGTTCTAGAAAGGTTCTAGTTGGAGACACGTCTCACTCCCACACTGCTTTGGTACAGGTTGATTGATTTCCCAGGAGTGGTGGCCACACTTAACAGCACTTCAGGAGACTTGTGTGTCTTCACAACTGCCGAGGACAGATTTCACTTTGGTTTCACTTACATTTGGTTAAGGCAATCACTACATCCACATGGCGTTGCCTACTTCGCAGTAGAACTGGGGATTATGATATTTAATTTCCTTTTTTTTCAAAGTGGATGGAAATATAAGGTTTCTTGTTATCCCTCTCACAGCTTGTGGGCTTACTGTGTTAAATCATTTAGCTCTTTTAAGACATAAGTGCAATTTGTAGTCCATGTCCACATTAAGCCACAGAGGAATGTGAATATCAGGCTGCAAGTTAGAGAAATGAAGTACTTCCAACTTGCTAACCAGAGACAGGATTACAGGGAGAGCTGTACCATATGGGCTTTCTCCACTTTTTATTTTTGTTCCTTGTTTTTACTCCTACTTCTCTCTGTGTTGCAGTTAAGCTGAGTGTAAATCTTAGGGATACGTTGTCAACTTAGACTTCTGCAAGTGCAGTTATGTGATAACAAACAAGATAACAGGATACATACAGAGAGACTGCTTAACTATTTTTTGGTTTACTCCACCTTCTTCTCTTTTGGCATTTAGGTTTTGTACTTAGAAGAAAATAAACTTACATAATCTATATATAATGTTTTTCTTTGCCTTCATTCAGTAGAACTTCAATGGCCACCAAAGTGGATCCAGTGGATCAAAGGCCTATTTGTACCACTGATATGAATGTACAGTAAATACACCTACCTGTGGCTGTACAGAAGGTGTTTTGATTTTGTGCTAGTTGTGTTTAGATCTAGACTTTTAAAATGAATTGTGCAATTTAAATTTGGAGTAGCTTTACTGCTTTTCTTTTGACAACTAAAACTCAGACTGACTCCTGAGTTTTAAAGCTGAATTGCTTGTAAAGACCAGCAAAACAAGAAAATGTTAATGTTTGATGTTGATGTTTTTGTCTCTCTCCATTATTTAATATACAAAGTCTACTATGTGAGCTACAGAGGGTCACAAGCTTACAAGTCATTTTTGGCCTTTGTTGCTCCACTTGTATGCTAAAATGTTAACATAAAAATAGATTAATCTGAGCAAAAAATAAAAGTGGCTTATTTTAAAAAAGAATTTATTTTCAGCTCATGACAATGTAAAATTTTCTGCAAAGCAGTTTTTCACTCTGAAGTGTGACAAAGCAATACCTTCTCTAATAAGGTTGGTTAACAAGAATTATTCTACAGTCTCATTAAAAGTTGATAGCCTCAGGTATGATTCCACATAAAGCTGTCATCATATGTAAAGGGTGAGTATTTTGTCCAGGCTTATGGGCAAAGGTAGTAAAGCAATTATCAAAGCACTGCTTGGAAAGGTGAACGAAGAATGGCATGCCACAGATTTTAGAATTCATTATAGTGGGTTTGTGTATAAAGTTGCAATATGTAGTCTATACTCCAAAACGAATGCAGTTTTACTAGCTTTCACTGCAAAACTTTTCTCTTGAGTAGAATTAACAACAAATAATATGTTAGAGGAAATAAACAGCCAATCTAAACTAAGCAGCCAATCTAAACTAATCTATTACAGCACTGCTACAATTAAAAAATGAAAATTATACTTTTGTACAATGAAAGAGTATGGAATGGAATTACAGTCTGTTCAAATTCTTCCTCTGTCAATCTAATGAGCAACAATTTTTGGAATATTGTGGAAGTAAACTCATGATTTTTCTACCAAGCTCCTTTGAAACTTTTTGTAAACATACCAGTGCTGAAGGATTCCTATTGATGGCTTGAGAAGTATTTGAGGTATAAGAGTTTTCCTGTTAAAAATTATTATATAATAAAAAGACATTGGTTGTTCATAATATCTGTTTCTATGTGCTGTCCAGAGCTGTGATACCCACGTCATTGTTTTCAAATCTTGTTTATCAATATGATCTGCCCCTGAGAAGAAAGAAGAATGCAGAGGGCTGCTCACAGAGAGGGGTGCTTTTGTAGCCTTGTAATTCTGAGACACCAGTCAAAGAAGTCAGTCACTTCAAAGAAGGTTCCCCCCCGACCTCCCCCTTTTTAGCCATAAATCTTACTTCTAAGTATTTTGACTGTTTCAGTCTAGTGTTTAAGCCCACACAGTGGGCACTGGAAAATAATCCTTTAATACAGAAAGAAAGTACCATTAGCTCATTTCCGGCAGCTATTCTGTATTTCAGATGAGGTGTTTTGCTGCCGAAACAAATGCAGTTATTCACAGACTGTGGCTGTGTGATTTACATCAAGGCCTATATTCAGTAAAGATAACAGATTTGCTTTTTTCATGCATGTGCCCACAATATAATCCTCCTTTGATACAACGTGAAGGAATTTTTTCAGCATTTTGTAGCATTGATGTTTTAATGCATTAAGTAGTGGAGAGGCTTTTCTCCATGCAAGTTCAAAAGTTCATGTTACGGTCTTGTGTGAAGTATCTGCTTGTGTAACTAAATGTGCCTGGTTGTGGTTTGGGATTTACAGTGTGCATGCTTTTTTAACTTTACTTTTCTTCTTTCTCTCCCTCTTCTCCCTTTTTCCTCTACCCTATCATACTTGGCTCTCATTGCTTATCTGCAGCCTCCATTGCAATTATCCCTGTTCCTTATCTAATACTTGAACAGCACTAATTGAACCTCTCCAGAAGAGTAGACAATTGTTCCAAACTTCAAGAAATTGAACCAAGTTTTATTCTGACTATAAGTCTGCAGGTCTGGGTCTTGCTTCGCTGGTACCAGTCTTGTTACTGACTTCAGAGGGAGCAGGACTGGATTTTGTTCCTGTAAGGAAAAGGGCAGGTTTGCAGTTTAGAGTGGCCACCACATTGTTTGCATTTGATGCGTTGCAAATTCAGTGCTCCTTGTTGATCTTTCCCCTCTCCCCTAATTGTACACATTAAGAAAACATTTGTGGGCCAAGGAACCCGTGTATGGAACCCACCTTATGTGAAACAAATTCCTTTTAGACTTTTGCAAGTGTTAGAGGTAATGTGATACATTTTGGAAATCTAGTTATAACCCAGGTTTTCCCAGTTTCTGTTTATTTGAAAGACTTTATAATCTTCCAAATATATATATGTATATATACTAAAGGAAATGAAGAATGATGGAAGGTACACAAGCATGACCACGAAGTAGAAATTGTAAAAACTCACTTGTGTAAGCCATATTAAAATCAGAAGAAAGGTAAGAGCAGAAATATCACACCTTTATTAAGTGCATAGGACCATATTTTGTTGTGGTAAGGCACCTTCCTGGCAGGATCTCAGCTGAGAGCATCATTGTGTGAGTCCAGGTAGGCAGCTTCCAGTCTGCATCTGAAACCAGAGCCAGGTAATGAGCTGCAGGCAGATCTTCCAGTCTCACAAGCATTGTGGCTATTTGCTTCCTAATCTCCAAGTGCCCTCTTGTAGCTGTTCCATTGTAAAATCCCAGTTCAGAAGTGAAACTGAAGCCAGCACTTGAGAATAGATAATTTTTCATGAAAGCAGGATAGGTGATATTTGACCTTTTGTGTCTGTCTTTTTAACAAACTTTTAATTGCATTATTTAAAATTATACATCAACTGGCACCAGTTTGTGCTAGTGAATGTTAAACTCATGTGAATGCTCTGGGGTATATAATTTTACCTTCTATCTGATTCTCGCATCTATTGGAGCTATTGATTCTGCTCTTCATGTTATCCCATGTTTAGAAGTTTCTAGTTTTACTCATGTCGTTGTAACATGAGAGAAGAATGAATCATGCTCTAAGAAGTTTTTCTGTGGTTTTTACTAAACGTATCATTCACTGTTTTTATAATGTTTTTGCATGCCTATCAATCACATTTAGCAGGAAATGTAGCTTCTTAAAATCACTGTAGCTCCAGCAAGTCTGAAGGAGTTGAAAATCTTTCAGAAATGTGACTAACTACAAGGAGAAGTAAATGGCACCAACACATTGTTGCTACTGATTGTAGCCAGCAGGGGTAAACTAAAGACAGAAGGTGAAGAATCCTGTCAAATATTCTCAGAGATTTTTAAGTCACTTGAATATAATGGATTTTAAATAGTTGACCCTTACAATAATGGTTAGGCTTTCCTGATCTCTGATTTCTAGGAAGTGTTTAGTGAAAATTCAGGCTGCAGGACCTCGTGCATTTTCTGAAGGGGGCACTTAGAGACCAGGTGTGCTGCCAGCTCTAAAAGAAAGATATATCAAAATACCAAAATGCTGGTCTTGGTTCTTTCTTCTCCTCTTCTGAATGGTTTGTCCCATGTAGAAGGCATAACACATATAGATGTTGCAATATTAACTCCTCTTATGGGCATTCAATTACAGAAATTTTTTTTGGAGGGGGCTGGGGGAACCAAAAAAAAAAATTAGTGCCATTTGAATCAACTGGCTATTTCAGATAAAGCAACTTTTATTCTAACATAGCTTTGCCATAGAGGAATAATGGGAACGTGTTCTGGGGAGTTTCCTTGCCTGCTGAGACCAGGAGCCTCCCTTGGGCTATGGTTTCACAAGCTGCTCTACTCACTTGACCAATTGATGTCAGTTAAGGCAGAATCACTCTTATTCTTTCTTCTCTGAGCTGTGTGGTTGTTTTCTTCCCTCTGCCAGGTGAGCTACTCGCTCTGGGCTCCACCATGAGATATTTAAACTTGCTAACCAAGCTGAAAAAGATCATATTGTCTTACTGAGTTAGGGAGGTGAAAGGCTGAACCAGGAGGAGGTTTCAGCAGATTTTCAGAGCTGGTGTAAGACAAGTTGTAGCAATGTGCTCTGGAACTAGGCAGGGGGAAGAGATCAGGACCTCTCTCCAATACTGGCTGTAGTGAGCTCTTAGATGAGATTCCCTCAGGTACAAAACTGCATCCTTGGACAGGTGCCATCCAGGTACTCTTGGCTGTGTCTAATTTAAGGTCTTGCAATAACATAGCCAAGGTGTGAGAGGGTTGTAAATGGCTAACTGCTGTACCCTGCAGACCTAAACCCTGCCATGACAGAGAGGTGGAGCTGCTGCAGACACCTGGCATGCACAGACAGCATTTCCTATTTGGAAAGGAAAAGTACTGGAGCCTGGCGTTTTGATTTGGTGGTTGGTTTGGTTGGTTTTTTTTAAACTTTAGAACACAAAGTTCTACAAGGTGAGTGGTAACTCCACCTTCATTACTGATATTATGTGAACTGAAACTGATCACAAAGGCATTGCAAGCATCATGTGGATATGGTATTTTATGCAGATTTTACTCCTAAAGTGAATGCTTACACTATCTCAAAAAGGGTCCTTCATCAGTAGTTGCCTTGGAAAGACCTGTTGAATTACTGAGGGTATTCTGGAGAAATAAATAAGGAAGTAATGAATAAGATGCTAATTTGCAGTTTGGGAACTTCACATCTTTTCTGTGATAGAAACTTTGTTGGACATGGACTTGCCAGGATGTATAGAAATACTTGGTACCTGTGGACCTTGACACAGGAGAGTACTCAGGTGCTGCCTGAGAGATTTGTATCCACAAAACTGCATAGTTCTGCACAAGAAAGGTGTTTTTACACAAAAAGTTTGGTGATTTAGCAGGGGAGAGGAGGAGGGAATAACAAGAGGTGCACATACTTATCTCTGTGCTTCATAGTCAGTGAGTATGTACTCTCATGAGTACTGCAAAAAAGAAGAGGAAAGGGCAGAATTCTAACTCGTCTGAATTGAAGTTGTTATTTTGACTTAATTTAAACCTCTTTAGATGTTTTATTTGGACTACTGAAAGCAGAATCTGACCCAAGTTGAATATAGTGAAAACACACAACAACTTAGATCAAAAAAGATCTGTTACAGCAAAGAGGGATCTGACGGAGAATGGAAGTTTTCCTGGAAAGGGAAAGCTGTGATTGAATTGGGAAAGTAGAAATGCTAATTGAGATGGGTTTTTGATCTTTGGCCACTGCATTTTGTTGTCTGATGACTCACAGTAGTAGTAACAGTAGCAGTAACAGTAGCAGTTGTCTTCTGAGTTCAGTGTCCTAGAGAAGCCTTGGCATCTGTTCATGCACACAGGTATGGGATCTCTAGACACTTACAGACTCTAAAAATTTGGCATAGGATATTGTAATAGTTATAAAAATTAAATGAAATTATAATTTCTCTCCTTTTCCAGAATGTAGAGTGAAAGTGTTAATAGTTTTATTACTATTTGGATTAGGGATTATTTGGATGAGGGGAATATTTAAATTCCCCCCTGCAAAAATTTTTAAGGATTTAAATACCTGAAGGCGAGGTCCATGTCTTCCCAGGGACTGTATAAATAAATAATTAAAGACAGTGGCCTTGCAGCAGAAGACTGGTATTATGTAAGGGTTAAAACCCCCTTTTGTCTGCCCAGAGACAAACTCTGAGGAGTCAAATCTATCAGGCTTTATGGGAATTCCACCCGTAACTGGGTGGGATACAGACACCTTGTTAGGCACAGAAATACTCCTTGCCATGCTCTACCTGCATGAAACTCTTACATGAGAGCACTCAAGGGAGAGAAAGCTGTTTCACAGGGAGACATTTCCTCCTCTAGACACAACTCAACTAGATGCAGATAGACTGTGTGAGACACCTTGTCTCCCATGCGCTGTTATTTTTATTCCTCCCTAAAGCTGCAGGCCAGCACAGCACTTGCAGCTCGCATCAAACGCTGCGGTCTCAGCCCAGCCCAGGGTTACATACTTCTGTTAGGTGTGCTGCTGCTCCTGCAGTGCCAGGAATGCTGGAGGGGTGCCAGGCGCTGTTGGTAAATACAGGCTGCAGTTTGACATAATTGCTTTCTTCCTGGAGTTTCAGAAATTACGTACAAAAGCAAATGAAGTGAGAGAAAGCATTCTGCTTTAAGTGCATTTCATATCAGATGCTATTTATTCTTTTTTTATGCTCCTTTGAATGTAGTACAGTCCGTACCTGATGTTTGTAATAGCAGAGCGAGTCACGTACTTGGAAATGTCCTAAGAGTTATATTTGCCTTAATTATTTATAAGCCTTTCTGCTCTCCTGGCCTTCAAATAAATTGAAGAAAGCGGGAGAATGCCCAGTGACTGGAGCGGTGCCCTTCACCTCACAAAGCAGCTCCTGCCGTACGGCCTCCTCCTCATGAAACACCCAGCAGCTTGGCTTCCCTTGCTCCCTTCAGTCTGTCTTTTAAAACTACTAACAAACAAAAATATGGCCAATCCCAGCTGACTTTGGGAGAGCTAAGAAAGAATGTTTTGTATTTCTGGCTACTTTTGGTTTTAGGTTTGGAAAATGTGTAAAATATTCATTCATTTGCTTTTTGTGTACTAGTGGTTTGAACTGGTTTCACTGCAATGTCTCATTAAAAAAACCAAAAAACAAGAAAATTACTGTTTTGGAAAAGTATAAATTTTAATCTGCATCAGGTAATTTAAATCCATAGGGAGAGTTTCTATCCTACGTAGAAACTAACAAAGCTTTCTCAACAATCAGAAGCAATTCTATGTTGCGTATCAGAGTGTGAATCTGACCTAGTTCTTCACGCAGGACTGGCCAGTGAAGAGGGCCGGTTGCTAATAGGTAGCACTAAGAGATTAGCCTGTTCCTCCCTAAGCCATTACAGCTGTGTCATCTGCAGCTTGGAGATGTTTGCTTGGTGCCCAGCATTGTGCTTGGAAGGTAGTTTTGGTTGTATGAGGGGTGCAGTTTTTTCTCGCCTCTGAACAGGTGCAGAACAGTATCCTGTTGGTGAATGATGGTACCTCTTGAAACCCCTTCTATACAGAGAAGAATTTTTTGTGAGACATATGTGGTTTTACATCAGGCCCATCTTTAAGCTGTTTTCTAGTGAAAACTCTTAGGAGAATTTATGCTGTGCTCAGCATGAGATCGTGGTTTAGTTTTGTTCTGTGTCAAATTTGTTTTCATTCTTTATTCTATTTTGCCACCTTTGGTCTTCCCCATCCCACAGCCATTGACTTCATCCATATAGCTTTTTCAAGTAAATGCCATAAAAAGTCTGATTCCAATGTCTATGGTAGTAAAGGGACAGGCTTGTCATTCAATGTTTCTTGTTGTTCTGAAACAGGGGAATATCAAACTTTACCAAGAATCCACAAAGATTGCATCTCTTTGTACTGATGAAACTGCATTTAGGCTGGATTTTTTTTTTTTTTTTTGCAGCTGTCTTCTGAGAAATGGTTGAAGGGCTTTAAGTTTTTTTGTCTGTTTTGTATGCCTACAAAGTACGTACTTTAAACATAAGGAATTTCCACTTAGCAGAATGTTTAAATTCCAAAGCTTATGCTCTAAGAACTTTGTTTAATTCAGCACGCTTGTTAGAATGATCTTAATTTGCCAAGAGCAATTGATACAAAAAAAAGAAAAAAATAGAAATACCTTAAGTTTTTTAAGAGCCCATTTATTCAGAAAAATAAATCCTTAATAGAAAATGTCAATTTAAAAGATGTAATGTCTCTCTTTCACACCTGAAATACTCTTAACAGAAATCCTTTGTTAAAATTAGAACAAGTTCATGGTTATCTGATAAGCTGTTTATAGGCTTGTGTTAGTTTCACTGGTTTGGTTTTGTTTTAAGTGGAAGTGTGAGTTTGAGGAGGGGAATGTTGTGAATGTCTGCACAGTTGGGTTGACTTTGTTAGGGACATTGCTTCTCCTTAGCAACCTTTAAACTGGAAAAGGAGATCTTGTAGTGGAATAATCCTTCATTTGGAAGATCAAAACACGTCTGTCTCTCAGTGAGATCTTTTTTTTTCAGTCATCTACAAAATAAGTATGAGTAAAAATGAATCCTCCTGATGCTTTTAAGACGAAACAAACATTAAAGAACCTAGTTTACTTTAGGAGCCAGTGACATGGTTTTAGAGATCTTATTTAGTAATCTTACCAGAAAACTCAGTGAGAAGTTGGTCAGACATCCAGAATATGTGTAAACAGAAAACTTAGACACCTGCACTGAATTGAGAATTTATAGTTGTTACAGGCTGGGCCAATCTGAGTTGTTTTTAAGTGTTTCCAGCCTTGCCATCCCAATTAATTCTTTAACTGGAAACTAATTTAAGTGTGACCTTTCATGTGAGAGAGGTGTCATTCGGCATTCATGTATATTTAAGTTAGATGAAAAAGTAACCCATTCTGTATTACACAAAGTGCATCAATTAACCCATTTGTACATCTTCAGGTTTAAAAAATGGTACTGGCTGAACACCCTCAGCAGAATTAAGGGAAAACTCCCCTTATTGCTTCTGTAAAGCAGGAGAAATTCTGGCCTTGTTTACCTGATATAACTTAGAGCAATTAATCTGCAGTCCATGCTGACATTTCTGTTATACAGGAATTTGTTATTCCACAGCAGCATGTTTGCCCACACGCCTTCGGGATGGCTTGTCCAGTGATAGCTGTAGTGTTCAATGTGCCTGGACAGCAAGGCCAATCACTTGGGTTTCTTTAAATAACATTGATTTCATCTTTAGGTTACTGCTACAGTGCAATTACCGTGCAGAGAATGGCTCATGCTCTGCAAGGAAATGTGTGCAACTAACAGTAATGAAAGATAAAAGGGTTTTTCTGAAATTGAATTGGCTAGCTAAAACTCTCCATGTGTCCAAATTAAAATAATCTGCAAAGCCAGAGACTGAACAAAAACGCTGTTCTTGATAAGATGTAGTCTTCCACACCCTTCCCTCTCTGTAATTTCCTTCTATTCTTCCCACTTGTCAAGTCCATGCAGTAGTTTCAGATAGGTTGGTCAGCAAGTTAATTGGCAAGTAGTTGACCAGGGGCTGAGCAGTAGGCTGGCCTGCATGGTTTAGTACTGGGTCTGCAGCCATTCTCCAGAACGATGCTAGACAAGCTGGTGAATGTTTGTTTCAATTCCTTTTCTGTGAGTCATGGTTAACATGTCCCTGCCTCATCAGATTGTTGTGAGGATGTATTTATACGTCTTTGATGGCTTCTGATGTTACAGCAATGCAAGGTATAACAGCTCTCTCATGCAATTATGTGAAAATAATCCATTATGTCTGTACCCATGCAAGCTAAAATGGGAGAGCAAACCACAGCAGCTAATTTGATATGTTGTTTGCATTTCAGTCTAGTAGCAGTGCTCCTTCTCAAAGTCTCTAGGCTTTTCCTTAGTGATGCTAGTAGACTAGCAGGCTAGTCACACACCTAGCCATTGAGAAGCCTTGTGGTTTTCTGCTTGTGTGGGGTTTTTGGTTTTGATTTGTTTTGTTTGTGTTTCTTTAACCTCCTAATAAATGGCAAGTTATACTGGTTTTGGAAAACACACTTAATCAAATATGTGATAGTTACTTTTCTAGTGTAATGATAACCACCATAGTCAATTGGGCAGCTTATAATAATCTCCACAGCAACTGCATGGAGTAAAAAGAGAAAATAACTGATTCATGCAGTTCTGTGCCAAAGGATACGTGTGGGCAATGTACTATCTGTTTGAAATGTCACATTCAGCTGATGCATTCAAATGATGCATACTCTGCTGGCAATGCCTTCCCTTGCTTCTCTTAAGAAATAAGGAAATGGGATCTAGTTTTTCATTTGCAGTACTATTAGTGAAGAGAAATGGACTTTTAAATGCCGCTACTAGTATTTCTCCATTTCTTTGTCCAGAATATTCAGAAAAACCGGGAAGATCTGGTAGCAAGTAATTTGCTATTTGCTTCATTCCTCTCAGCACATGCAAAGTGACATTTTAAAGCTAGTTATGCCAGTGCAAATGCTTTGGTTTAGTTTATCTTGAACCTGCTCTTAACTAAACTTTTTTTTTAAAAGAAGTGGTTCTCGCAGATGAGGATCATACCTTCTTAAATGTCATTATTTCTGTATCTCCAGTTTTCCTGTCTACTTTGTTTTTTTGGCTCAACAGTTTCATATGTCCGTGATAAATTTTAGGTGTATTAGTTAGAAGCAATATCTAGAATATTTGTTCTCTTCGTCCCACTCGGTGTTACCCTGGTCTCTGACAGCCTTGTTTCTGCAGTTACTCATTCCACCTGAAAGGGTGAAATGCAGAATTGCTTTGGAGCCGAAAGCGAGCAAAATACGAGGCGTTGCCTCGGAGGAGGCTCCTCTGAAATGGCTCAGGTGCTTGCTTTTCACATGCATATTTTAGGTTTGACTTTTTTCGGAGGTGCTGAGTGCCTGCATTTCCTGCTGACCGCAGCCAGCCTTTCTTCTTTTAAAATCGCACCTCTTTTCAATGCCTCTATTCCTTAGGTTTTCTAACTAGTTTTCAAAGCTGGCCCGGGGGCATGAAAACTTGAAGATTAAGTTATAGACCCCTGTGGTGGGGGTAATGGTGGGAGAGTTAGCACCTCTGGCTGAGTGCCCCGTAGAGTTGCTGTTTGTACTGAGCTTCTCAAAGAACGGCTTTGCAATTAAATCTGTGCTGTAAATTCAGTGCCAAAATGGTATTTTGAAAGATTTGTTGTGTAAGGTGTTCATTTGGGGTGTGTAGTAAGTGCCTGGCAATCCTCTGTGTGGAGGTATTTGTTTTATGGTTTTAAATGTGACTCTTAAGCTTTTTTTCTTTCCCACTGAATTTCAGGAACATCTTATTTCCCACTTAAGTCTACTTACTTGTATGTATTTTGCAGGAATCCCTTGAAGCTTGCCCCAGGAATGGACAGCTACCTCCATTTCTGGAGGAGAGTAGTGCCAACTGAAGAAACCTTCGAGGCAAGTGGACAAGTGTGCTGATAGCTCTTCCAGGAGTCCGGGGAAGGGGCGACCTTCCGGGCCCGCAGCCATGCCTTTCGGGCTGAAACTGCGGCGGACCAGGCGCTACAACGTCTTGAGCAAGAACTGCTTCGTGACGAGGATCCGGCTGCTGGACAGCAATGTGATCGAGTGCACCCTCTCCGTGGACAGCACGGGCCAGGAGTGCCTGGAAGCTGTCGCTCAGAGGCTGGAATTACGTGAGGTAAGAGTAACCCCGGGAAAGACCATCTGTCACTGTATAATTTGACACATTTTTAGCTCAGGCAGTCTGTTCATTTGAATCATTTTATTCTCAGAGCTGGCCAGATATGATCAGCAGCTGGAGCTTGGACAAACATATTCTGATTGCATGAAAACCGAAGGCAGAACGGCACTCAGTGTTTTGAGCCGTTGCTCATCCATTATAGCTTTGAGAGCTCTTTGTAATATGAAGATTAGGTTTCTTTTCTTAGAAAGCCATGGGTGTTGCTTTCTGAACTGGGATGCCGAGGGACAAGTTACAGGAACTTTTTTCTAAATGTAGCCCTGTTTTTACCAACACTGATGGTTGAATTATGCCAGTGGGAAGGAGACCACTGGCTTTTAAACATCCACCTTCATATAAATACTCTTGTTACTGTAAAACTGAAGTAGGCAACACTTGTGCTACTAGCAGTAACACCTAACAGCTGTGTTTAACTAGTAATTGTTAGAGGATGGTGGGTTTTTGCTTCCTTTTGTCTTAATATTTCACATCTGAAGTTCTGAAGGGCTTCTTTTACTTCCCAATGCTTATGGAAAGGCTGAAGAAATCATTCTTTATTAAAGACTGAAATCCTTTATTTTCTACATTTGAAGTGAAGAATTCTTTTTAGAAATACCTCTCCAATGGGCACAAATGAACTGAGTGACTTTTCTTACCTTCTGTGGGCTCTTTACAAGTATTCTACATCCTTCTAGACTTTTGCAAATCATAAATTGAAAACCATTGCCTGGAAGCTGTTGTGTTATCATCTGACTGTGCTGGCTGATCCTTTCTGTAAGCACAGCTGGGAAATTAACAGTCTTGCAGTGTCTTCTGCAGCTGGCCCCTGGCCTTGGTAGTGGGGACAACTGGAAGGTAGCATATAAATAACTACCACAGATGAAAACTAAACAAAAACTCCTTTTTATCCATCTATAATGGTAAAGAATGGGAGAAGAATCTCAGTCAATGTATGTGGGCAGAATAGGCTAGAGAATGTGCAGGCAGGAGCAGGGCAGAGAGAATATTGCATAGTGACTTTTCACACTTGAGTAGTTTTGGTTGTGGTTTGCTTTTTTTTTTTTAATGTGGGTTTTAGTAGAACCATCTCCCCCCTTTACTTCTAGACTGAAGATTTCTCAGTAAGTAATTTTTCCCTCCTGATTTCTTTCAGTTGGTGATGCTCTAGGGTGTCCTTAGGGAAGGACTTAACTTCTCTTTCCTTCCAATGAAGAAAGCAGTGAAATGAATGAACTGATTCTCTTCACGTTCCCTGTGGGCTTCTCTGGTTGGTGCAGCAGAAATCTGGGGCCTCAGGATTGTCTCTGGAGGTCCACCTGCATTGGTGAACAATAACTCTGTCAGTGGGTTAGTGTTCTTTGACACAAAGCATTTTGTGATTTCAGAATGTGTTTTATTCCACTTTGGAACAAAGCCTGAAGTTTCAAAATTTTCCAGAGAAATGGGATTGGACAGTAGAGTAGCAAAGGAAGCTGTTTTGGTCAGTGTTCAATTTCATGGGGGTTTTCTGTTGCTTTGGATTTTTTTCATTTTTCAAAATTATTTCTGCCATGCAAAAAGAAATATGTCAGCACAAAAAGTTTGTGTTTCAAGATAAAAAAATATTTTAACAACACAGAAGAGAATGCTTTGATGTTGTTGGAACGCATTCCCTTTCTTTCATCACCCTGCCTTCTTTTTTTTTTTAAACAAAGTTTTGGCAATGTTGGACTGGTTTTGCAAAGTTCAGGTTTCAACAGTACAGCATTTTTTGACAGAAGTGGGGGGTATTTGGTTTTTTTTTTTTTTAAGAGAAAATTTCCATCCTCTTTCAACTCTGAGAGGGTCTCCCTGTATCCTTTTCTGCCCCTTGCATGAGCAATAATTGGAACTAGCAAGCTTGGAGGTGCCTGGTGATGTTCTTTCTTTCAGACCCCAAATTCAGTTCTTCTGCCCTGCTAGTCTCCTTGCCGTGGTTTGTAAGGCTGATGAAGTAATTTGTTGACTGTCTCCTTTCCTCTCTAGGCTTACCATAGTTTTTGAACTCGCTGTCCAGTCAAATTCTACAGAAGGGTCAAAAACACTTTCACAAAGCTCACATTTCTACAAGGTTTGTGCAACTGGATAGCTGAGTAGAGAAGCCTGTTAAGTATACTGAGGCAAAAATCCGTACAAGCATCCATACTGGAGAGAAACTTCTAAAATTCCCTGAATGCAGCAAAAGCTTTAGCTGAAATATGCCTTTTCTTAGAAATCCTGGTCTGCAAACTGTGATGTACAAGTAAGGATAAGCCAAGCTTCACTAAATCCCATTCCAACAAAACACTACTAAAATCCTATTTGTCTCCTCCATGCAGTCTCAGGTAATACTTCAGTTGGTCTTATGTTTAAACAAATCCCAGGTGTGCCACAACTTTTATCTTCCCATTAGGAATATATCCGTGTCTCACTCAAGCCAACTTCTTAGAAATAAACAAAAAACTGCCCAAACCCTTCCTGCTAAAAAGCAAAACTGTTTGAGATTATGCATTGTTGTGAAGGACTGTCGATCATACCACACATGACTGAAAAACAGTATCTAATGGATTATGCATATTTCTATTTGATCTCTGGGGAATGTAACTCCCTGCCTGACTGAGTCAGGGTTCAGGAATAGGTCAATAGAAAGTGGAGCCATGTAACTACTGTAAAATCTGTTTTTATCCTTTTCAGCAAAGCTCTTGACAAAGCATCAGGTCTTCTACTTGAACAGTTACTGGTTCCAATAAAATGAGCTTTTATGCCAGCATTATGTAAAAAGTAAAGATGAGAAGAGAGGAGGAAAGGAAAGAGAGAAAAGACAAGGTCAAAAATGTCATTTTATAATCTTGCATGTATGTGCACAGATTATAAAAAGGATTTTTTTTCCAAATATAATGGCATTTTTCCATTCCAATTCCAGACTAAGTGAACCTGCTTGAAATAGGAGAGTAATCTGTGCAAATCTGTTGTGAGTTTTCCTGTCTCCTTTTCACTTTTGTTCTTTCTAATTCACCTTCTTAAAATGTTTAAAGGTGGTGTGTTCTGATGCACTGTAAGTGGGGGAGAGGGCAAGAAAGTTCTTTCCAACCGAAATTATTCTTTTGAGCTAAATTTCATAATGGTATCTCCAGCACTGTGAACCTGTAAACCTCAAACCAAAGCGGGAGGATGGTGAGCTGAGCACCACAGGCAGATCCTGATCGCTGTGCAGAGGTGGCTTTTTGCTGCCATTCTGACCTTTAATTTTTGTGCCCTGGAAGGTGCCCCTTTCTTTTAGGGCACAACTGAAGCCCAGGGTTTTGCAGCCAGGTTTTGTAACCTGTTTGGCTTTGTTTGACTTGTCTTGCTAGCGAAGCTGAGATGGGTTTCAGGCAGTGCTCGGACAAAAGACCTTCTAGGAAAAATTGGATGCCGTAAGTGATGCCTTCCCCTCTGTGCAAGCACCCCAGGTTAGCAGGGCTTTAGTGCTTCTTGTCCAGAGGAGCCGGAACTCTGTCTCTTTCTCAAGGGTAAATACTTACTTGGCCACTTAACCAGATGCTTTCATAAACACCAAGCTGGACTTGATGAATCTTTTTGAACGACATTGACTGGTTTAAAAATTTAAGTCCTGTTGTTGACAATGCTTCTCATTTGGGGCAGTTCTAGACTTGGAAGTACAGCTAAGGCCAAGTTCAAAACAAATATGTTGCCTCCTGAACTGGCAGCTCTAATGTCATCTATTGTAAGACTTCCCAGTGAAGTTTTTGTATGTCCAGTGTTCTGACTCGCTGTATTTTGAGAATCACCTGTTCATTGGGGCATGCAGATGCTCTGGTTCTTGTCTGCTGCTTTAGCAGAGAACCACCACTCCCAGAAGAGTGTAAACCAAATTCCTTGTACCATGCATGAAGTCATGTGTGGTAGGTAAGACAAATTGTAAAACCTCGAGAGTAATATGTGTTACTGCAGAGCCTGCCAGCTGTAGGTGTAGATATTTATTCCATGAAAAGGGGAGTGAACTCAGTGGTTCACTTTGTACAGGTGGACAAACAGACCAGCTTTTGGAATCAACCTAGTTTTCAATCAGGGGCTTATAGATAAAATATATATCATTTTTATATTCCCTCATCTAATTTGTGGGGTGTTTGTATTGCAAAAATGTTTTGTCTACTAGAGAGCATGGCAATGCAGTACTCGCATTCTGAAAGGCTGTCTGGACAGCCAAGTGCCTGGTCATAGCAGGCTGAACTTCGTGGGACTGGAAACAGCTGGACCATCATCTTCTGTTCTTCTTTGGGGATTACTAATGTTCCTGGTGAGGAGAGTCTCTTCAGGCATTCAGAGTAGTGGCTACAGAAGCCCTTTTCCACTGTAGGTCCTTAAAAAACACTGACACTTCCAAGAAATAAAGTTCTTGGCGACAGGGAGCTGATGTTCAGATAACTGTGTGGGTTGTCTCTCCAAAGTGCATGAAGTTGTGACATGAGCTCTGCTTTGCAGCCAGTCCTGTGCTTCATCTGTAGTTGTCTGATCCTTTCCAGGCTGCTTTCCAGGAAAACAGCTGTCTTTTAGTTGTGCAAAATGTGTACTGCCATGTTTGCTCCACAGTATCTGCTGTAGTCCAGAAGTTTCAACACTGCATTTCATTTACTTTTTTTTCTTGTATTTGATTCTGATTTGGTACCTGACAAGCCTTTCTACTGCAGCAAATCTAAACCTTTGTTGTCCCCCAGCCCCCACTCAAAGGACAGGGACTGTGCTCATTTGAGCTATTTAATTGCAATATCTTTAATTCCTTGAATGGCTTTTTTAAACTTGGACTAAGTTTAAACTTGGACTAAGAGTCCAAATCTTCTTAGTTGCTAGATGTTTTGCAAGTACTTCACACTTTGCATTTGGGTTCTAGGTGTGGTGAATGTTTACTTTAAAAAGTAACATGGAAGCTCTGTTTTCTCAACTCTGCACTGTTTCTTGCTGAAGATACCCTGCAGTGATTTTCAAGTATTTGTGTGTTAACAGGTTTCCCTTATGAGGTAGTAAAATCACTGTGCTTTTTCCAGCCTTCACATTAATTCCTTTTCTCTGCTGCTTCTACTGTCCCTCCCACCTTCATTTTAATCTAATTACTATCATGGTGAGCTCATGAGAAAGAACATTTTATCTGCTGGTGTCTACAAAGGGAGAGTAGACATGTATCAGTGAACATCAGGTTAGTTTTGTTTGAAGTTTATCCTATGGGAGATGCTGACTTGATTTATTTGTGCCCTGGAAGGATAGATAGATGGACAGATAGATGGATTTATTGAAGATACCTTTAATTTTTAGGAGTACTACAAAAGAGCAAGCTTGTTTCACTGTACCAGACTAAGCAGTGCTCAAGCTGTTTGTCAGGCTTAATTGAGGAATCAAGGTGAATTAGTTTTCATCTTAGTTAAATGCTAGTCTGGACGTTCTCCAAAGCTGCAAATATGTATGTAATGAGACCCTAAAGTAGG
Source organism: Atrichornis clamosus (assembly GCA_013400975.1). Lineage (NCBI taxonomy): Eukaryota > Metazoa > Chordata > Aves > Passeriformes > Menuridae > Atrichornis > Atrichornis clamosus. The sequence continues at coordinate 96,313 of WBMZ01001742.1, read as the reverse complement.
TACACCTGTGCTCCCATTCAGAGTTTTGCATGATGGTCTCTTGCATGCCCTCAGCTATAAAGTAGTTGGAGCTGTGTTTCCCCTTCTGGTTTTGTTGCCATTTGTAAACATTTAAAATGTTTGGTATTGCATTACTTGTCCTTGTGTTGTGTACTAAGTCATGGTGTGTGCAATGGTTTTTATAGAAGTATCCTTACCAACATGAAACAGGCTGTTAATCGTGGGTTTTGCAAAGACTGACATCTGCAATTTGTCTGCTACAATATGTTTCACTTTTTCTCCAGATCTGTAGTCATAGTACTTGATGTTTAAGGGCTTTTCAATAAAATCCTTCATGATGGATGGGCTATTCCTTCAGCTGCTTATTGTTAATTTGTAATATTTGAAGCTCTAGTTCTGAACACTGTTCCATGTTAATTCCTCTTCACCAGCAGCAGTCCCATGTGGCTTACGCAGTAGCTACTGCAGCCTTTGAGATTTACACTGGATAGGAAACAGCTGAGGTTTTCAACCTGGTGTTTCTGTAGAGCCCAGAGCAAACAACTTGTGTGTGATATGCACATTTTAAGTGTATACTTGTCCATCATAAAACCTTGTGAGTGCATTAAAAAAAAGAGAGTAAACATGTTCTGTATTGGGTAAACGGTTCTGGTACTGGTAGATATATTTTGATATATGTGGGTGGCTTTTGCATTTTTTTTTTTAATAGTTGGAAAGTCCTTGGCCTTTGTGTGCAGTGGGCCGGATCCAAAGTCTCATGAAGCCTTTACACTTTAATTAAGACCTAGTGTTTGCTGTCTGTTCACAAGGCACAGGTGTCCGTTAAGAAAACAAAGACTCAGACACTTTCTGTAAATCATTTATGTCACCTGTGCCACAATGTCAGGCAGAGCTCCTCAGTATGCATTTGGAAGAGATGGTAGGAGTCAGATAGTGCTGCATGAAGTATGTCTCAATACTAATTTGTCATTGTCTTACAAAAAAGGGTAGTAAAAAATAAATTACTCTGATTTTGCATATGGAAAAATGTGCACGATGCCATCCATTCTTATTTGCATTTGTGACATTGTGTGAGTGTGCTCTAGCTAGGAAAGGTAAACTGACACTGTTTTGTTTCTTTATCTAGACTCACTACTTCGGCCTTTGGTTTCTCAGCAAGAGCCAGCAAGACCGCTGGGTTGAACTGGAAAAGCCTCTGAAGAAGCAGCTGGACAAATTTGCCAATGAGCCTTTGCTGTTCTTTGGGGTAATGTTCTATGTCCCCAGTGTTTCCCGACTGCAGCAGGAGGTAACAAGGTACGTGTTTTCCCTCTGTTCACAGTACTGTGATAGAGCTGGGGGACAGTGGGCAGTTGCTCTGTTCCTGGCATTCAGTATTTGTTCAGGTATCATCTGGTTTTTTCCTTTTCTGATGTTTGACCAAATGAGAAAAGTCACCACTTGATTATGTCTGCTTGGGGAAGAAGAAAAGAAAAAAAGCTGTCTCACTGAATGGTTGTGCATGACCAACTGTAGGGGAAAAAAAGGGAGTAATAGTTTTGTTTAAAAACCTGATATAAATTTTAGAAGGGACTATGGTGACCACACTTTTTTTTCACTGTACCTTCTACTGATGAAAGGGAAGCCACAGAGAAAGGACCTCTAATAGGGTTTTAGTTTATTATTCTCAAGTCTATGTGTGCTTTGGTGAAAGTGAACTTTGGCATTTTTTTCCAGGCTTTCCCCACCCCACTCCTGATTTTCCCCTTATGCTTCACAAACAGATTAAAACTGTTAAGAGAGCATTAGCCCTTTAATTATGATCAGGGTGTACCTTTGCAAACAACTTCAGTGGGAATTACTCTTTTATTCAGAGCCCTGTGCTGCTGTTGTAACAATCCAATTGTTTTGAGGGGCTATTTTTGTAAACCACATCACTGTGTGGTTTTTGCACATCTGTGCTATATTGAAATTTAATAAAAAAAAAGAGAGCAAGAAAAAAAAAGCCCACCTCACACAAAAAAAGGGTGGGCTTGTTTTCTTTTTAACCAAAATTATTTCATTTATCTAATCTAGAGCAAAGTTGTATCAGCACAACTAGAGGTAAAGCCTGAAATAAGTGGGTGAAGGCTAGAGAGGGACAGAAGCCTCACCACTAAAATAAACATTCTGTTGCTGAAAACCTGAAATCTACCACATGGTCATAATAGCTAAGAAAATATGTATACATAGTGGAGAAAGCGTGGCTTTAATTCTAGAAGGTGTGCAAGATGTGAATCATTTTTTATATTGCAGATTGTGTATTTAAAAGGACTTTTACTTGACACTGAACTGGAGAATTGACATGGGTAAGATGTCAAAAACTCTTGAAATGGCAGCTGTCAAACCATCCCTTGACTACTGTGTATGCTGAATTCTTGCCAAAGAGTGCCAAAACTTCCGTTTCTCCGAGAATAGAGCAAACATGCTTGTGTGCATCTGTGTGTTCCTGCTTTGTATGCGTTGGGAGAGGGAAGCCTCGTGCCTCTTTCTTCAGAATTATTTAACATGCGGACGGAATGTCTGAAATGTTCTGTGGCTCAATTTGTCAGCCCAATCCTGGCCTAGTTGTGTGCAAGGAAGCATTGTAGCTACTTGGATGCTATTTTCTCTTCAAGCTGCAGCCTGCAGTGCTGATTGCTCATTCATAGCTCACCTGCAGAGGTATATTTGCTCATTCTGCCCAGGCTGGTAATAACAAAGCATTTCAGTGACAATTGAACTTCACAGCACTCTCAATTGGAGTGGCTGCTGAATTGTTTTTCTTTCTGAAGTGATTGATAACATAAGCTGCAGTCTTATAAGTGCCTTTTATGTTTGTTTAAATGTCTGTAGCAAAGCCAGCAGTTTACTAGTGGATTTCAGGTATAGAATAGCCTGTTAAGATTTGTTTGTTTGATGAAGTGGAATTGCTGCACTGTAGATGGTGTGGTGGCAGCAAACCTTCAACATGTGTGATAGGTGGATTCATGTTTGAAGCAACAGTGGGGACATGGAGGTTTCTTCTGAAACAAATGGCAGAAAAAGCTTAGATTTAATCTTGATTAGATGGACAGATGGATGGGGGCTTGTAGGGGGGTTTTTTGGCTTTGTTTGCTCTTGGTAAACTGATTAAACATTTGTTTTTATTTTGATACTGTCTGCTTTTGGTATTAGGCTTGGTCATGACATGATTACATGTGATGTTGAGGTAGACACTGGACTCGCCCACTCAGTGCCTATGTATTGGACTTATATTTAGGAACAAATGACAAATCTGTCTAAGTGCAAAACTTGTGAGGAGACACTTCATCTCCTTCTGGGAAGCTGTAGAACCACTGCAAACAAACCCAACCCCAAAACACAACCATCACCAAAGGCTAAAGCTGCAAAGGCAGTGACAGTACTGCCAGCAGTGAACCTGTTACCTTTGTAACCTTCTCTAAGTGGAAACATCTCCAACTGTGAGCTCGCCTGGCTGTGTTTGGAGCTTGAGGTAAAATCCATCTCTCAGCCCAAGCTTTCAGTTAATTGTAGACTCCAGAGTTTCCAGGGTTGATTAATATTCCTTGAAGATGATGAAGTCTTCTGAGAATGCTTCAGCAAACACTGACATAATGCACAAGTATTCAAAGAGAAGGGAGTTGGTTTCCTGAGCTGGTTTACTCTGCCTCTGATCTGTAGGATTATAGACTTGATAGCTGTTTTTGAGAAATTTGTCACCAAATTGAATATTCCTTCCTGTTTCCAGTGACTGCAACCTTTTGTGCCTCACATACTGTCATCACAAAAAGGGACAAGGATCCAAGTCTTAGGCTCTGTTGGATGACAGAATTACTTAGGGTATTGGTCAGTGGCTCTGAGGGAGTGTTCCTTAATTTTTATTTGAGAGACCATCTGATTCTTCAAAACAATATGTGGACCATTTTGCATTTGGCTATTGTTTGGCAGTTGGGACCAACAGGAAGAATCCTGATACCAATAGGACAATATTTATAACTCCTTTATATTTTATCATTACTGCTGGATATATAAAATGCTAATTATGCCTGCAGGCCCCTGGGTTTTAGCTGCCTGCAGGTGTTGATAGTGGTCAGGAGCTCTTTGTGGTTTCTCTGGTAACCTCCCGTATTGCACAAGCCAAGCGTGGTGGCAGAAATAAGGGTGAGTGACACTGCTCCAAGCAGTGTGTCCCCCAGTGCTGGACAGACTCGATGGAAACCTGTCTGCACGTGACATGCTGGGAGAGGAGTGGAATAGTAATGCAGTGAGAAGTCAGTGCTGTCCCTCTCAGGGTGTCACAGTGTGGGAGGATCAGGTGACTTGCTGAAGTGAAACACAAGCAGCAGTGGCAGAATGGATGAGGTTGGAAGGTGCCTCTGGAGACTGCTCAGAGCAAGGTCGACGAGAGGAGATTGCTCTAGGACCCTTTCACATTGGGTATTGAATATATTCATGGAGGAAGAGACTCCACACCTTATCTGGGAAATGTGTTCCAGTGTTCAGTCACCCTTGCATTGATGAAGGGAGTTTATGTTTACAAGGTGTGTCTTGTATTTCAGTTTGTGCCCAAATGACCTCATAAGTTCAAATAGTGGATGGGTACTGAGTGGGTGAATGGGTTACCTAGTCTGGTTTAAATGATTATTGAGGATTTGTAGAGCTGCAGGCACCTGTCACATAAACACAAGTACTGCCATGTCTAATGTGGGATGCCTGTACTTAATTTGTAAGAGGTGTTTCTGATAATGAGAGAGAGCCTGTGGGAAAGAAAATGAAAAAATGACTGTCAGAGCAGTTTATTTAGCTCTTAAGTTCTTTGAAGCCAGTCTGTGAGACCTGCAAGAAAAAATGAGGCAAAAAGTACTCTGGGGAGCACATTAATTTCTTTAGTAGGTCAGATCTGACTCTGGCTTGCAGTTCTTTCCTTCTATTTTACAAAACTGGCACTTGCTTAATGGTGAAAATATTAATGATGTGGGTGGGTTTTTTTCCTCTTTGGACAAAGTTAATGTCTGGGACAGGGTAAGAAGCACCAGCAGGATATTGTCAGTCTTGTTCAGTTCATGGTTTTGAGTGTAAATGGCGAGGCTTGTCAGGGCAGTCACATTTCCTGACCTGTGATGGACACTTCCCAGGGATGTCCTAGGGAAATGGACAGAAAGCAGACACCAGTTGTAGAGTATCTGTCTTTTCTTTCTGGTAGTGCCCTCTAGACCTCTTATTTTCCTACTCTTTGTACACTGTTTCTTTTCTCTTGAGTTGCATCTCCCATCTGTATATATTCCCTGATCTTAATCCCATCTGCTCCAAGGATCTCACTGACCCCAGCATCTCCCTGACTGCTGTTGTGGCATTCTACTGGTACCCTGTCCCACAGAGGTTATCCTTTTCCACAGATTAGTTAAAACCCCATGATAATTCCTGAAAATGTTAGTAGGAGTTTTCACCATGTTATTATTGCTAAAATTTGAAAATTTCTACAAGAATTTGTGATAAACAGAATGAAAAAACAAAACAAACAAACAAAAAAACCCCCTCTTCAGACTCAATGGCAGTTACAGCAGGAGTAATTTGGGTGGGAATATGGGGATTGGCACATTAGCAAAAAGCATTTTTCATGGAAGGCTACTTAGACAACCTCTTTTTAGTCATCCAGCTGTTCTCAGTGAGCAGCCATCGCAGATGGAGATGCTGCGCATGCTTTTGGCATATTTAAAGCACCTGGGATCTGCATATTGTCTGATATAAAGCAGTCTTTGTGATGCCCTGTAGAGTAGATATTTGCATAGATTGGACATATAAATCTGCCTTTTATTTTCTGCTAACTCCTCAGAGACGAGGCATCCTTTCAAGCATTTATTTTTTAAAAAAAGTCTTTGTACACTGTCTAAAGTAAACAAACTTGCTTTCACTGTGCTCTTGTTCCAAAAACAGAGAATCCACACACTCTTGCGGCTTTCTGAAAATGTGGGTGCGATGCTGCTTTCTGCACAATTATCAGACAATCCAGGGCCTTTTTCTTCTCCCCCTTCCCACAGTTCTAAGGGAAAACTGAAGTCACATTTTGCTCCCCACAGTCTCCCTGTCTTAGCACGTGCTACTGCTGTGCCTCCTGTGAAGGAACAAGGGTGTGCTTTGGTCTGGTTTTCTTTTTCCTTTCCTGGAAGATGTTTTCAGTATCTTACTAGGTGCTCTACACTCAGTCATATCCAGTGGTGTTTGTGCTGTTGCAGATTGGGACGTAATCCTGGGAGATGAGCAGTTCCTAGTCTGGGTGCCACCATGGTGCTCTGCATGGTAGGTCGGGTATGCATGACTCTGCAGGGAGGGACAGGTTCCAGCACCTGCCCTGTGCTGCACTGGGCTTCTGCCCCAAGTTCAGCTGTCACCTCTGCATTTTCCCAGAACGTGCTGTACAGCTTTCCTGTGAAAGGAAACAGTGTTTGGAATGGGATGGCTGCACCTGTAAGGGGTGGGAATGGATGCGTTCGCAGGTGGAAAATTAGAGCCTGTGGCTCCAGGCCTCTTTACTGGACAGTCTGTGAAAAATCAGCCTCAAACTTATCCTCTTTTAACTAAGTGAACATTTATTTTCTATGATATTTTGCTGCCATACCCTTTTCTTCACCATTTCTTATAGCTGGTTTTTTTCTGTTTGTCTTTTAAGGAAATATTTCTTCTTCACACTTCCCAGCCTTTCCCTTTCTTTACTTTTCTACAAATGTTAGGTGAAGACATTTTAAGCAGAATTTATTCTAAAGCATGCAGAGCTACAGACTCTTAGGACTGTATGCGTTTTTAAATTGCATGAGGATAAAGTAGAGTGGAAAAAATTATTGTTTGACTGCTTCATATTTACAGGGAGAAATGTTTTGGCAAATCTATTTTCACAAATGCTGGATTTTTTTTCTTCCCCTCAAAAAAGTCCTTGTTAAATATCTCTCCTACTCGAGCTTATCTTTGCTTTTAGTCTGCTGTGCTTTCCTTTTTTTTTGAAAAAGCTAAAGTTTCACATCTTCCTGTGTTGCTACCTTTTAATACAAGTACAATCAGCTGCAGATTTCTACTAGTCACTGCTGTCTTTTCTACTAGTCTCTGCACCTTACATTGTGCTTTTAATTTCTGCGTTAAGGCTGGATATCACATATCCTCCTGTGCCAGTCTGGTTTTGTGGCAAACTCGGTGATGTGGAACTCCTTTGGCTGTTAAGGATGTAAAGGTACCTGGGGCAGCACAATGTGTACCATCAGGTTTGTTCTAGACATGCTTGATTGTGCTTGCCTGAAGCGAAGGACTGTGACCAGTTGTGTGGCTGTGCTTGTTACTACAGCACTGATAGATCCATAGGACTTTGTTTAATGCCAGTGGTTCTCAAAAGTTTATTGACACTTACAAAATTTTCTATGAAAGTACAGAAAAATAGCATGCAGGAGAGGATGGTAGGAGAAGAAAGATGCCTGGTTTAGTTGAGTGGATTGGTAAATGAGCAAGAACTGTGTGATGTATGGCAAATAGGAAGGTGGATTGTTTAAACCAAAAAGAGTCCAGAGTTTAGTCTCTCATACCGGGAGATTTAAGTCGGGATTTAACCCCTCAGTGCTACTGGTGTGTACCAGGGTGGAAAAAAGTTTGGTTTTCAGGCAGCAGAAGCCTCGCTTCCTTGTCCAAATTGGTCTCTTCTCAAGAGTCTTTGTCACTTTGTGTTGATGGTGTACTTACCAGAAAGTGTTTTAGGAGCATGCCTGCTGTCTTGTAAAGATGGTATCCAGAGGCAGGCTATGCACTTTCCAGAAAAATGATCACAACCGGTTTCTCATTGCCCGCTTTTTCTGGGAAGTGTCGTGGCTACAGAGCAGCTCTACTCACACTACACAGGAAAACCCACAACACATAGCCCTTGGCACCAGAAAGAGCTGTGTGGCTTGCCCAGAGAGAAAGATAATGCACCTCCCCTTCACTAAGAAGCAAGACTGTTCTCTCCAACACAAATATGATACTATTGATTAGAAGGGTCTCGTGTTTTCAACTATACCCACTTTAAAAGTTTGTCAGTTCCCTTTATTTCTTAAGTTGGGTTGGACCCTTGTGTAGCATAAACCAGTGTAGCTTCTTTCTTCTAACAGAATATTTTCAATTTTATCCTTATATATGTTTTTAATATATATATCATATTTCTATTTTAGAGAGAGAGCTTTAGGTCAATGGACTAATTTTAAGCAACTCACATGAATTAACCAGTTGCTGCTATACCTGGAAGCTGTATTAAATTAACAGAAAAGGATAGGATGTTTTGTAAGAATGGGAGACCTTAGAAACTGAAGATAATTTAATCCCATCAAAACTTTTGTTCTCAGATAAATAACTTGAAGAGTCAAATTGCTGGATAATTTTTTACAGAGGAATTGTGTGAAACAACTGTGAAATGGCATGAGGTGCCAACTGACCCATGTGGTGGTACTGTTTCTTTTCTTTTTAAGTAGAAGTAAGAGAGGGTGTTGTAGGTAGGTGCTGTGCAGTGAAACACAGCAAAAGAAGGGTTGGGACAAGTACTAATGTAAGTATCTTATTCATGACAGTATTCATGAGATATCATGGTGGGATGTCCCAGAGGAAGCAGTGGGAACTCTGGAGCTGAAATGTTATACATTGACATAAGACAAAGAAATTTTTGCTGGAACAGAATCCTCTTTTGGTTTTAGGTGGCAGTTGCCAGCCTGCCTGACCCTACAGGTCCCAGTCCTGTTCATGGTCCCAGAGCTGATCATCTCATGACTGGAACTACAACCCATCTCCCAAAGCTGGGAGAAAGGCAAGCTCTGGGATTCATTGCTGAGTGGAACCAGGGAGTCCTGAGTCTTTAGGAAGGTCCCCTTCCTTCCAGCTGCAGGAATTTGGGCTCGTGTAGTCCAGGCAAGAGAGCAGCTCTGGAACTGCATGCAAGCTGAATGAGTCCTAAGAGCCCTGGTTGGCCACCCAGGCTTAGCCAGTCTGGGATATTTGCATTTTGGTGCTTCTTTGACGGTTTTATTGTTATGTTTTAATTATTAGAATTTTTTAATATTAGTGGCTACTGCAGCATAAAACACACACATTAGGCTTGTACCTGCCATGTTGTAAACAAGCTGATACTTAATTAGCTCTCATGTTGTTTTTAGAGGACAGCAACAACAAATAATGTGCAGTATTTGCTTGGGCCTTCTTGTGTTCATATTATTGCAGTGTATGTTTTGTTTTTCTTTTCAGTAATATTCTTGAGTTGGTTCTTTTTGTGTATTTTAGTGGATGTTTAAACTTTGACTTAAAAGTAAGAACTCCTTCAAGGCAGGCCTAAGATTCAACATTAATTCCCTGTTTATAAAATATTTGCTGAGGAGGGCAAACCCTTCTCCCAGCTGACTTTCTTCAGTGAATGGGGAGCTTGTTCTCTGTGTGTTGGTTATTGAAAGCTGAGCTCTTTGTGCCAGATATTTTAAGAAACTGTTGACGCTTAGATCTAATCTACTGCATTATACTGTGTTTTTAGACCAGAAAGTGAATGTGTTTTCATGTGTGTGGTTGGGCAGTGCATATGTAACAACTCTAAAAAATAATGTTGCATAACTATAAATATAGTGTAGGCTTGCATTCTTGCTTTACAGTGTTTTGAAGGCAGTGGCTGTGATGGTTAGAAATGCAACAGCAATGTCTTGGCATTTGGCAGATTCACATTTATATCTGATCATAAGGAAATAATACAAATTTTATGTTCTGGGGCTTAGTCACATGTTCTAACATATAGCTTTCCTGATGGGAGCTATTTCTGTATTCAGTTTTAGCAGAACAGATACTTTTGGAGTAATCTAGCCTTTTTTAAGGGCCCTTTTAAACCGAAGCAAAGGTTGCATTCTGAGGTTCTGTTCTTCTCGTATAGTAATGATACACCATTTACACAAGGTGAGGGAGCTTCCTCTCTCATCTTAGGTAGTCCAGGTTGAATCCTTCCATGCCAGTCACGATAGCAGAGACATTTGCACTCGGGAAAAGGCACTATGTATCTTCCTCTCTTGCCCACCTGGGCATATGTACTGCTGGAGATGCTGAACCTCTATGTTGGATAAGGAATGTGGATGGCTTTTACCATGGTTGACAACCATAAATTATTCAGATTTTTTTTAAAAAATTCTGCAGCTGTGTACAATGTATCAATTTTATTATTCATGCTCGTGATTTTTATTATGTTAGGCTTTTCCCTAAACTTTGCAGCTCTTGAAATGAGGTAATGATATGAATCTCAGCCTGGGATTTTTTTAGATGTTCAAAACAGAACTCAAACTGGATTGGTAAAGAACAAGTAAACAAAGCCATGAAAGGTATGACTCCAAATACTCTATAGTTTTCAAAAAACAGAAGGAAAAAGGATACCTAGCTTTACCAAACAAAGAAGTGTCATTCTTCAATAATAGTATGGCTTTGAGACGGATTGACGTGAAACATCAGAGATGACAGTACATTAATTGTGCACCCATTTCAAAAGTGCATAAAGAGCCAGATGGATAAAGAATGTAGATATGTGCTGCAGGGCAGAGGAAGATTCATTGCATCATAGAATCTGTCAAGTTGGAAGGGGCCAGTAACGATCAGAGTCCAACTCCCTGCTCCTGGCAGGGCTACCTAAAACTAAATCATATGTTTTAAAACATCATTCAGATGCTCCTTGAACTATGTGAGGCTTGGTGTTGTAGTCACCTTTTCCTCATGTCCAATCTGAACTTGGAATCACAGAAGGGTCATAGAACAGTTTGGGTTGGAAGTGATCTTTAGTGGACACTTTGTCCAACCCCCCTGCAATGAGTAGGGACCTCTACAGCTAGATCAGGGTTCCCAGAGCTCCATCCAATCTGATCTCAAATGTTTCCAGGATCCACCACCTCTCTGGGCAGCCAGTTCCAGGGCTTCACCACCCTCACTGTAAAAGATTTGTTACATCTGGACTAAATCTACCCTCTTTTAGTTTAAAACCATTGCCCCTTGTCTTAATAGGCCCTGCTTTGTCCCTGTTTTACAATCCCTGTGTAAGTACTTCCCCTAAGGCAGCTTCTTTCCATTTTCTCATGTCCTATTCCTGGTCACCAGAGGAAGTAACTATTTATAATTAGGACACGGCTGCAAACCACTGTGTTAAAAATGTGTCTTGATTACACAGACAGTCAAGATTGAACTTAATTTCAGAAAGAAGAGCTGAGGGTCCATGAGACTGAACCTAATACTCAAGATTTTTATGATCCTTAAAGAGAAGGAAATACATTAAGCATTTTGAAACTTGCTTTGAAGGTCTAACCAGTGTCTGTTGAAGGACAAGGAGTCTTCTGCCTTCCTGCAAGGAAACAAAAAATATTTAAGTGGCCTATATATTTATTTTGTCATATCTGACAGTTGAAATGGTGCTGAGGCTAGAAATCTGGGCTTCAGCTTTCATCACTGAAGAGCTTGCTTTGTGTGTGGAGCTGCATGTTTGGATGAGTCACACTTACTGCTTTTTGTTTCTCAGCCTCCAAGGAAGCTGTCCTTCCTCATCGCTGCTTGCTGATAAGCGCTTGTGTAAGGTGGATCACTGTGATAACCTGGAGTTCTCTTCTGTTTAAATCCTGCTCTTCTTGCTCCTTGGCTTTCTCCAGTTAGATTTCCCTGTGCCACACACACATGGTTGCATATTTCTAGCTGTACTGTTAGCAGTACCCATTCCTCGTGTGTGTGTATTTATGGAAAACCTGTTGAAAATCTGCTTGTATGAGCTGAATGTGTCTCCTTTGCTTGTTTTGTGTTAGTAGCCAATTATCTTAAATAGTGCTGAAAAGTGATTTTAAATCTTGCTGCAATTGGCAGTAGAACAACCTCATGAAAACTGCAGCTTAACCTACTTTTTGGAATGAAGTGGAAAATTGCATCCTACTTTCTTTGAACTGCAGTGTCCTAAGGCAAGAGGATGGGCATAGAGATAGTAAGCTTCTGCTGACACAGCTGGAGGATTTGTCAAAGGCCATTTAACACCACAGCCTTGCTAGATCTACTTACTCTTGTAGACTCTACAAGAAACCTTCACCTGGGTATGTAGTCTCAAGGACTGTGTCAGGCTTAAGACAGTATGGAGAGGTACAAAATGACAGACTTTGTTTTATAATAGTTTTATTTCTAATTAGAAATAATATTCAGTGGACTCGAATTTCAAGTCTAATATTTCCTGACAGAATGGAGCATGCTGCCATCACCATGATGGACAAGGAGTTCACAGCCACAAACTGGGAGGTTTCTGTAAACTTAATGAAAAAGCCCCTGCTGTTGGAATTACTCTCAATAGGATCAGTTAGGATAGATTTTGTTCCCTGAAGGTGCTTAGTGTATTGTTGTCTCCTTAAACCAGACACATGTACCTAAAAGAAAATACAGGGATGTAGGAAAAAAAGATGTTAGCTTCCATGTTTTGGTTTACAGGAGAAAGGATAAGATAAGTGGAAAAGGGGAAAACACTTGTCATCTCTAGCTGCTTGAGTCACAGAAGTGCCCATCAGCTTTTTAGCATCTCCTCAAATGAAGATGAAAAGGATAATTCCTCTTCTAGTTTATGGACTATGTTGCTCACTGCCTTTGTCATTTAGACTGCTGCAAACTGCCTTTTTCCCCCTCGAGGTGTAGTGGCAATGTCATTGCAGAGGGAGGTTTCCCAGTCATTACAGAGTGCTGTGCATGCCGTGGGTGTTCCGGTGCACCTCACAGACTGGCATGTGCTTTGGACTTGTCTCCCAGGGTAGTTTAAGGCACTATTTTTGGCAGGTGACTATATTACCTAGGCTGGGGCTAGAATTCTCCTGTTTGTCTTCCCATATGATGCAGTAACAGTGACTGGCAGTCTCCTTAGGGAGTGAAGACTGCTAGGGGATGTACTACTTAAACTCTTAATAGCAAAGACCGATCCTGCCTCGGTCATATTGCTTCTCCTGATGAAGCCTTAAAGAGTGAAGGTTGCTCTAGACTTCCTGTGTAATCAGTGAGAAGAAATGGACATTTCCACAGCATGATTCAGGATTCCTCTGTTGTGCATCACTTTCTGCAGGTGATTCATTCTCGCTTTCCTACTGTGTGTTTTGAAAAGGGAACTGTGGTTCATTGGTCTTCTATTTACAAGTCCCAGGTAAATGTGTGAAATTTGTCTACAGCACCAGAAAGAGAGTCAGACCAGAAGCAACAGCACATGAGCAAACAGATCTGTGGGTTTTGATTGGGGTTTCTAACTGCTTTATAAATGTTGAGAATTCAATAGACAATGGAAATCTTGGTTACAGTAGCACTGCCAATCTTCCTTTAAATTTATTGACTTTTGAAGTTTTTACTGCAGGCTGGATCAAACTTTTCCCCTTCTCTTACAGCTGAGACACAAACCATGAAAACTGGTTCTAAACTTACCCTTTTTCAGTCATCTGAATACCTTTAATTTTTTTTTTGCCTTGCTGGCAAGGTATAGCGCTAAAGGAGCTGCAATTGGATGTCAGTACAACCCTGAAGTCTCCAAACGTGTTTAAAAGAAGCATTTGTGTGGAGGCCCTTACACAGCTGAAAATCTCAAGAAGAATTTGGCAGAAATCTCAGTGTCGGAAGATGGCAGATTCCTGTGCAGTGAGATGTTTACTGGTTCACTGTTTTATCTTTGGCAGCTGCTTTTGCACTTGATATCTTCAGCTGGTTTTGAAGCTTTTACAAAGAATAATTATTCATCTCATGAAATGGATCTATTTTACCCACCCAACAGGGCACTGATTCACATATTTCTCTGGCAACATCCTGTTGTTATCAGAGCTGTGTTCACTTTTGCAGGATTGCGTTCACTGGGACGTTACAACTTCCTGGGCCATGGTTTTATTGCGTGATTTACTGAGGTGTGGGGTGACTGTTTTCAAGTATTCCTAGGAAACACTCAGGTCACTTAGGTCTTTGGGAGATGGAAGCAGTCTGAGTTTTCCTGTTTTCTGCTGGCATTGAGTGCTAATGTAGGTGTTTCAACAGGCTATTCGCAGGAATACAGGGTGTTGTACTGACGACCTATAGATAGGCAGCAGCTTCATTGTGTCACATTTCAAGCAGTTTTTCTTATTACCAGGATAGATTACTGTAAAAGGCAGTAGCCAATGGACTGGATTTCAACTCCCCACAAGGTAAAATTCCCCTAAACCAACAGAGCTTTCTAAGGCATTGATTATGTGAGGTTGGGATACTACCTACAGGTTTCACTGATAGGGTTTTGTAAGTGAGCTCTACAAATTCCTGAACAGAGTTTCACTGCACTGCAGGCTACCAATGCCTTTTTTTTTTTTTTTTTTTTTTAAGTTCAGGTTAAGCACACATTCTTCTGTAAGTTTCAACGTGTTCACTTGCTCTTTAAATAAAGTAACACCTGAATACACTTGCATGCTGCTCTGCACCACAAAGCAATTATGTCGTGATGTGCTTCTGGAAGCTTACATATGCATGCCAGATGTTCACTGGTACATGTGCTCACTTAGTTCAACTTTTGCATCAGTGCACAGCGGTACATTTAGCCAGAAAATCATGGTGGACTTGGGTCATTCCAGAGTTTAGAGCTGTAAGGGAACATAATATTAAAATATATATGTTGAAAATTAAATGGGGCTTATGGGGTGTATACATGGTATTTTGTTGTTCCAACTGACACAATGATGGGAAGAAAATGTGGTAATGAGAAATCTTCACGTGTGTTTTGAGTCCAAAGAATAGTTATGCCTGTACCTAAACCCAGTTAAAAACAAAATAAGTTATCTATTTATTTTCAGTATTGCATAGTATGAGCTGGAGTATACATAAGTTCTTGTTAACTCACCACATTTTTTTAGGATGATATTCTAACCTGCTTGGCCATTAACCTGGCTGGCTACCAGGAGAATTCTCAAACTGTTGACTCACATTGCTTCCATATGTAGCCTAAACCACCTTTTCCCACAGTAAATACAGCTTGAAGGTTAGCTGCCTTGTTTTTCAGGGCAGGGAGCAGCATATTTTGAGCTGAGTCAACACACGAATAAAGGAAGTAAATATAAGTGATAAACAATTTTTGGGGTCTAATTTCATTTTTGTTGAAATCTAGTTCTGAATTAGGAAAGAAAAAGAGGGGATTTTTTGTGCTCTTCTTTCTCAGGAGGTTAAGCAGTCTTCAGCACACACAGCCAGTTCTGCATCTTTGTGAGGATGAGTCTTCACAGCTGCCATTTAAAGATTTTTTTGTTTTATGCCATCCAAAGATTTAGGGGCATGAGTTGCACTATGTGTACAGGACCTGCTGTTGTGAGGATGTGACTAATGGAGTGGGAAATGACACACAGGCTGCATGCCATGTCATATTAGTGAGCATCTACATATAGGTGGGGCCTATATGTGTGACTGGACCTCCTATCCATACTTGGAGCCCATGTTTTGTGTCAGGTGGCAAAGGACAGGTGATGGCCAGGAGAATTTTTTACTATCCAGTCCTGCATCAGCACAATAGCGGTCTCTGGAACATGCAGCTCAGGATGAGGAGGAAGAGCCCTGGAACCCTATATGGAAATGTGGAAGACTTAGGAGGAAGGTGAAGATGGAGGCAGCAGTTGTATGAGATATTGTTGGTTTGCAGTCAAAAAACCCCAACCATGTTGTGGTCTGTGTGTGTGCTAATCAGTATGTCGCATTCCTGCAATTCACCTACCTGACTCAGTTCTACCCTTTTTTCCTTTTCATGATCAAAAAAGAAAGTGAAACTAAAAACAGAAATTAGTCTCTTGTGCTGTAACTTTTGGATCTCTGTAGCTAAATGCAAGTACTTTGCTCAGTTCAGGAGATAGAAGGACAGAGCTGAGCATGTTTTTAAGCCTAGTCTGAAGTCAGTAGGACTGCCATGTTGAACAACCCTTTTAGCATGTGTTTAAAACCCAAACCAAATGGATACATGGCTTTTTTCAAGGAAGTGTGGATTATAAACTCCTCACTCCCAAATTCTTTATTCTAGTGTTTCTGTGTAATACGTGTGCACTTAATGGGGTTTTTTTTCAGTTGAAAATTATAAAGTACAGATTTCTTTGCATTATATGATTTTACTTTGCTTTACGTTTGCAATCCCTCTCCAGCCATTATAAAGATGAATTCTATGGTCGTGTCACCAGGCTTTGCTGGACTCCAGTTGGCAGAGACCAAACGTAGCATTTGCTGAGAAAGAAGGCTCAGAATAAAAGAGAATATGGCTTTCCCTGATTTCTTTACTCTAAAAGGCATGTTGGAGTTTTGTGCTGTATAATACTTTAGGTATTTGGATTAACTCTGATAAAATTATAGGTGGTTGTAAGGGAGGTTATTGTGCTTATAAATTGTAGTGGGGCTCCCTGTAATTTGTTATAATTAATTCAATAGTTCAAGAGCAGAAAATCAAGATCAGGTTGTGGCATGCCTTCGTTTCTTGCTAAAGCATGCCATTACTGGCCTTTTTATTTAAAGTTTCACTTTGTGTTTGTGGGTTTATTTGAACTTGGAGTATGCAAAATGCATAATACACTCTTAACAAAAAGTACAAGCACAGAGGATGGACCTCTGGTGGTTTGGGGGTTTATTTTTAAATATAGAGAAACTGGTGGATACTCTAAAGCTGCATCTGATGGCTAAGCCTCTCATGGAAGGAGTGCATATTTTGGAAGGCTTGTGTCATATCTGCGGGCTGCAACAAGGCCTGGGTGCATGTCTGTGCTTGTGGCCTTCAGAAATGGCAGGAAAAGAAAACCACTTGCAGAACTCTTCTTTTCAGTGCAAGCTCCATCTTTTGCTACCAGTGAGAATGCTGAGTGCGATGCTGTTGTCTCAGACTGCTGAGGGTTTCACTGGCCATCCTTTTAACACTGGACACCAAAGAGCCACAACACCTTTACACCAGGCTGCACTGGAAGCATATACTGCTCATATGTGAAGATTAGAGAGCCTGTGTTACCTTCCTAAACAGTCCGATGTCCATTTGTAATACAAACAGCTCAATTTTGCTGCAGAAGTTTGATTTTATTGACTGATTCATGTCAGAAAAAAACCTTATTGCTCTTAAAATATTTTGCATTTACTTTTGAAATTGTCTGCCAGCCGAGAATTGGAGGAGGTGGAGATCTGGAATTTTAATTGCCTTTTGGGGAATGCACGAAAACGAGCAACCTCTCAGTAGCCAACTGTTGAAATGGAGGTTGTAAACAACAACTAAGCAGTGCAAAATACTCATCAGGCTGTCTTTAGCTGTGCAAAGGTTTTCCTGTTCTGGTATCCTTAGCCAGGAGTTGACTATGGAGCTGGCTGTTAAGCTTTGGAAGGCATTGGCCTTTGGTGGGAACTTCAATGGTCAGATGTGGTAGCTGGCCTTTCACTGTGTGCCTCATTGCTGCTCACCAAGCAAACCAGGCTTCTAGGCTGTGCATTATCTGTCCTTATCTCACAAACTGCATATAAAAATAAATGGAAAGTGACCATCACTGTGAAGTTAGTCTGTTGTAGCCAAATCCCTTCTTTTCCCCTTCAACTATAATCTGTTGCTTTTAAAGAGAGAGATTGAGTGATCTGGAAGTAGATGATATGAAATGATCTGTTCTTTTTACAGACAAATATGTGAATATGATGCTATCCCAGCATTGTTCTGTCTCATTAGAAAGAGGAAAAGGGATGGCACAAATCTTTCCATGTATTGAATTTATTTTGTTTTTAGTTTGTCATGTTTTCCATCCAGCTGCTGGAGGAAACCAGGATGTAGGCAGTTGGGTGCTGCTTTTGAACAACATCATTTCTCAGTTACCTGAAGCTAACCTTGACCTACCCTGTAAGGTTGTTATGATCAAAGAGCTCTTACCCTAGAAAATGTTATGACTGTGTTTTTACTGTTGGTATTGACAGTTGAGTTTCTGAAGGAATTTCCTCCTGCATGTGTGACAAAGGCTCTTTCGTCTCCTTCACTCTTTTTCTGGCAAGCCTGCTGATCTTCCTGAAGGTCTGTGAAAGGGTGTGGTAGACTCGTTCTCAGTAATACCCTTCCTTACCTTATATTAGTGGAAACACTGCCATTGCTTTTTATATTCTAACACAAATCCCAGATAAATGCAGTTGTTTAATACTGGGAAACATCAGACTTTCACTGGGAGAGAAGTTGATGAAATTCCAAAGGAGTGAACTAGAGATGTTCTGTTTATCAGCACCATCTAAGTTTTTAAAGTGGCAAAGATGAGGCATTAGCTCTGTGTTACTGACACTGACATCATGGATCTATGTTTTTTTTTTTTTTAAGTGCCTTTAGATTAAGATGTGCTGATTGAATCCTTGCAACTAAAATGCGTTTCAGCATGCTCAAGCTCAGAAATCATAACACCATCTTTGCCAATATACTGAATGTTTCATCTGAAAAGACCAGTCTTGTCTGCCTTCCTGCCTTCCTTACCATATAAAATCCAGTCCAAATTTGCTGTCAGACTTGTTCTTTGAGTATATTGAGTGACCCACATGAAATAAGCAGCATCCAGCAAGTTGGGAACAAAACCTACATCTCCCAAATCTGCCCTGGGTTCCTGCCCAGGTTTACACAAGCAGCTTCACCAACTTCAGATACTCTATAAAATTAAGCTAATAATTGTTAATACCTTAAAGCATGTTTTTCTCAGAAAACCAACTAGTAAGAGTTAAGCAGTAATATGATTGTGTCAAATATGTAATAAATAAATAGAAATCACTTCTTGGTCATTATCAGTTAGTTCCTTTGCTTGCCCTCTGAATAGCTGAGTCCTTGGCTTGTCTAACTCAAAGTCTTAGAAAATATGGAAGATCCTGTCCTTAAAATAAACGATGAACTTCTATTTCAAATGGAGCATACAGGTATCTGTGGAATCCTGTTGCTAAATTGTATCAAAGCCAAAATCATGGCGAATCTTAAGGTGTGAGGTGAACAGTAGACATATCACTAGCAAAGTTAAAATAATTTTAGTAAATGATAAAAGGCCTCTGTTCTAGAGAAACTGCTTCCCCTGTGGGCACATTGCATAAGTGTACATTGCAGAGTCTCTCCTCAGAAGTTTATTACCATACTAAGATAAACCCAAATGAGCTGACTCGGACTGTTGTTGTGACTCAATGGGACTTCTATTGTGTTCCTAATTTTAGAAGATCATATTGTACTCTTAATTGCAATTTTTTTTTAAGTTGGAAAGGTTCAAGGCTGAGGTTCTTGTGCTAAACCACTTGTGGACCAATCTCTTTCTCCTTTGAGTCTTAAAGGCTTCTTTTTTTTTGAGATATGAAATGGTAAAGCAGTTCCCTTTTCCTCCAGAGACTAAGTTAAATTACATAGCTATGCAGTTATCCAACAGATAGGCTTGATGCCAAAATGGTACTTAATGAGTTACAAAAAAGTTAGTCATGCCAGTAATTGCAGCTTTAGAAACGATTCTAAAGGAGTTGTACCTCCTGGGTAACTAATACATGTTTTGTAGTGCTTTGTTTATTTTCAGATACACTAAAGGTAAATATTTATTGGTATTGAAACTGTCATAACTGTCATACTGGCTTGAAATTTCCAAATAAACCACACTGATTTAAAAAAAAAAGAAAAGTTTTTTTAAATGTTTCCTGCTGCATTTGAGATAATGCATATGTTCCAAACCCTTCCTGTCCCTGATGTACAAAAAAAGAAAAGCAAAACCAGGGAAAAATACCAAAAATCCAGATAGATCACGTTACAGTAGTCAATCAGCATTAGTCCTTATTAACTCGATTCTGTCATCTCTTTGTATAAAATAAACATTTAGATTGTAAATCTAAAACTAAAAAGCATTTTTTTTTGTTCTGTTCCTGTACATTCCTTAGCAGAGTTTGTTGCTGCTTGATTACTAAAGCTAGTGGATCTGATAATACTGAGTAATTATTAAGGCAAGGAAGCATTTGATTTGTGGTTCTTTGTGGAAGTCACTAGTAAGAAAATCCTAAAGATGCAGTGCAATTACTCTGCAAACCTAACCCATATCCTTACTTTTGTAAACCATCCTTTAATTTCTCTACAAAGATCTCAGTTCCAGTATTGATTACGGCAGGTTCTATGTGGTTTGTGATATCTGAAACATTGGTTGTTGGAGAGAATGGAAATCAGTGAAATTAATTATTTTCTGCATGGATTAAATAGCAACAGAAGTTTTACATTAGATAAACAATGGTGATGGAAGGGTGCAATGAATTCAATGACACTATACAAACACCCACATGCTTTTTTGAAGTGGCAGGAGAACAACTGAGAGCCCTGGTCTTAGATATGGTCTTTGCAGAATTGTTTGGGCAAATGGAGTTTCCCTACATTTGTGCAGCTGTAGCCAAGTGTGAACCTGGGTGTTGTAATTAAATTTTAAAGAGTACCCTTATCTCCTGCTTACTAATAATATTGAGTTTTGGTGGGGTTTTTTTTCCTTTCATAGTAGGGATTGCTAGAATATAGATGTTTATTCTGGAGTTGAGATGTTGTCTCATAGTTGTCCAGTTGCAGCTTCTTTACTCTATAAAAAGTGTATTTTTTGATACAATACATGCAAATATACTTTTAATGTTTTGTATGTTGGCTAAATAGAGTTGTGGGAAATTAGATCCTTATAATGATGGCTTTGTTCAGACTTGTTGTCCACTCCCATTCCCTTTGGAATTAGCTACAGGCTGGCAAACTGCAGTAGCCTTTATTATATTGAATACACAGTGGCTCTGCTAAAAATGTTTAACCCAAAGTGAGCAATGAAGGTGAGAGATTTCAGCTCTAGGCCTACTTGGCTATGGTGGTGTCTCTTCTGCCCTGCACTCCTCTATGCCAGAATGACTTTGTGATTAAAGCTTTGAAAGTCTTAATTTTGAGATTTTGTCTTTTATTATTTGGGGGTGCAGATTGCAAACTTCTCTTTTGTTCACTTTCCATACACTTTCCCAACTAAACCACCTAACAGAAGGCTTATGAAATGCATGTTTTTTATCTGCTGTTCTGGAACAGCTTTCCTCAGTGAATTTATAGCTGAAACATTTTTCAAATGCTTGATTTCCCTCAAATTATAGATCTACTTTTGCAATCCAAGCGAACAAAGAGCAGTCTCAGCATAGTGACATAATAACAGCATTTAATGTAATTTCAGATGGAAGAGTCTCAAACCCCTGGCAGAATATGGGTCAATTGCTCCTCTCTGTTGGCTGGGCAGGGAGCCTGACCCTGCAGCATGGCTGAGCCATGGATCTGCGGCTGGTGGAGTTATTAGAGATTTCTAGTGGAGTTTCCCCTGGGGTATGCTCCTTCTCTGCCTTGACAGTGGAATGAGCCACCCCAGTCTGTGCCTTGGGAAAGGAGAAGTCCCAGTTCATGCTTTATTTGACCACCATGAAAAGAGATGTCAGGGGGCTCTTTAGGTGAGTGTCACTTGTCACTGTGAGTCCAGGGGTAAAGAGGAAGCAGGTACAGACCACAGGTTTCTGCCTCAATCTTGTTCAGGCTATCTTGGCACTTCCATTGAAATAGGTGTTAGAGCCATAGTGGGTGATTGCACTTCAGTGCATTTGCCTGTGGAAAGTGACAACTTTCTCCGTGAGATCTCTTCCTGACAGATACACTAGTTAATGTCAGAGCATGAATTATATACATCCTTTACATACTGCGTATCAATCTACAATACGTAATAAATCTCAAAGTTACTAGATGATCTTTAAGGTTCCTGCCAACCCAAACCATTCTGTGATTCTATAATGTTGTAGAATATTCCTATTAAGATTTTAAAATGTGATCTATTTCTGACAATCAAGCGAAACACCTGTAAATGGGCATCTTTCTCAGATTGTAGGTGCTGTCTGCTGTGTTAGTTTTCCTAAAGTATTGGTAGCTGAAATGCCAACTAAAACCCCACATTAATGTTTCTTTTGAAAGTCTAGATTGTAATATTTGACACTACAGTAACTTCATTGGCATTGTCGTTTTAGTGTGCTTACCTAAGTAATTCTTTCTGTGATTTGTCTGTAGTTGTGTGGACACTGTGGTTGAAATCACGGCTCCACTGCAGCTGGTGACATTCTTGACTTCTGTAGAGCTAGGATGTGGCTAAAAGATTTTGCATTGTTTTGGCTTTCATGTAGCCTCTGTGTTTGTACTAACAATAGCTCTAACTTTGTGGCAGATACAGATTTTACTCTTCTTGTTAACTAGAGTACGTAACTCCTGTGTATGTAGCATGGACACAAATAGCTGCTTTGGGGATTACAAGTCTTGAAGACCAAATTCAGCAAACGCTTGCTCACCTGCATAGTTGATAAAGGAGCTTATGTAAAGCTTTTATGAAAGTGTGCATGTTTTCAAAATTGGGATTTAATGGTTGCAAAGGAGTGGAAACAAGCTGATTTGTCTCTTGGACTGAGCAAGTGTGAAACCTGGGGCTGAAGCACAGGGTTCAAGCTGAGATGACCTATGCTTTTTAGCCTGCCTCTCTCAATCAAATTTCAAAATCCCCTCAAGTTTTAATCTTCATTAGGCTGCGTGAAAGCCAAATATGAGCATTTAAAATGAGATTATATTTTTCTAACACTTCAACACAGAATTAAACACTAACATTTACACGTATAGTTAAGACAGTGCAGTTCCTGTTACATGGGTGATGTTGCAGTGGATCTGCTTTCCATTGGGAATGGGAAGGTGACTTACACTCTAAAACAAGACCAGAACAGTTTCCTTGCCAGGAGGTTGAAAGATAAGGTCAGATGTGGTGTGCTGGTTGCAGCCGAGCCCAGTAGGGAGTTTACTGCCCACAGACTTTCTGACTGCTCTTCGCTGTCTGCCTTGCAGAGGTTGCAGCCTCTGGGACTGGCTGGCATGCTTGTGTACTGTTTTCTTCTATCCCAGTTTATCTCAAGCAATTATTTCTTAAATCCATGGCATTTTAAGTGAATGCCCTCTGTTTCAGGGGGTGAGCAAGCATGCAGCTTAAGGGTGCAGTAACCTCGTAACTTGTTTCATCTGTGGCCAGACTGATGTGCCTGCTCACAGCCTGAAAAAGCCCATTTGTTGGTTTTTGGGGTTCCTAACTTGGGTCACCCAGGTGTACCCAGGGTTTGGGAGCATGAGACTGAGTGCACCCATGGACTGTGTTAGAAGCTGGGTTTTCTTGATCTGTGTGTCTGAGTAATCCTTACATATGAAAAATGCCAATTAAAAAACCTTTCATATGAGCCATAGTTTAAGTTAGATCAGCAGACCAAAGTGTATTGCCAAAATTCTGTTTCTTCAGTCAAAATGGTGTCACTGGAACAAAAGCAGTAGAAGCAATATGGAACAGCCCCTTTTAGCGTTGGTGATTGTGTGGTCTTCAGCAACCTCTATAAAATCTATGGAAGAGGTAATCTTAGCCGATGTCCCTCTTCTGTGTGGTCTAGGGAACAGAAATTTTTTATTTTCCTTTTCACCCGTGTGGGAGCTTGTAGGGATCATATCGATTTGTTTTAGCAATGTGGAGCTTCTGAAGCTGGGTACAGACCTGCAGTTTAACAGCCTGTGACCTGTTTGGGGTGATTTTTTTCCGCCATTCCATAGTCTGTTTTTTCTGTAGGAAATGTGAAAACATATAGATGTTATAATTTGCACTCTTTGTGTTTTGCAGATATCAGTATTACCTACAAGTGAAAAAGGATGTTCTTGATGGCCGATTAATATCTTCCTTTGAGCAGGGAATTCGACTGGCTGGTTTGGCAGTGCAAGGTAAGGTGACGTGACCCGATAGCCTTTTTCCAGCAATGGCTCTTTAGGTTTATTCTGTGTGTTGACTGGGCACTAAGGCCTTCTGTGACTCCTACTCACAGCAGCTGAGTTTTCTATTGATTTTAAAGTGCATGGGTGGACTGCTGCTGATGAAACACTCACACCCTCAGGGAGGGAATGATGGACCACATCACAGTGCTCAACTTTCCTATTTCTAAAATTCATGCAAGCAAATCTGAACAAAACTCCAGTTCTTCCAGCCCTGACCATGCAGTACTTTGCAGTAATGAATTTGCTTCACGTTCTCTGGTTTGAAATGCAAATTACATCAAAGAGCACAGCAGCAGCTTTAATTTTGCCTTTAATTAAAAACTCATTTTGCTGTATAGTGCTATATGAAGTATGAAAGAACACATGACTGTAATTGTTTTGTGAGTTATAAATTAATAATAAACTACTTCTTACAACATGATTTTTATTCTGAGCCTCCTAAGGACATCAATAAAAGTGGGATCATATAATGTATATGCACAGAGGAAGAAGCCCTGTATCTGGATAAAGTATGTTTCAGTCTATCCACAACTGACTATGAGAACTTAAGGCAGAGTTTCAGCAATCTGATGAGTGGGAAGTATATACATAAATAGCAAACATGCAGATCTGATTCTTGAAATTTAAAGGTTCAGTAGAGAGTAGTGCTAATATTTTTAGAGTATTTAGAAATGCCATTTTAGTGTCTTATATCTTTGTTAAAAATAGACGAAAATATGTTTCTTGTCAAATCTTGAAATATTTGTCTAATAAAGAAAAATATATATATAAGATTCCAAAATGAATCTTTTAATTTGGGTAAATGAAGATCTTCTAGTGTGTAAGTTAGGTCTGAATAGATATGGAATATGTTTCACTGTGGCTTTGGAGCTTTTTCCTAATTTTAGAATGAGTCAATCCTCTTATTCCTGATGTTGTATTACTTCCTTTGTCCTCTGCATGTGATGCAACCAAAGGTATTTGAAATTACTCATTTATTTTAGACTTGCAGACTCTCTTTCATGCCCATTTTGATTTCTTTCTGTTTATGTTAAAACAAAACTCTGAGGTAGAAACAAAATGAAACTGCATTTCTGGCATCCTACAATATGTGAAATTGTCTAGAAGCTTTGAAAGAATGTTTAGATAAAATGATTTATGGTGGGGATTTCCAACTTCAATAATATGAAAATCTTGTAGATGGTGTTTGATCCAGTTCAATTAATATAAAATAAAAACCTTCTGGCAAGATATTCTTTTGATATAAGCTGTTGTGTATTTAACAGATAGATAAATATAGGCATTGTTTGGGGTTTTTGTAATGTAGTTTAGCCTTTAGGAAGCTTTTTCAAAACTTCGTGGTCTCAAGGACATTTAGACAAGAATCCTCTGCCTGATATTTGAGTGAATGTGAGCGTGGGGATGAGTATCTCTTCAAGGGATGTAGAAGAAGCAGAAAAATGAGTAGAAAGGTGTGGGCCAGTCAGTCAAACCAACACAGTGCCTGTGCTGTTATGTTGGCTGCAGAAGGATAAAGCCTCCCCTACCCTGGTCGCTGATAATTTTTAATAAAATTGACTAATGGATTTTAACCTTTATAGGCTGTAAAATTAATCTTTTGTACAACTGTGTAGAATTGTAGCAGAGGCAGGTTAAATTTTCTTTATTTTTGCCTGGTCAGGGCTGGAAATGTTGGAGAAGCAGAAACGTGCACCATTTTTAAAAAGGCTGAGCAATCCCAAGAGGTTTTTAATGGGGATATGAGTTCAAGAAGGCTACAGAAAAACAAACCCTTGCACTCCTGATGGTTAAACATTGCAGATGGTTGTTATATTAGGGATCAAAAGAAAGAAATTACTTGTTGGTATTTGATCTCTGGTAACAACACTATTATTTTCAGACCTCCATGTTAAAAGCTAGAGTACAAGCAGAAATCTTTGTGCTGGGTTTTGGCTTCAGAGAGAACTCACCCACTTGAAATTAAGCATTTGTGCAAAGGTTGAGTGTGGTCTTAACGTGTGTGGAAAGTGCCAAAATGAGTAATTGTGTTGGGTTTTTTTTCCAGCGGATTTTGGAGACTATAATCAGTTTGAATCTCATGACTTCCTCCGAGAATATGTCTTGTTTCCTATGGTGAGTTCCTTATCCCTCTCTTTTGTGGTCTTCTTTGAATAATTTCTCCATGACTCAGAGATGGCTTTGTTGATAACAGAGTAAAAGCACCAGCACTGAACTCTAGTGGAAGCAAAATTTGCTCCCCAAAACCTGCATTACACTTGATTGCAGCTGAATCATTCTATGCTATGGAATGTTAGCCCATTTTCAGCTGCTATTGAGCCTCCACTAGGAAGAGGTGTCAACAAAAGAAATGTACGTCTGAATCAAAAAAGAATTTGCAACTATTTAAGAAAGTGTCTATTAGCAGTACAGAGGTATTAGTAACATGGTATTAGTAACATTAGTATCAAGGGTATATAAGGGTTGCTGCTGCAGTAAATGTTGTGCCACAGGACAAATCATGCAGCCTTTCCTCAAGAGAATGTGGATTTGCATCAGCTGACTACTGGACTGAAGTGAAGCATGAATCAAGTCTTCTCAAAATGTTCTTCAGGGACTGTGCTGTAAATTTGGTTTACATTTGAAAACTAGCAAATAGCTTGGATGCTTAGGGAAGGAGTTTAGATCACTAATGATGTTGGAAATTTGATGACAAATGCCAAGCACTTGCAGTCCATGACATTGAGTGTCTCTGGGAGGATGGATTAGAGAAGAGAGAGAAAAAAAAAAAGCCTGCTGTAGCTAAGACTGGCTTTATTTTAGATGAACAGGTCTATCAGCATGAGTCTTGAGTCTAAGCTTCATATAAAAGACCATGGAATTCTTTCTAACTGGAAAAAATATTTGGAGGCAGGGTGGGGTTCTCATGCCCTGAGTGTAGCTGCCTGGAAGTTAAGGCATCTGGTTTCCCTCTGCAATTAGTGGAGCGGTAGAGGGAGAATGATTCATCTCGCTGTAATTTGAAGGCTTGAGAAGCATTTCATCCCACGTATGGATGCTCTTTGTACAGGAACTGCAGCGGACAGTCTGTTCTTAAGTCCAAAAAAAGTGTCATCTGCACAGTGTCTTGAAGTGAAAGTGCAATTTTGAGCCAGTGGGCAGCTTAATACAACCCAAAAAAGTCGGAAGGAAGAAAGGAATGTACAGACATCTGAATATGCCTTGTGTAGAATATAAATGTAGAATATGGCTTCAGTTTTAACCTTTCACAAATAAGCTTTTTAGCCTGTCTAGTGGAGCAGGATTTCTTTGATAAGCCATCTTATGTATTGATAAATAATTGATGATCTTGTGTATAGTTGATAACTTTGAAGTCATGTATGATAGCCTAAATGGCAAAGAAGATGGCTGCAAATATATGTGGAAAAAGGTGTTGTCAGGGTGTCACTTTGTAAATTACTGAACTTCTGCAGAGTTCTCTCAATGCAAAATGAATCCTAGAATGGTTTGGGTTGGAAGGGACCTTGAAGATCATCTAGCTCCAACCCCCCTGTCATGGGCAGGGACACCTCTCACTAGACCAGGTTGCTCAGCGCTCCATCCAGCCTGGCTTTGAACACTACCACAGATATACTCTTACTATTTTTCTATTCAGAAAAAAATGAGGGGAGTGTTTGGGTCTCTAGATGAGATTTCAGGTGGTTAATTTCTCTGTGGTTCAGCAGTTTACTCTTTGGGCCCATCTCTGTTTTTGCGTCAGCTGGCTCCATGGTGTGGTTAGCTCTCTTCTGTTTCCGTGTGTTCACTTGATGGTGTCTTGCTTTTCATCCATGCTACTATTACTAAATTTAAGTAGATCAGCAAAGTGTCTGCTTTCTTCAGCCTTCAGAAGCCTTCAGTCTTTTAAACCAATTATTTCTCTCGACATTTCTTTAGCTACTTGTCTTTGCTCTTTTGGAGAGAATGGATTACATAATTGTAAATATTTCACTACTAGTTCAGTAACAGCTGCTAAGTGCTGCAGATGCAAACTAGTCCCTAAGCAAGTTGGACTGAATTTGGGGCATAGAAAAAGCCTCCATCAAGAAAGTTGCTGTAAATTCATTAGTGCAGTGAGCTTGTGGATGAGGGAGGGGCAGCTGCGTTTGTGCTGTTTGATCTTGTGAGGCTACAATGTGTGTCAAATGTCATTTCTTCAGCAGTGGAAAGAACAAAGTTATGTACACAGTACACCCCACAGGTGTGTGGCTGTGCATAGGCATGTACCATGCCATTTTTCATTAGCACGCTACCACTTTCACATTTTTTTGTGGCAGAAACAAATATTGGAGAGGAGGGCCCCATTGAGCAAGAAGCAGTGTATTTAAGTACGTTACATGCAGCCTTAAGGCTTTTTAAAATAAAAGTAAGAACTTTGAGGTTTTGCAAGAAAGTTTTTCAGCTTCCTTTTTTTTGGCCTTGAATTTATGAGTAGACTTCCTTTATTAACTTGCTCCCAATTATTTCAGAATTGTTTCTACTGCACGTTATTAAATTTGTGGATTATAAAAATTTCTGCTCAGAAATGTGTTGCAAGCATAAAGTAAGTTTTATTGCATATTTGAAGAGGTAACAAAACTTCCAATCCCTTTAACATGAGAAGGGAGTACCTGTATGTTGCAGGACAAAAAGTACTCATGAATTCATTTTCAAAGGTCTATGTATTATTTTGGACTGTTTTAAAAGATATATATTAATTTGTATATTTCCAAGTGTTTTCAAGGACTTGTTTGGTACTCTTCCAGGAAAAAAACCCCTTATCTGTGGTCTGTATTCTGTTCTCTATTTTGGAATAATAAACGCCTTACCCCTATTTTTAACAGCATCATTTTATCCTCCTCCAAAAAGTTATTAAAAAAATCAGACTTTTCTGTTCTCATCACACATTTTCAGCATCCCGTGCTGAAATTATCAGCTATAGGTTCTCTCTCTGTAACTACCTGGAAGAGCGTGAGCAGTAAACAATCTTGAAACATCTGCTGTCATAATTTCTGTCTGCCATTTTGTCCTCTCTCTCTCTTTGGTTGACTAGTTTTTGATGCTACTTCATATTCTTACAGGATTGGACCCAGGATGAAGCTGTCCTGGAGGAGCTGACACAAAAGGTTGCTCAGGAGCACCGAACTCATAGGTGAGCTTGACATGTTAAAGTTTTTATTATATTTTTAATTTTTTTATCATCATTCTAGTATTTCCCTGCATCTCCATGCATTCCTGGCAGTGTTTAACTAGCCCATCTTCTTGTTACTATTATGCTTTGTCTCGCTGGATTTTTAATTAGTCTATCACAAAAGTTTATCTGTCTCTTGTAAACACAAAATGGCTGAGGAACTTAATCCCACATAAATGAGCATTTACACCCTTAGGTTTAATGAGCATGTGTAACACTACTTGTGCTATGTAGTAGACTCCTTTCTCCTTTTGATTCCATTTAAATCCTGGTGGCGAAAGGCCCTGTGGCTTGATCGGTGGTGATCCGAGGGCCTCTTTCAAGAGGAGGGGGATACAAACGCTCTCAGTGTAATGGAAATGAAAATAACAGGAACTGGGTTTTAAGTCTCATGGAGAAGACACAGTATAGTGTTACTAGTTAATGAGCTAGGAGTGTGTGCATTAGTGCTTCAGTAAAAAAACCTTCTTTGTGAGCAGGCTTCTTTCATGTTGTCCAGGTGTTTCAGTGGTGGAAGTATTCAAACCTCTAGAGTGCTGTTATGGGGAAAATGGCAGCGCCCACACGTCATATGCAGTAGGAATATTATGTGAAGGATGCTGCATTCCTCATTACATGAGAGAAAGTGGTTGTAAAAGGACAAATACCAGTGTCTGAGTCTAAGGCCATTTTCAGTTTTGAGTTTCAATGCAAGCCTGGGCCTTTGATGCAACCAAAGGAATAGCTTCCAAGCTGGCCGTGAACAGGCCTGGTTCTGTTCTCTCCCTGCCATGGGCTGCTTGTGTGATCTTGGTTAACTCACAGACTTGAAAGGAAAGATTTCCCACCTGCTGTGCTCTGTAGTGCTATTTCTGCAACACAAAGAACAAATACTTCCCCTCACTTCACCAGGTAGATCACATTCCACCTCCTTTCTCCCAAGTATTTGTCTGGTTCCTATATTTCTGTTTGTAAGCTGTGGTAAGGAGGAGCAAAGAGGAGAAAAATTAATAGTGGCCTTCTTTTGGAGCAACCTACAGTCTATTCTGACCTGCTTTTGAGAATTGAAATCTGTTTGAATTCCTGAGCTGTGACAGAAGCATGTGTAGACACGTGTGTTAAAGTTTTCAGCTGATTTGTTCTCTCTTATGAAAGCGAATCTGTTCAACTTTTGGATTTAGTGCCTGTATTTTTGAACAGCCAACTTGAAAATGTAGGTCTTTCCTTTTAAGTCATTTTAAGAAACTCCAGTGGCCTTGTATACTATTCAGGAAGATTAGCACCCCTATGGCTCAAATCTGCCATCCAAAACTATCCAAAACCCCGTGGTTTAATAAAGCCTGCAAAAGATTTGATGAGTGCAGAAGAAGCTGAGTAATGTGATCAGTTCAGTTTGTTCCTCCTGTAATTTGAACTGTGCTTTGTACCTTACCTTAGTGACATTTAGTAAAATTTCCCCCCTTGCTGTTTATGATCCAAGTTGTTGGAAGTTAATTTTGTGTTGTGCGTTTCTAGGCAGTATCTCCAAATTGTCTTCTCAAGTGGTTTGTGAAACTCCCATTTTTCTCCCTAGTATTTTTGTGTGTGTGTGCATGTAATATTGAACTATTTGCTGCCTTTTGTTAATCTAATTGCAGTGGCATTACAGCAGCAGAGGCTGAGCTAATGTACATCAATGAAGTGGAACGTCTGGATGGGTTTGGACAGGAAATTTTCCCTGTGAAGGTATGTTAGTGTCTATTATAAAGAAACCTCTAAACCAAACGATGCAGAACTCTGCAGCAACCTTTGGACTGCGTGCAAGTCATGTTTGTCCAAAAGAGACGGGATTTGTTTCGCAGTTCCAGAGGGTGAAATGACTGCTGGTAGTCTGAATGGACATTGCAGCGTAAGGGTTTCTTAGGCCTTAGTGTTACTTCTCTTCCATGAAAATCTTTATCACAGTAGAGGTTGCCATGTGCTAGGGCCTGCTCACTTGGGAAACAAGAGATGCTCCTTGCTTTTCCTTTGAGTGCTGTCTATTGAAGAGTGGCTGGGAAAAATGAACCTCATCTCTGGTCGTCTTTAACAGGACAGTAAAATGAGACCTTTTCATGTCTTTCTAAGTTGCTATTTACTTCTAAGTATTAACTTCACTTTTGCTTAGTTTCTTATGTGTGCACACAGGTTCTCCACACATTTATAATTAAGGGGGAATTTCAAGGATTGTTTTGCATTTGCTGTCACTCTCCCTTCACTGGAAGTCCCATTCTTCCATGGATTGTCTGGCTGCTTGGCCCTATGGAGCACACGCTGCCATGATAAAGTTGTGCTCAGAAACTGAAAACTGCTGTTCCCAACATGACCCATTTCTCTTTTCCAACCTACCCAGACAGCCTAAGTGGTGGGCTGTGAGTTGTTTTTCTGCTAGTTAAAGATAGCTTGGAATTTAAAAACAAACACAACCGCACACCAAACAAAACAAGTTTTCTGCTGAAGAAGTCAAAATTGGTCCTTTAGTGCCAGTCTCAAAATTGGCCGGAAGGGAAGGAGCTGAATGGCAAAAAACCTCCAACCCAGCAACAAAAATTATGGAATGTTTATTGACAATGGATGAAATGAATGTTTTCCTCAAATTAATCAGGAATAATGCTGCACGCAGCTGCAAAAGATTTTTTTTTGCGGAATGTTGTTAGATATTATTGCATATATCAATAAGGTAAATATGAGCAGTGTACTGGGTGCTCTGCAAAATTGCAGGAAGGTGTTAACCTTGTATCAAGGAGCAGCGTGCTGGCCTTGGAGACAAAGAGAACTGCATTCAAAGGAAAAGAAAAAAAGATTTCTCTTTTTTCCCTTGTAGAAAATGCTATTAGAAATATGTTTCTCCTTCTTTCCATATAAGTATTTGTGTGTATACACACATACAAATATGTGTATATTTATATGTGTACAAATACATACATTTCTCCCCACATCTTCTCAATCTTTTTGCCTTATAAAGCTGCCTCTGGCACATGGCAGAAGAATGTGTTGTCCTCTACTCAGACTAAACTGCTGACTCTGCTGGCTTGTGTGAGAATCTGGCATATGCAGCGCTGAGAATCAATGCATAGGCTGGGGCTTAAAAATTGTCATCCATCGTTTGCAAAAGGCCAAACACGTGGCAATTAAACAGGTGCAGATCCTGCATCATTGCCTTCTGAAGATCAAATACAGCAAGGCCAGGAGAACAGCTCTAATCTGGTCTATTAAAATGCAGGGGAACCTGATGGTTTCTACAGTGTGCACGTGCATAGTGCATTAACTTCTCTCATATCCTTTCTTCTAGCTATTCTTTCTAACCACACTTGTGGTGTTAGCATGATTTCTACTTACCACTTTAAAGTGTAAATCAATTACTATATATGCAGCCTAGGGGGAAATGTTCTTGTTGATAAAGGTAGAAAAACTTCTTTGTCAACAGTATCAAGCTTTTGTAGCCCAAAAAAAGGAAAAGGTTTCTAGAAAAACTGATTGCAAAATGGAACAGGAGCACGTGGTTTTCAAACAGGAGCCTACAAGAAGATGTGGGGAAGTGCAAAAACAATAGGACTTCTTAGAGTCCACTGTTCTTGCATTGTTTTTATGCGGTATGTAAGTTGAATATTTAACCCAATAACTAAAAATGAATGAAGGATATATCTGTATAGAGATAGAAGTACTTTTTAGGGTGACAGGCTGTGAACTTCTACACAGTGTACTTATAGGAGGAAGTGTGAAGGGTAGAGCTTTTGCGAGGGATTCCATCTCCAGGTGTGGTGTTCTGAAATCTCTACATGTTTTAACAGATGTCTGGAGAAATAGCATGAATGTGAAAGAGGACTATTGCTTTTGGTATTCACACGGGCTCTAGATAGCTGTAATCACAAAGAAAGGGGATGTGGGGTATTATACAGTGAATGCCAGTTTGTGGTCTGTGTGGTGTTTGATAGAGGAGAACCTCGAGTTCTTTTAGCCTCCTTCTGTTCTCACTGATCAACACAATCCACTTAAGTGCTAACTGCTTTGAAATAATGAAAATCAGAACCCAATCAAGCAGCAAAATACAGTTAATCAAGGGTTAGTTTTGCATTCATACTGAAGAAGGTCTTCTCTTTGGTGGTGCAGCATGCATTCCTGTACAGGTATTGACCAGTTTCTTTGTTAAACTAAATCTATTATCCTTTCTCTCCAGGATAATCATGGAAATGACATACACCTCGGTATTTTCTTCATGGGCATCTTCATAAAAAACAGAATTGGAAGGACTACTGTGATTTATAGGTAAAAACTAGGATCTTCTGTATTTAAAGCAGGTTTCTTTTCCAGAGCTCTGTGTGGGATTTTTTTTTCCTTGCTTACATATGTGACTTTAATAGTGCCAATCTTCTAACTCAGGAGTAGTCACCTTGCTGTTTTCAGGATTGGT
Organism: Atrichornis clamosus; assembly: GCA_013400975.1. NCBI lineage: Eukaryota > Metazoa > Chordata > Aves > Passeriformes > Menuridae > Atrichornis > Atrichornis clamosus. The sequence continues at coordinate 62,890 of WBMZ01001742.1, read as the reverse complement.
CTATTGGCCCTAACAGATGAGATAAAGAGTAAGTTCTGATGTGTGTGAGTGGGTTTGATGGCAAGGAAGTGGTAGTAACCTGTCATGTATCTTGTTCTTGTTTACAAGGCTTTGATCCCTTTTCTTTTCTTGTCTTTGTCTGCTTTTTTGATGCTTCTGAATGCAAATCTGTTAAACCTCACGGTTGGCAGCTGAAGAGCTCAACATTTCTGAAAATCTGGTTGCCACATTTAGGTGCCCCACTGAAAAGAAGTTGAACTTTCTCGTTCCATAATTTTGAAAATCATGGCTGTGTCACTCTTTTGTTTCTTCTGCAGTTTATTTGGGTTATTAAGAATCACTTAGCCATTAACTTTCTTTTAGGGGTTTGTACTAGGTGAAATTGTTGCTAGAAATCTCCATGAATCTGGGAGGATAATTTCTCTCTTCTTTGCTACTGTTCTAGTGGGCATTTTCATTACTATTGCTATTTGCTTGAAGTGGATTTTTACTAGTCCCTGGTATGAGAGAATCAATTTTTTGCAGCCAAAAAATTGCGGTTTTCGAGGTGCATTGATTTTCAGTCAGTAGCTAAGGCTTAAGATGGAATGCTGGGGAGAGTTTTTTGCCTTAAAAGCGCTTTCATTATTCAGCTTAAAACATGTTAGTGTTCCCTTTTTCACATAGCTGATGTTTTGCATATATAAATTTGAGAATAAATTAGGGAATCGTTTAACTGGGTCAGGTGACAAGAAGCTTCTTTACATGTAGAAATGATAGTTGGTGCTGGGATTCTTACTCTTTGGAAATATGCACTCCAAGCATCTTGCCATGACATGAAGAGGAATGCATGCTGCAAACAGAACAAACAAGTCCTTTCCATCCCCGTGGATTGCATTCAATGTACGCAAATGTCTGTCAGCTATTTGTAAGGAGATTATAACTCTGATCTTGGGCAACCTGACAATTACTTGGGAAAAAAAAAAAAAAGAAAGGTTGCAAACATAAAGCCTGAGTATTAATGAGGTATGCATAGCCTACATAACCATGTTGTCAACTTAACCTTCTTTGGCAAGAATTGGCACTGAATGAAAGTTGGAAATGACATTTGGAGAAAAATGTCACTTAAAATAATTCTATTACATGTGGCTAAAATCAATCCGTTAAAAAATGCCACTGTTCAGTAAAATGTTTATCATTAATGTATTTTCGATGTCTCTTCTAATATGAGTCTTCAAATTGGTGTTTTTAAAGAGAGTTTTTAACTCTCCTTCTCTGGGTTAATAGCTGAATATCATTTCACTTCTAATCAGAACATGACTTCCTTATTTTCCTGACCATCTTTCTTCACCAAACAGCTACTGAAAAGCTTTCCCATAAACTGAGGCTGATGTTGACTAAGGGATTCTTACTGTGTTTGTGAAATGTTTGAATGTATGTGTTGGCAAACTCTACTGCATCTTTTTTTTACTCTACAGGTGGAATGATATTGGGAATATAGCTCATAACAAGTCTTCAATTGTTCTAGAGTTGATCAACAAAGAAGAGAATGTGCTCTTTCACACAGTAAGTAAAAGATCTGATCAGTGTCATCACAAAACCTGCTTATGTAAAAATAAACCCTTAAAATTCCACTTTCCCAAAGAGGCTCACTTGCATAACACCACCCCCCTCATGGTTCACATTTTACTTTATGGAGAGAGTGAAGTAAACTTCATGTAGGTACCAATTTGTGTATTCTCTTCCAAGCATCCTGAAACAAACTATGCTGGGAAGTCTGCAAAAACATGAAGTGCTGTTTGGATGGCATAGATACAGCAGCACAAGCAGCTGTAGAAACTGAGCATAAGCTATTGTGTGTTCACATACTGGAACTCAGAGGGCTGTGGTGCTGTTCTGTGCTATTTAAAATCACTCCCCATCTCCCTGAACCAAGCCAGTATAGAAACTGGACCAGCAAGCTTGAGCCATTTTTTCGTTGTTGTCCCCCACTACTGTGACTTAGCAGTGAAGTGGCAGTGTGTAAATGCACGCTACTGTGTTTCAGTAATCCTGTGCCTTGAATGCTCCTGAGGGCACTTGATGTGTTTTTGAGAGCCAAATTCTGTACATGGTGGACCTTACCAAGCATTCCAGCAACTGGATTTTTGAAATTCTTCTTTGTCAGAACTTGGTCAAACTCTTTTTGGTAAGAATAACAAAATACGGGTTTTCTTCTCTTGTTTTTAAAGGATGATCTTGAAAATGCCAAATATATTTCACGTCTATTTGCATCAAGACACAAGTTTTACAAACAGAATAAAATCTGCACAGAGTGAGTATTCTAGCTTCCGAGTTGTTTTCTGACATCCTGCTGTGGAATTGGTCTGATTTTTAGCATGTCTGGTTTTGTTTGGTTTTGGTTTGGTTTTTTGTGCTTTTTTTCCTAGTCACTTATGCCAGTTGTTCTTTTCCCCTTTCCCTTTTGTTCTTGTTTTGTTTTAACCAAGAGCAAGAACGGACAGTTGAGAATGAAATTTTGCTCTGAGCCTTGTGAGGCTTGATGCTCCCCAAGGAGCCAAATCCTGCAGGGTGTCCTGAATGGAGGGCCTTGGTCTCTGCTGGTCACAGCCCAGAGTACTGGTGTGAACTGGAATGAAGGGTGACATATGTTGTCATGTCAATATGTGAGTTGCAGTAGCAGATGCACTACCCATCTAGCAGCTAAGGGCAGTGTAAAGTGCAGGTTGTCATCTTCTAGGTTGGGCAGTATAATTTATCTGTGTGCTGAACGAGGGGGGACACCTGGGTGTAATCTGGGTAGCTGTACTAGCACAACACAGCAGAGGTTGTAAATCTAAACCTGAAGTCTCCTTTAGGCTCAGGTTTGAGCACTTAGGAACTGGCCTTGAGCTAGTCCTCTCACATGGATGGATTCATTCTAATTGAAGGAGAAATTCATTAGGCTTTAGCCTTAATTCAAAAGTCTGTTTGTTAGCTAAGATGTTTCCTTTACACCAGCATGCAACAAATTTAGATTGACATAAATTTAGCTTTCAAAAGGTTGGAGTTTTGAGAACTTTTCACGATGTTCTGAGTGTGTATAGCAGAGAACATTAAATTCTTGCAAAACTCATCATCTTAGTTATCTGGAAAAATATGAAGGAGTCTCATCTCTATCGACAGCTCTGGTTAGTGCTGGACATCCCACCTGTTCATCTGGGTAATGCCATCTGTTGGAAAATAAAGCCAAAATGATGAGGGGAAGATTGGAAAGTCTAGCTTTCTTACGTGTGCTCACATCATATTAACATGTGGTGAGACAGAGCATAGGAGAGTCCAATGAGGTGAACTGCTTTGAGTGATCTTTTCACTTACAGAAAAGAGATGTTTACATTTTACATGGTGCTTACAGTTCTTGGGAGGTGAGGGGAAGACCAGAAAGGACAGTTCTGAGCAGCATGTAATGGATTTCAGTAGTCCAATACTAAATTCGATTTTTATGGTTCCAGAGGGCTTGAATTCAAAGGAAGCTCCTGATTGTCTCCTCTGTGACAGTCAAGAAAGAAAACAAAGTACCATAGTCTGTCACCTTGGGACATTTCCCCTTCTAAGCTCGTTGTTGGGGTCAACAGAGAGAAAGAACTTTGTTACGGACTGCAGAAGCAATAGGTTTTGATCACGTTTCCTTCTAAGCACTGAACCATGTGTACCATGAATAGGGTCTGTGTAGCAGTTTCATATGCAACCTACAAATATTTGGACTAATAAAGATAAAGAATGTCATGATGTCGAAGAGTGAAATAACAAGTTTAAATGTATTTTTGTCATTAGAACTGCTCTCCTTACCACAGTCTCATGTGGGATAAGCTGGTGTGTTGGAGCCACAGATATTGATGACAGCATATCCCAATGTGTGTTTTCTGGCTAAATAATTTTCCTGCCCTCTGTTTTAAAATGATAGTTTGCTTTCCTGTGTGCCTTTCCTCTAATCACACATAACATCATTCACCAGATCAGAAACTGTAAGAGGACAAATTCCACCTTTCCTCTCTTCACGTAAGCACTATGTTTCTACCTCCTTCAACTTTTTCTTTCCCTTCCTCATATTTTTTTTCCTCCAACTGTCCTTGTTTCTTCCACTGCACCTAGCTACTCTAACACTGTATGTGGCTCTTCTGGTACTGTCTAACCACTTCGGTTTTTTTTCTTTTCTTCCTGATCTGTGTACATTGCTTTGGAGTGATTGCTATCAATTTCATTAAATTGTCATTTTTTTTAATGTTCACATAAAGTCAGCTGAGACTGTGCCTGTGTGCCATGTTCAGTTTTTTGCTTAAGAGACTTGTCTGTTTGATTCATTTTAAACAGGAATTTTTCTTTCTTGTGTTTCCAAGTAAGCCAAATGGGATAATGAACAAAAGGCATGTATAGTTTGGAACAGGAATACTTCCTGTGTTTAGAGAAGAACCTGAATTATTTTCATTTTTTCATATACCTAAAAATCTCATTAATGACCACTACCTACAGAATATTCATGTCTTGTTTTCCCCATTCATTCAGAATTGAAATATTGTAGCTTCTATTATTTCTCTTTTTCCTCCACAGACAATCAAATTCTCCTCCCCCTATCCGACGACGGCCAACCTGGAGTAGGTCATCTTTGGTATGTGCCACAATGAGGTCTTTAAGCATGTCTATACCATTTCTAGTGGGATCAGGCATCGTGTAAGATGAACTAATTTCTAAACTTTGGATAAACTCATTAACTCACTTCTTGTAGGCAATATGATTGGAATGAGTTTCAAGGCTGTGACTGGCGAGATTGATTAGTTTAACTGGATAACATCACCACTGAGTGCTAAAAATTACAGTCTTCAAGGCATTGTATTTTTATCTGCCCTGCAGAAACTGAGCATCTTTTCTGATGGTTGAGGTTATTTAAATATGTAGAGAAAATAATCCTCTAGAAAGAATTTGGAATATCTTGTACTGTATGCATCAAAACCATTACATAATGTTACATTTCATTTTTCTTCAATTCCTCATGTTTTTGTATAAAGACTACTTACAATTTACCAGCTTCTTGGGTTAAGACCCTATTTTCTGTGTAAAGTTACTGTTAATTTAAGTTAAACTATTGGAAGCAGTCAGGACTTTGATTCAGATTTTTTCTTAAATTGTATTTATTTCCATTTAACTAATCTCCAGAAAAACTATAAATCTGACAAAACTGGGTAGCTTTTTCCTGAAATCTTTACAACAAAAATCATGTGTGAGTCCTTCCTTTTTTTTCTTTCCCCCCAGTCAGTTCTAAAGATACATTTTTTGGATTAAATTTTAACATCTAGCACGTCAGTATTTTTCAATCTTATTTAACAGATTCTCAATTTCTGTAACAGCAGCTCTGCTCGTTCCTTAGACAAAAGGCAATATTATCTCTATGCAGGCTGCCAGTTTTCATGAGTGATATGGGTTGTACCTGCTTTGTAAACCTTTGTAGGCCTTTGCAGAGTGAAAAGTCCATTAGCCTATTGCTGCATGGCAGAAAGCTCATGTGGGCAAGTGTTTTCTTGACATTTCCTCACAGCCTGGTTGCAGCTTGTAAAAATGATCCAAAATTAAGCTTTGCCAGGTACTGATATTACGATAGTTTTATCTTTGCAGATTTCAACACAGATTATTTTCCTGTGTCTGTATACACAGTCCATTAGATCTAAAAGTTGCACTCTGTGTTTCCCGGGCACTGGCAGGAAAGCTGTTGCAGCTGTCTGCAGATTTCTTTGCCCTTCCATTCTCAGTGCATTTCTAAGGTGTCCTGATGCAATGCACAGGCTGTGTATTACATTCTCTGAGGCATATTTACAGTATTTTTGATATCGATGAGCTTGGTGCCTGGAAACGCCTATGAAAAACTGGAGGTGAAGAAATAAAATGTGCTTTGCATTCTTATGCTTTGGCCTGTGATATAGCACAAGGGGGAAAAGCTAGCTGCTTTCCATATTAGATAGGAAAAATGGAGATCTGCTCTTTCAAAGGAAAAACCAAATCCTGCTGTTGCTTTGTTTTGAACATTAGCATGCAAGAAATTTAAAAACCCCACAGTCTCAGGAACGTCAAGAGGAGGAACATGGGCTCATAAATTGAAAAGTGAACTGGGTTGTTGACTGCTCACGGTGAACTTTCAGCTGCCTTTTTCATAATTGTTCTGTTAACTTGTTGGAACAGTTCTCTTTGGGAGGAAAACAAAAAGCTCTCCTGACTGTTGTCTGCACTGTACATACCTTCATATACCTACCTATTCATTTGTCTTGTATAGCAATAAATCAGTAGGCAGAAATGGGAAGTGAAGTGGAATCTTTGGGGTGAGGCTCTGCCACTTCACTAGGGATCATGTTCATCACTTTCAGATTAAGACCCTTTATATGGTTTTGGCATGGTTTTTGCTGTCTCTTTTTCCTGTCAGACCACCCAGTGATGCTGGTTTTCCAGCAAAACTCCCTCAGTGTAGAAGATCTTAATGTGATGGCATGTTTAATTACCTGATTTCTTTAAAAAATCCAAGTGATCATTAATTTGGATATTGTCATTCTGCAGACCTCAGGGTTCTTTTTCTTCAAAAGAGGCAAATAGACCTTAAAAAAGTAAATCACAAATTTCTTGCAGCTACCTTTCATAACATCTATCACAAAGAAAACTGCTCCAGATGTATACATTCCTAGTAGAAGTCACTTCTCTTTCCTTGCACTTTTTCGCTGCCCCTTCATTTGTTGGGCTTTCCAACATCTTGGTTAGCTCCAACCTCAGCTCCTTGACTTAGGTTGTCACCAGCAAGCTCCTTGGCCCAGGTTGTTCAGCAAGAGTAGGGTGTTCTTCTACAACAATTACTTCCAAGTAATTGTTGTAGCAGAAATATTTCTTGTTTTCCAGCTCTGGTTGAACACAGCTATTTTATATGCAAGAATTCATACATGAGCTCAGTATCTTTGATTCTCATTCCTTCTCATCATTTACATAGAAAATGTAAATTTTGCCTCTTCCCCACCCTCTCCTCACTAGCAAACTTGCATGGTGCTCATTTGGTGCATGTGCATGCAAAAGTGGATTGTTTGGTGGATTTTTTTCCCTTGGGCATCCACAGTATTCCCTAGTAGTTTGCACTACTTGAATCAGCCTGGATGAAAAACCCTTACTCTGCTGCTAAGGAAGACGCATTCATGAGACAGAAGTGTCTTCCTTCTCCTTCTCTTTACTTCATATATTGAAATATGTTTTCATAAACTTTGCTCAGACACCAGCCAGGACATTGCAGTGCAGGTGACAAAGTGTGATTGCAAAACACTTTGGTTTACCAAGGGCCAAAGTTGGTGAATACGGCGCCAGCTCTGATTTCTTTTTCTGTAAATGATCCTGCTGATGTAATGCTGAATTGCCCCCTCTGAGACTTGTGTTAAAAAGCTTGCTGCAGTGCAGATTATTGGAGGAAAGCTCTTATTCATTTTCTAGGGAATTTGGTGTTTGTATAATTTACAGACATATTTTAAGTCCGTATGTGGCCCTATTGCTTGTATAACAGTGTTCTAGGTCATTGAATTTGTTCCATCTCCTGCTTTTGTCCCAATTATGTGTCTGTTTTGTTTGGGTTTAATTCTTCAAGGGCAAAGGCTTTTAATAAAAGTTTGAAGAATTTAACAGAGCTGAAAATGCGGATGTTGTTTTCTGAAGTGGTTGAACTTAAAGGAGTCTTAGCTGGTGAACTTTGGGCTCTGTAACAAAATTTAGCAAGCAATTTACACAAAGTTATTCTCTGTTCTATAAGGAACTGCCAAGATGTGTCTTTGGCTGTGTAAGAAAGAGCAGTATTCAGTGGAAAGGGCATAGAACCATTTTTCCTGTTTCAGTTACAAAAATTGTAGCAAATGAAGTTCTAATTTTTTTTTTTCCTGTGCTTTTATTTCAGCCAAGACAACATCCTTTTATACTGCCACCTATGCATGTCCAGTGTGGAGAACACTACACTGAAACACATAATTCACAAGGTACTTAGAGCATGTATTTTTCCTTTAATAGACTTCAATTTTATATGTATGCAAAGAAGCTCCTAACCCTTATGTCTAGATTTATAATGCCATCATGGTCAAATGGGAGCTGCTGCTGCAGGAGAAGTAGCAGTTTTATAGTTAATGTTGCAGTAAGTCTTCTGTTTAAAGTCCAATTTCAGTTTTTAAATTTCTCTAAAATATCTGCGTATGATTATATGGACCTTAAACTTGGTATTCCGGTTCAGTGAGCTGAAAAAATAATTTCTAAAGGGAGTGTAATGGCTGTACTCAAAGGCAGTGCCAGCTGGGGCCAGGGAGAGAAACTGAGTGCGGGGAAAAAGAGACAGCAAGTACTTTTACTAAAGGAGAAATCGTAGTGTTCTGTCCATGAAATTGTATCTTTAGATAATCTTTTCTGCTGATTTTTCACCACCATCTGCCTGCATTGTTAGCCTTATGGATATAAGGTTAACTATTTTTACGCCCATGTTTGACAAATAAATTCTTTAAGAGGTTGTACCAGGCTACTTTGATCAAGTCTGGGAATGGAGCCCAGTCCCTAAACACCTTGAGTTTTCCACTCTTAACCAGCTTACCTTTTGGAATAAATGTAGCCAGGTCTGTTAGGCTAATGTTCTTTGCAGTTCATGAGAGCTACGGCTGAAGTGCTCTCACCAGCAGAGGAATTCTGTTATACCTGACAGCATTTTGGGTTTGTGGCAGTCTAATTTTAAGGTAAAATTTGATAAGTTTTGAAAGGAGCCATTTAGGATAGTTCCTTGCATACAGGAGACTTGACTTAGTGGCTGCTACTGTTTTACTGTAAAGGTGAGGTTCTGAAGAATATTCTCAGTTTTAGAAGAATTGTCAAGTTCACTTAGTTTTACCACAGGCTTTTCTATACTGTCAAAGAACTCCCTTATTTCAGAGTTTGGAGAGCCTATTACTGTTTTCTTACAAGATTTTCAACATGGACAGTCTTGCAGTAAAGTTGTGATCCAGGATATGATCTTTACTGTCTTGATTTCCTCTCAAATATGCTTTGTTGAAGTATTTAATATTCTATAGTGCATCTGTAGCGTGGTTTGTTGTTTTATTTTGGTTTTGAGTTTTTTCCTTTCTTTTTTTCCCCTGAGCCTTGTTCATCCAACTGTGTCATACTTCACATCCTCAAAGCTGTTGATTGGTCTGAAGTAGGATTTCCAATTTCACAGCCTTCTGCTACTTTGAATCTCAGACAGCAGTGTATCAACAGAACAGAAAAGAGAACATTTCAGGTTAATCATATGCTAGCAGCACTGGATTTTTAAGGTGTCAGCAGCAGTGAACCCTTCCAGAATGCTGAGGGAGCAGATGCCCCTTTATTCTTCCTTGCCACCTCAGGCAAAACACTTCCTCTCTTTCCCCTTTCAAGCTTCCCGCAAGGATCTGAACTACCATATTTTGCTAACTGTTGGGAGTGTTTATGCTAGTAGCTTTGTTTTAGTTCTGTTTCAATGCTCAAGGATGCTCCCAAGAACAAATGTTCCCTGCACATTAAGCTGTCTCTGTATTCACTGGTGCAGACTGCATTTGAAGTTTTGTTAACATTGAATGAGTCCTTGTCTGTTAAAATTGTCAGCACTTGTCTCTCTGCTCTACACAGATAGCATTTTCCATGGAAATGAAGAAACTTTCTACTGTAGGTCTCAGACCAGTTTGGATAGGTGTCCAATGGACTTCAGCTACTTGAATGGTAATGGACCCAATGGGAGTGTATGCAGTGCCCACAGCATGAACTCCCTCAATCGCTCACAGAACTTCATCCAGGCATCTCCAATGTCCTCAAATCTGAGCATCCCGGGAAGTGACATCATGAGAGCAGACTATATCCCCAGCCACAGACATAGTGCAATCATAGTCCCCTCTTACCGGCCGACTCCAGATTACGAAACCGTCATGAGGCAAATGAAGAGAGGGGTGATCCAGATGGATAGCCAAAGTCAGTCTTTGAGGAATCTCAATATTGGAAACACACATGCCTATAATCAGCCAGAAGACCTAGTTTACAGTCAGCCCGAGATCCGAGAGAGGCACCCTTACACGATCACATACGGGCCCCAGGGTGGTGGCTATAACAAGCCCGTCGCCCCGACTGACCAAATGAACCCCAACAATGCTGCTCAAAGTAAGGCGGCAGCCAGTGCCATATCCCACACCGTCAGCACCCCGGAGCTGGCCAACATGCAGCTGCAGAGCAGCCAGAGTTACAGCACCGCTCACATGTTAAAGAACTATCTCTTCAGACCCCCGCCTCCGTACCCGCGCCCGCGTCCTGCCACAAGCACGCCAGACCTGGCCAGCCACCGGCACAAGTACGTCAGTGGGAGCAGTCCTGACCTGGTCACTCGTAAGGTCCAGCTCTCAGTGAAAACCTTCCAAGAGGACAGCTCGCCGGTCGTCCGCCAGTCGCTGCAGGAGGTCAGCGAGCCCCTCATGGCCGTGAAGCACCACACGGCGGTGAACAAGCGCCACAGCTTGGAGGTCATCAGCAATATGGTACGTGGGATAGAAGCCATGGCCTTAAAAACCTTAAACGCCCCTCTGCCGCGCAGGAACACTTTGCGGGAGCAGGTGCAGCCAGAAAAGTCAGTCCAGATGGGGCATGAAGTTCAGCAAGTTCCTCATTACCACCACAAAAAGACATTTTCTGATGCTACAATGCTGATACACAGCAGTGAAAGCGAAGAGGAAGAAGAAACCCAAGAATCTGTGTCCCGGATAACAGCACTCCATGAGAACATGGAATACAGTGCTCAGCTGCAAGCTGCCTTGGCTAGAATACCAAATAAACCTCCTCCAGAGTATCCTGGACCTCGTAAAAGTGTCAGCAATGGAGCACTGAGGCAGGACCACGTTAGCATTTCTGTGGCTGTAGCCAGGGCAAAGGCCATGAGGCCAGGGCCTTCCAAAGCCATCAGTGTCTCTCGAACGGATCAAGTGGCAATAAATGGGTCCTCGCTGGGGCCCTCTATCTCGGAGCCTGACCTCACCAGTGTGAAGGAGCGGGTCAAGAAAGAACCAGTCAAGGAAAGGCCTGTGTCTGAAATGTTTTCTATTGAGGACAGCATTATAGAAAGAGAAATCATGATGAGGGTAAGTGCCTTCCTCTGTTGCAGTGACTTCTTGGAAATCAGTAATCACACAGGTCAACTTTCATACCAGAAAACTGTTGGGTCAGTACACTGTGGGGAATGTGTGGGTGGGAAGCTGTGGATTTGCTTTAAGTTGGGAGATGCAATATTAAGTGTCACATGTTTGGTTTTGTGGGTCTGTATGGCCATCAAGGGGGCTGATTCCATGCACTGCTTGGGCTTGAGTGTTTCCTCAGCTGTGGCTCTTTGGCTGCTGGCCAGACCTGTGTCTGACCCAGCTGAGGATGCCACCACCCTGGCAGCAGTGCTGGCTTGAGGTGGGTGGCAGGGCACACAGCCAGTGACAAGTAGGCTGATGGCAAAGCCCCCCTTGATGCCTGCTTCCCTTCACGGATTTGAGTCTGGAATATGTTTGCTGAGATGGTGGGCGGTTGTGTTTTGGCGCTAATGTTTTATCCTCCTTTGCAAGGATGTTAAGTATCACATAACATAAAGGGAACTCTTGATTTTTTTCAAATGATCTCTAATTCCCTTTCCTGCCACTTTATGTAGCATAGTTATCTGAATAAAACCCCGGTAGCTCTGGAATATGGATGGTCGATATTCCAGAGCTACCAAGGTTTTATGTAGCATAGTTTATTCAGATGAATAAAACCTTGGTAGCTCTGGAATATGGATGGTCGATTTTGCCAGTAACTGAGGAACCGGATATCTAAATACAGAAGCAGCAGATGTAGAGGCTGGGTGGTTGAGCATCTGGATTGTTTATTTTTTTTAAAATGCACTCAAGTATGAAAAATAGGGTTATGTTAAACTTGCAGTGAAGTCAAAATAAAAAGTATTTAAAAGCAATGACAAATATGAGGGGTGCTTATCACTTAGTGACCTACATATGTACCCGATGTAGTGCTGTGAGCAATACAACTGCAGTCATACAAAGCAAAGCATATGCTGTGGTTTTTGTTTTCAGCATTGAGGTCTGAAACTAAAGCAATTCCTGAAACAAATTAATAAAATTGCCCAGAGCAGAAAAGAATTTGTAGTGTACTAGGTCAATAACTAGTTAGATTTAAATACTACTGTACATTCAAAGAAATTTTTGAAACATGTTCATTGTTGCTCTTGTTCTTGGGCATCCTTATGCTGATGTAATTGTTAGGAATCAAACCTGAGCTACTAAATTTCAACATGGAGACTGAATCTAGTCCTTGCCGACCCCTAAACTTTAAATGTAAAGTAGATAGTTGACTATAAAACATAATTTTTCATTAATGAATAGACATTGGTATAACAACAATCTTTTGATCTTCTGAGAAAAGAAAAAATAGTGAAAAACAGGAGCCTGTGGCATTTTAGGATGGAAATGAAGGTGATATGTTTAAATATTCTTCCTCTGCAATAATCATTCAGATCACTTTGGTCAAGAGGTGCTTTTCTGTTGTTGTTTTGAAAATAAAGGGGTAGTCCTAGCAATAAGATTTTAGGGTGGTTTCAGCCTAGATCAGGAATCTTAGCATGTGTGGACCTTAATTTTGTCATAGGAAAGAGGTGTTTCATTAATGGTAATTTGATGACCTTGATCTGTTAAACACAGATTTTCTTCTCTTTCACCTTTGAAGTAGTAAAAATAATAAAATACCTAAACAAAATAAAAATGCTTGCATTTTTCTGCTTTCTGAAATTATAAAAAGAAGGCAGAGTAGGTTTGGATTTTTTTCTTTATTTGCTTGGTTTTTTGATTAGTGCTCTGGAAGAACCCAGTGGTGAGGAAAAAGCTCACAAGCTTTTGAAAAATCAAGCCATTTACATATGTCGGAGGGCACTCAGGTTCAATAGTGTGTTTCTAGGAGCTGAGCTTGGCCCATCTGGTGACCACAGCTTCCATATGTGTGCTGAGAACCAGGCATCCCTTCTGCTTATCTCTTGTTCCAAATCCAGCAGAAAAGAAAATGTAATAAAGTATTCCTAATTTGTGTACTTCTGGAGATGCTCTGTCTTTTTTGATGCTTCAGCTCCCAGTGGCATAAGGAGGGGGCAGCAGGATGAATTTAAAATTAATGCTCTGATTGTCCATGTCATACCATAATATGATTCATGAATATGATAAATAATATCCCTCCCTGGCTGCTGTTACATTTGGTTTCTGGGACATGTGAGCTCAGCTTTTAGTGCAAAATATATCATGGATGCTGTTTGAGTCATCATAAAAGCTGAGTACAGCAGAAGACTTCTCATTTTAAGTATTACCATCACAGAAGAGAAACAATGGCCTGTGTTTTACTGTTTGTTGTAATAGATTGAAATTATTGCTTTTTAAAAGATGCCCCAGGTATCTTGGCTTTGGTGGTGCTACATTAATGTAGCAGGGTGATGCTTTGTGTGTCCTGCATTCAGAATAATGTCTGCAGGAAAATGCTTGAGATTGTATTTGTATGTCTTTTGATGGCATGTAAACTGTATTACATGCTGGGATTGCTTCTTTGAAATTAAAATTCTGTGCTCATGTAGGAGCAGGCCTTTGAGGAATAACAGGAAGAATAGAGGTTGTATTTGAATTTACGATGCTAATGGTGATCATCTGCATTCCTTGGCCAGAGAGTTGCAGATTTTGGAGATTAAAAAAACATTCCAGCATTTTACTGGCATTATAAATAATCACACAGAGATGAAAACGTGCCTTTTCTTGCCAAAAGAATCTAGAAAAGCAGAAGATGGCAGGCCTGGAGGCCCAGAAGAGGCCCTTGATGTTGGCAGCACTGAACGGACTCTCAGTTGCTAGGGTTCCAGTGCCGGAGGACAGCCAGGATGAAGTTGCCAAGGTGCCAATGGATGAGAGGGTAAGATGGAGGCTCATGAAATGTTGCTTGTTCCCTTTGTTCCCAGCAGCATGAAGTATCTAAAATACTAACATTTGATTAAGAATGTGAAAAAAATTTATCTTAAAAATTTTCAGAGCTATTAATTCAAAAGGTCTGTGGCTAACAGTGATATGTCTTTGAATGCAGGCAAAGCATGAAATGTCTTGAACATTTACTGAAGTGAGTGAAAATGGAGGCTGTTTTCTGTTTCACCTGACTGTACAATGTCATACAAGATCAAGCTGTAAATCTAACACTTTACACATTTTTCAGGTGATCAGGTGCAGTTCTACAGTGCTCACTTATAGATTACTGTCTTTCCTGTTCTGATACAACTAAGGAGTTTGGTTAATGTCTCTAATAGAATTAAATATATTTTTAAAAGGTTGTTTGCCTCCTGATGTTTGCACACACGGGTGTGTGCCTGCATATGGAATGTTGAAAATTAAAAACAGTTGCTGCTGTTAAGATTTGAGAAACGTATTTGCAAATAATCTTTCTGGTTTTTTGGATAGAAATTTGCAGCCGTGTGTTGTCTGGTACACAGGGAGCAGCACTTAACATCTACCTGTGTGTATGTGGGGTTGTGTTCAACAACAGACATTGCATGCTTGCAAGTGAGGGAGCATTTTGAAAATATTGGCCACATCACACTTCTCACAGTATGACCTTCTTCCTGAAAAAAAAAATTTTTAAAATATTTTTACAAGTATCTATTATGTTGAAATCACATATTCATACTGAAATTATTAATGAACAAAGATTATTTAGCACAGGTTTGCTTTTTATGCTATCAGTCTTCAAGAATGTGGAGGTGGAATGTATAACTGTAAAATCTGCCTGTGGTTTCATTTGGTAGAAATAAGTGTGTCATATTTCCTCAGATAAGTGCAGGAGGAGTGAGTGAGAGAATGCTATGGCTCTATAATGGAATTCAAAGAATGGATGGATTGGTCTAGTGGTAAATGTTCTTCTCAAAAGAAGTAATGGATTGGTGTTCCTTTCTGTTAAATTCTAGTGCAAAATCCTGAAGAGGAAGCTGGAAGAGGGGATGGTGTTTACAGAATATGAACAGATTCCAAAGAAAAAGGTGGATGGGATCTTCACCACTGCTGCCTTGCCCGAAAACACTGAGCGCAATCGCATCAGGGAGGTTGTTCCTTACGAGGAGAACCGAGTAGAGCTGGTGCCGACCAAAGAAAATAACACAGGCTACATCAATGCTTCACACATAAAGGTAAAAGCTTTCTGGAGTTTTGCTTTGCAAATGAAAGTCTGCTAAAGCTTTGTTTGCGTTCTTGGGTGCACAGCAGCATTTTCTGTAACTCTGGAGCTTCTGAAAAGGTAACTTAGTCAGAATACATCATCGTACCTTTGTGTCAGCGTGGGCGTTTCTGAAGTCCTCTATGAATTAACATGCATAAGTTGATTTAACTGCTGGAGACTGGGAAGTCATTTTAGAAAGGTATCCTTGCTTTTTTAAGCCCACATCTGCCAGCTCATTGTGGAATGTCTCTATTGGTTAATGTAGAAAAGATACCATGTTGCCTAAACCTCATGAAAATGCCTTAAATTTATTAGCCCCAATACCTGCAGAGTAATAAAGAAAATTTTTAAAGTTCACATTGACCTTACTAATAAGATCCCAGTATCTCTGACTGGAAACTGTATTGAGCTTCCATGTTTGGGATTAAGTTTTACATGAAATTTCAGATTTCATGTTAATTCAGTGTAGAAATAATTAAAGATATGATCTGACTGTTACTTACAAGCATGGTCAGTTTTAACAGTGAACTATGCTGCACTGACTGCAGATGCTTGTTTTTCTTTAAGCTTCTAGCTGTATTTGCAAAGTCCTCTGTTGGCTTTTACTGTACCCTGAGAGAAATAACAGAGATCCTCTGTGTCAGATGACAGATTGTGTTGTGAGAGAGGGTTGTCTGCTTTTTCTCAATGTCAAAATCCAAATTAAAAAGAAATAATTCAAAAATAATCAATAAAACAACCTGTTAAATTAATATTTTCCTTGAGTAAAAGCCTTTCAAAAGTTTAAAGAGACTTGCTGGCCTTGATTGTGATTTACAGTGTCAAATCCTGGTGGTCCAAAACAATTTCTGAACCAGGATCCTGGCAGTTTATCACTTTTCTGCATAGCCTGGTAGGTAGCAGATACTGAGTTTTTGCGTAATCAAACGTTGCTGAGATGATGTATTTCTGAGTCCAAAATTTTTCACCTACCTTGTAGGAGGAGAAACCCCCACCCACCAACCATATTCCTAAGTTATGCCATTTTTCCTGGCTAGTTTTGAGTCACATTTTATCTTGTGTGTCACTGTTGGACGCGGACACGTCGTGTGTGCATAGAGCACCCAGGAACAGGCAGCAGTGTTTTGATGCCTGACAGAGGCCTTGGCAGGATTTTCCTCCTGCACTTGGAGCAGTGCATGCAGTAGCCAAACAGATGTGCTTTTGCTTAGAAGGTGAAATCGCATCTGTGAAATTTACCTCAGTAGCACAGTGTGTGTCTGTGTTTTCAGCCCAATATTTAATTTTTAATTTCCTGCAGTTAGGGCATTAGAATGCAGTAAACATTCCAGGCATCCCATTCCCTTCAGACTATTTATGGTCCTTTCATGTTATGTGCCAGGAGGCTGGATATTTGGACCAGAAGTCAACAGACAAAGAAAACTCCTCTGTCATCCTGATAAGATCCATGCCTGGAGGATTCCAGCTCCCACTGCTCAGTCTGCGAGCCCCACAGTTTTACTATAATTCTCTGTTTATTTACCATGGACTGTTGCTGTTAAGATACAAAGATCATCTATACCAAAGAGAAAAATTGTAATTAAATTTATGGATTAAGCTCAAAAGTTCTTAAGAGCACTTCATCTGACTGTTTTGGTCAGGTCAGTATTAACTTTAGCAGCTCAGTAGTACTGCACTAGCACCCATGAGTGCAGACCATCAGTCCAAGTGCAAGAAGCTGGTTGGGTCTGTGCAGTTGGTATTCAGTCCCATCTAGCACAAGAACTTGAGGAGTCTACCTCCATTGGTCTTGCAGTTTTTAACCATCATTCAAAAAAGAAAATGCTGCATAGTATAAAATAAGAAAAGGAGCTGATGTGCAGGGTTGAATTTACAAAGTGAGAAACTTATTACACAAAAACTGTGTCAGTTACAGGTGTAAGTAAAACCTCAAGCATCTCAGATTAATAAGCAGTTGTTTGACAAACAAATAAATTTATTCTATTTCTGAAAATGTATTCAAAGACTTGTACCTCAAACACAGTATATGGTTAAACCTGTCACAGTTATTGATTTTTCCTTGTAGTGTTCTCTGCCAGTACGTTGATATTTATGGACATGTCAGCATTTTGTTGTAAATTTTTTCTGGGATTTATAACTTCATGAGAAGTGGCTCTGGGCTAATAAACAGAATTAGGAGGCCTTAGCCTGAGAAGGAAAAATATTTCAACTTTCCAAAACAATTAGTTCCTCTGGTTTTGCTGGTAAGCATATTTTTGAAATGACATGTAGTAGTTCTAAAAGCACTTTGGCTTTTTACTTAAAATGTTAAAAAATTTGTAAACCTTTTCTGATAGCAAATGATGTATCATGAAATTATTATTTTTTTGTACATAAGTGATTTTTTTTTAACTGCAGAAATCTGATTTTTTGCCTTTTTCAGTTAAATGAAGCAGTGTTTTATACTGGCTAAGTCCAAGGTAATGCTTGCTCTGTTCAGGGCACTACATCATTTACAGTGTGTAAATCTTTGTGTTAATGCTTTAAAAATAATTTCGTTACATGTCATGCAAAACAAAAATATTTCTGTAAGTGTGGTTGGTAAACCAGTTGTATATTGGGAAATAGATTTACATGACTACAGCTTCAGGTAGCTTTAAATTTCTCATGACATTTGAAAGCCATTTAATGTGCTGGACTTACTTGATGGTAGTTTGCAGTTTCTGAGCTGAAAAACTCAAGATGTGAGGAAGAGTAATTTGAAATGAAGCCTGTCTTGATCTCATCTCTGGCTAGCAATAGGCCTGTGGAGCTCTGTTATGTAGAGTGTGGGCATAGCTGCACCCTCTAGGGATGGCTTGGCCACATCTTCAGCAGTGAGCAGAGTAGGAAGAGGCTCTTTAATAAATTACTTTTTGTCTGACTGGAAAATAATTGAGGGAGGTCCTAACCAGCAGAGGCCTTTTGCTCGTCAGGCACTCTGCACTACCATGTGTTAATTTGCAGCAGGGCAATGCCTTTTTAATGCATATAGGCACTTCCTCTTGTCTTCAGCTTTTCTTTCATCTTGGATCTGTCACCAAGCCCTGGGATGTCAGTCAGCTGCTTATTTGTACGTCAGCCATATCAGACACAGGGCCTCAAAAAAAAATCCCCCATTTTTTATTTGTTTGGTTCTTGAGGGGGTTTTTTGTCTGTATGATTCAGATGCAATGGCAAAAAAGATAGATGGCCAAAACTTTATGTTTATGGGCATCAAGACAGGATGTGAAAGCACTGAAAATTTTCTCAGATTTTCTCTTATCAAAAGGATGATTTTTGTTCATCATTTTGAACAAAGGTGAAAGAACAAAGAAGTAAAGATTTCGTTGTAGTCTCTTTTGTTTAAAAGGCAGTTCTGGCACGGTTGCTGCTGAGTATTTGGGCATTGACTGGTTATTCTTTTTTCCCTTTCTCCCAGGTTACTGTAGGTGGAGAGGAATGGCACTACATTGCTACCCAAGGGCCTCTGCCACACACATGCCATGACTTCTGGCAGATGGTGTGGGAACAGGGGGTGAATGTTATAGCCATGGTCACAGCTGAAGAGGTACGTGAAATCACAGATACAGTTCTTTCTGATGTGAGCAAATCTCTTGTTATCATCACTTCCCACTCCAGTAACCTATTTTCTCTATCAACATCCCTTTTTCCTCTGACTCTGAACATATGCCTGCACTGCTCTCATACTACACAACTTTCTGATACTCAGTTTGGCAAGTGCTGAAGCGAAACAAGCAGAAGCCCTCCTTCCCCCTGTTTTGGCCAAGCCAAACAAAGATGTTTCCATTGGAATGTGAGAGTGCTGATCTGCTCCTGAGCTTTCCACCCCGTCCAAGGCCGGTCCTGCATACCGTCATTCTTATCAGCTGAAGGGAGACCAGAAGCTGTTGTTTCCGTAGAAGTGTCCATGTAAAGAAAAAATAAAAAACCAAACAAAAGCACCCCACAACTTTTTATTCTTATGCCAAGGAAAACAGTAACTGCTATTGTAATCCAAGAACTATGTGCTATGTTATAAAAGCTGGCACATCTTGTTAACTAACACTGCTTTCGGCTTTATGCCTGGTTGCTTTCAGCAAACACCGGGAGTAGCAGAGCACATCAAGTCACTGTCCAGTTCCCAAGGCTGATCAAGAACAGATACTTAGAAGCTGCTGAAGAGATTCTCCTTCTGTTTAAAGGAGAGGCTTCCCCAGGAGGAGAATATTTACCAAGGTGTTGTAGGCAGTAGCTGTCTTTCGTCATGAGACAAGAGTTAGTTCTTCAAGCAATTTTACACTTAGAAATATGATATGGCTGAGAGGTTTGAGTTTTAATGAATATTTTCTTTACTTTGTGGGATGCTCCTTGCTCTTCCTGTACTTTGAAATGTGAATACTTGGCTTATCTGCAGAGTTTTAAGCCCTCTGTTTGTAGAGAATTATAATTGCAGGAACTAATGGCTTTTTGTCTTGTTTTGTTATTAAGGAGGGAGGAAGAAGTAAGAGCCATCGTTACTGGCCTAAACTGGGCTCTAAGCACAGCTCGGCCACTTATGGGAAGTTCAAGGTGACAACAAAGTTCCGCACAGACTCTGGCTGCTTTGCAACTACTGGTCTGAAGGTCAAGCACCTTCTCTCTGGACAAGAGAGGACAGTGTGGCATTTGCAGTATACTGACTGGCCAGACCATGGGTGTCCAGAAGAAGTCCAAGGCTTTTTGTGTAAGATTTCTTTAATTTGCATGATAAAATGCGTCAAGGAGATTGCTCACACTGGATTCAGTTCACTGTACCTGGTTGCAACTGGGACTGATATTAAATGGTTATTGCTGTAGCATATATAGGGCTAAACTAGGTTATACTTTGCTGCAATGTGGAGGAAAAAAAAGTGGGATTCTAGAGGTAGGAGCTGAGGTGATTAGCAGGTGGAAAAATCTAACAACAGCAGTGCCAAAGGCTCAGGAAATTTTAAATAATAGGATACTTCTGCTGGCTGATCTGTAAGTTACTGCCATTTCTCAGCTACCTAATGAGTGTAGGAGATACTACAAACAAATGTGATTGGAGAGGTCTGGGTGAGAGAGCATCAGTTGTTAGTGAAACATGGTGCATCTCCTCCAGTTTTCTTTTTGCAAAAGATAGAGTAAGCCTGAACTCACTGCCATTCTTGTAACAACACGTGCCCAGGCAATGCTTGAGGGTTCTGATTACA
This sequence comes from Atrichornis clamosus, assembly GCA_013400975.1. Taxonomy (NCBI): domain Eukaryota; kingdom Metazoa; phylum Chordata; class Aves; order Passeriformes; family Menuridae; genus Atrichornis; species Atrichornis clamosus. The sequence continues at coordinate 42,419 of WBMZ01001742.1, read as the reverse complement.
AATGGTCCTGGTTCATGCTTTTCTTCAAATACAGCCATTATATTCATCTGTAATGCGTTAATAACACTTCCTAATTCTTACCAAGGAATAAACACTCCCATATTAAGTAATAGGAATTAAACCATTTTTTAACTTAAGACACATCTCTGGCACTACAGTAGAGAATGATGCAGAAATCTTTAAATTACATCTGAAGGAGTGTGTACATGGTGTACTGATGTGTTGGAGATGCCTGCCCTCTTAGTTTCTGAAAGATTTGTAGCTGCAGTGTAGCTCTGTGGCTGCTAAGTCCTCTCTCGGGAAGGTCCATTAGTTCTACTTCAGTCTTGACAGTCCTTCAGTGATCCGTTCTCCCGTGCATGGTACAAGCTCGATGTAAATAGTGTGTCCTCCTTTTTCCAGTTCCGTTACCAGGGTCAAAAAGAAAAAAAAAGCATTTCGGCTTAAGCAAAGGAATGCCAAGGGATCTGTCTTTAAGGAAAAGCTGTTGCTCAATTCCCAGTCTGTTTCATACTTTTACTCCTACCAACCCCCGTAGCTGTGGTTGGGCATGGCAGTAATTGGAACCTGATTGTCCCCATTTCCTCTCTCCCATTGTTTGCCACCACTTGCAGTCCCATTTCACTGTGTGCATTAAAATGCAGCTATTCTGATGCTGGTAAGCCTCCAGCCCCATCCTGCCTGTGGTGAAAGAACAGCTTGGGCTGCAGTGCCCTGACACCAAGGGTCAGAGCGGGAGAGTTCAGCTCAGGTCTCGCTTCCCACTGGGACTGCTGGGAAGCTAAGTGAGCTCCCGGTACTAAAGGGTCTCAGTGCGGTCTGACAATAGGATGCCTTGAATGGCACTAGAACAGCCGCACAAGGCAGCTGCTCCTGAGTCCTGCTCTTTCTAGAAACAGCTTCAGGGAAAACAAATCAGTGCTCTCCCAAAAGGGTTTGTAACTCTTGAGAAACAAACCCTCAGCAGGGAGGTGGGTGAGATTCTGTTGCAGTCTAGAAAGGAGAAGGGAGGGAACAGGGCAGATGGATGCTCCATTCCCATCTGATACTGGCTTTGACAGGCACTAGTTTCAATGGGACTTAGCTGTTGTTTTGATCCCAGCCTGTTAATAGCAGGAATTGCTGTAAGTAATGTCTAGAATCATCTGCTTAGGGGACCTGGAGATTTGCAAAGGGGAAAACAGAATTTAATTTTTTAAAAGAACTATTTAATTTAAAGGAGCAGATTCCCAAGTAATAATTGACACCCAGCTGGTACTTGCTGGATGCAGTGCCATTCAGTGCACCCTGGCCAAAATAATTATGTTGTAAAAAATGTAAATTATTGCCACTTTGACAGACAATAGCTTTTCAACACTCTCTTTTTTCCCCCTTAATTTTAACATTTAGGCATATATAGATGTTTGCAACCTTGCCTGCATTTTCTCTTGCAGCTTACTTGGAAGAGATACAGTCGGTGCGTCGCCACACCAACAGCGTGCTGGACAGCAGCAACACCTGCAACCCTCCTATCGTGGTCCACTGCAGCGCAGGGGTGGGAAGGACTGGAGTGGTTATCCTCACAGAACTCATGATTGGGTGCTTGGAGCATAATGAAGTAAGTCAGCTTCTTTTTCAGGACAAACCCTGAGCTCGTTCCTTGACTAACTAGCTACACTTCTGAAGTTGAAATTAAAAGGCAATGAAGTGCTTTCTTTCTACTACCTTTGTGAGCAAGGCAAGGACCTTAAATATAACAGGCAGAGATTTCCCATGGCAGGTTGCTTGTTGTAGTTTTCTGTTTAGTTGATATTATGCATTTTTAAAATTAGGATTACTTTAATACTTTCAAAATTAGGGCTTTGTTCTCTAAGAATTTAGTTTAATTCACACCTGTATTTAATTAAAAGTCTAGAGACAGCGTGTTTACAAGGACTACATGAGAGAGGCTAGGAAATAATGTCCCTGCTCTTTTAATTAAAGTTTTCTGCTCTCTAAATTTACTCCTTGGACTCTTGTCTCTCTTGTATGGACTGTAATCTCACCTGGAATGGAACTTAACTGTGTTTTAAGAACAAGGTATGTGTATATATTCCAGTGGAGAATAGAGCTTTAGGATTTGCAGCCTATATTAAGAGTAATACAGTGTGGAGTTAAAAACAAGAGCACCAGTAGAGAAACCATGGGTAGCAACTTGCTTTTCATCTCTCACTGGGAAACTGTCTAGGAAGAACATCATATCTTGACTAACAACGTGCCGCACAGTTTTCATGACAACTGTGGAAACCAGGGGTTTGTTTTGCCAAAGAAAATGCTCCAAGACCAAAGCCTGTGGTAGAGATGATTGTAGCAAGAGTGACAAATAGATATATATCATCTGTCCTTCCCAATAACTAGCCACTGGGTGAGTCCAGGGAAGACTGAAAACTCCAGCAGTTCATCATTCTATAGTTACAAGATCCCGAGAGACCCTGGGCTCAGATCAGCTGAGACAAACCTCCCCAACTCTGCTTGGGCCTCACCAGAGGTGCAGCTGTCCTGTAGATCTGTGTCACAACTGACACTTTTATCCTTTGCTTTTTATTTGAGAGGGAGGTAGCTGGGGGAGAAAGGGAAAGGAGGAGGTAGCCTTGGCAAGAAAGGGTCCACAGGTATGTGCCTTGGGAATTTAGCAACCTCCCTGTGCTGACTGCTCAGAAGCTGCTCCTGTGTGGGGCAACAGCTCCGACTCTTGAGCCTGCTTGACTTTCCTTATGCACACGGACGTGAATGCTCCTGTTGTTCACACAGCAGCCATGAAATTTCTGCACGCCAGAGGAAAGCTGTAGAGTTACAAGAGCCATCCCTGAATTACTTGTGGGCGTCAGTGTAGCCGTGTCTGCTTTATAACAACCTCTGTGTGTGCACAGAAACAAACACTAGGGGATGTGCAACAGGGCCAGGCCACCTAGGTTGCTCTTTGGTTTACAGAAGTCACCCGTTTGGCAAAGAGTAGTGAGTAGGAAATGGAGAGAAAGGCAGCACCTCAACATCTAAGCTTGAGGGTGAGCCTTGGCATCGTTCGTAAGAATTTTCATCAACTTCATTAGGACCTGATGGTAGTGCTCAAAATAAGAGATTGCTCTGATGTCTCTTAATTAAAGCGTTATTTTGTCTTTATTAATAATGAAAATCATCATTAGCATTAAATACAGTTTTCATTGGGGCTTTGTTGCTCTAGATTCTATCAAGTTATATGTTTTTGGTTAGTTAAAACCTAATTTTAAAAAAAAGATTAAAAACCTTGACAGTATGTTTTCAGTTTTTGGCAGATGCTCCATTCTGCACTGAGAGGATTCCTTTGAATTTGTTTATTTTGTAGTAGAATTGATTAGGTTTTTTTCCTGAAATAAAATTACTTATCGCTTATGATATTTTAGTCTTAGGAATTGGTTTTCTCAGAAGTGTCCTAGTAAGTAGATGTATTAACATTTTAGCAGTGAAAAAAAATGGGCAGGGAGTTGGAAAATCTTGATATAGACCATCTTCGAAAGCCTGCAGCAGTGCTGGAGCAAAAACCAGAACTCCTGAGGTTTCAGGTTTAATCAAATTCTATACAGCTTCAGTCACTGTGGCTTCTGGGCGATGGCTGGTTGAGTCTAAAGCTGTATCTCATTGCAGGGATAGAGTTTCAGTCACTGCTGCATAGCAAGTAAATGTCACATCATTACATCCTTACTGCTGTAGACACATAGTACGAGAAAGTAATTGAGAATATGCTCAATCAACTTTTAGTCCAGACTTGGCACTGGGACATTAACTCATGATAGCATCTGCAGCATATATTCACATGGGAGGTCTTTCGTTTGGGAGGCAGAAATGAGTAGCTTTTTTGTTTGTTCTGTTAGCAAGTGTCAGCTTAGAAAAGCATTATGTGGTTGGGTTGGTATTTTTTTTTTTTGACGTGTATGTTATAATGAAGGTGAGTTTAAGGATTCTGCTTACCTGGATCCAAATGCTAAGCTGACTACAAATAGCAAGGTTCAATAGGCAGGATGGGGTTTTCTTTCATTTCTGAGATAAGACAAAGCCATCTCCATTTTGAGGAGGTGCAGAGATTGCTGTCTGCCCACTAAAAATCAATGAGCTGTCATGCACCACACTGCTGAGAGAGGAATGTGGTGTGCAGGTCAAAACTGGCCCGCACTTTTGTTGTACTTGTTCAGGTGAGATCAGGGTCCACATGACTCTGCTCAGCAAAGACCATGTGGCTTTTGTAGGCTGCTGAGTCCATAGGGAGGGTTTCTCCAAGTTAGCCAAGTTGACTGGAAAGAGCTTACATTCTTCTTTGCACCTGTTTGATGATAATATGACATTACTCATCCCAAATATTTGCACTCGTTGACTCTCTAGAGATGTCCTTTTATAACAGCTTGTTCCAGTATGTGGCAGAATATTTGGCCTTGTTTTCAGAAAGTGATAGCCTATGAGTTAAGACTTGTTTACATGGATTAGAGATTCTGAGTTTTATATATATGGACAGAAATGGATATGCAGCGTGACTTTTATTTTAAACTTCAGATGTGCTTGGAAGCAGATCCCATGCTCAGCTGGGCCTCCAAGGGTTAGCAGCAATCTCAGTCAGAAGACTTGCTAAGTTCCTTTTTGTGTTTCTGCAATGGCAGCCTGGCATTACAAAGTGCAGTTTATTTTGCCTTATAGGGTAGCTGTTCTTCAGTTTTCTGTCTTGAACTGCTTAAGAAGTTCCTCAAAACCAGCGTGTATCTTTGTGCTCATGTTTACTGTTGCCATAGGAGGTTCGTATCCCTAATCTTGGCTCATATTACATGCTGCCTGGCAGGCTGAGCTTCATGGCTCAAAGACTTCTGAATAGCTCCTCGTGTACCTGTTGTAACAATAAAACACAACAGCATCATAGGTTTTTTGCTCCTTAAATGCCAGAAATCTGATGATAGCATCCTAATGAAATGTGCAGTGATTTCTAATGCTTTACCTCGTGGGCCTCTGTTTCACACAATTCATTTGGTTTTGAGTTCAGACCATTATAGAGTACCTGTGTCCCAGTGTGCTCGATGGGGTTAGGGATGTGCTTGCCCTGTGGATCTCCTTATCTGTGCATGCTTACTGTACTTTAGTTCCTGCTGCAGAGCATTTTCAGGGCACATGAGTGAATTTCTTTCAGATGAAACTAAGCTGGAAGATGCCTTCTTGGAGAACACCTAATGTGTCCCACTGGATGTTCAGTAGATGGCAACAAACTTATGCTGGCCTGAAGTCTGCAAAATGCGTATTGTGGATACTGGGTCCTTGCTTCACTCTACAGATGTATTTCTCCTGGAGTGTTATTTGCTAACATAGGCTTGGCTGTGGGAGGTCAGATGTTGGAATTTCTGGATTTTTTGGTGACAATGATTTCCCTTCTCTTTTAGTAGAAGCATCTGTAAATTTGTCAGCACCTTTAAATTTGTCCAAGGAATCTTTGTTCTTATGACTCTTTGCCATTTGAAAAATCTCTCAGATCCTCCCCCTCTGGCCATGGATAAGACCACAGTATGCAAGTGGCCAGGGGCCTGTTGATGCACTCAGTGGTAGAGTCTGAACTGGCCTGTAAAGTCTTGGATGCTTAAGGTTTTGTACAACACTTTTCTGAGATACTACAGTGCATTGGGTTTATTTTACTGAGTTGAAAATTAGGTATGTTGAAGCAGAAAAAACTTCAAAGAGAAGCAACCCTTTATTATAGTGTTCCATTGGTGATCAGCTGAGAGGCAAGTGGAAGACAAATCATTGGTTATCTGCTCATTTACACCAGCAGAGAAATTCCCATAAGTTTTAGTGGAGGAAGTATTGGATGCACAGTAACTTGTATATACTACTGTAATACTCCTTAAAACAAAACTTGCTGAAAAAAAATTGTAGTATTCCACCACAATGAAATTACATTTTCATTACATTCTATAACTCTAGCATAGTTCCCTGTGTGAGATAACTGATATTTGAGACAATTATTGATTTAATGAACCTGCATCCTTATGCTCTTTTGTTTGTTCCTTTGCTTTACAGAAAATGGACGTTCCTGTGATGCTGAGACACCTGCGGGAGCAGAGAGTGTTTATGATCCAGACCATAGCCCAGTACAAATTTGTCTATCAAGTGCTCATACAATTCCTTCAAAACTCTAGACTTATTTAATCTTTTCAAACACCCCAGACCCAGCTTTGTGGATCTGACTGAACCTTTCTGATGAACAAGGAGAACTGCCTTGACAACACTGTGTGCATATATTGCACTTTTTAAAGTTGTCTTGAAAGTAAGGAATGATGGTTCTTTACTAGTCTCACATGGATTATTTTATACAAGATATAATTTATTTTTCTTGGAATAACTTTTGAATTACTTTAATAACTCATAAAACTTATAGTGACCTTCAAAGTGAACCACATTTGACATGACTGGTCTGCATTGTAACGTGTCTGTAAGGAAAGCAATCCTTTGTAAAGATAGTTTACTGGTTTTTATTTTGCTACACAGCTTCTGAAATGAACAGTTACTTGGCAGTGGGCTTTTTATCATGTAAGGACATTCTGGACTCGGTATGTGGCTTCCCTGGTGAAAACAAGACCTGCTAGATGTCAGCTACAGCTGTGTCTGAGTGGAAGCTGAGGGTGCACAGCACAGACACCTGAGCTTCTGCACATGCAGCCAGCCACATTACAGAGGGCTCAAGCACAGGACATTGTGAGGACAGAGCTTTGGGTGCTAAACTGTTCAAATTCCACAAGACTTATGGTTTTAGATTAGTCCTTGAAAAAATCAATATCGCCTCTTTTAAAGGAGGCCTTGGCTGTTGTGTGCAGCCCTTGAAGGATTCATAAGAAGCAATGTAGGGTGAAGTGCAGTGACCCACAGCAGGCTGAAGTCAGTGAATGAGTCCTTCCAACAGCCGTGGTGGACTGAGAGTTGAACAGCAGAGGATTTTCAACCAAACATATTTGGAAAAAAAACCAAATCAAGCACCTTCTCACAAATTACGCCGAAAGTACTATTGCCTTGAGGCTCACCTCCTGTAGAAAAGGAATCTCATTTAAATTAGGCATCTCCAGTTGCCTTAGTTTTCATGTGTGAACTATTGTTGGATGACTAGAGAAGGAATCAGACTAGAGAGGAGCCTTGGATGTCTCTGGTCCAGCCCTGCTCACCCCACTGCTAACTTTAAACATGGATAGGCTTGTCCACGGTCACATCCAATTTCAGAATTCTCAAGGGTGAAGATTTCAGACTCTCAGGGCACATGATGCAATGCAATTACTTTGTCATGGTGAAATCACCTTTCTCGGTATTCATTCCCCAGATGTTTTTAATATTTTAGTCCTATAATTGCTTTTCTTTTGCATCCCCACCTCCAAACCCTGGTCAATGTACAAAGTCCTAAGCCTACAAGCACTCTTAATTTTAGTGCTAAAGAGACTAAAATCAGTGGGAGCTTAAGCTAAGGTTCAGCAGCAGAATGTTTCTTACAGGTGTTTAAAACTGCACTGTGTTGATTTGGTACTCTGCAATACAGGCCTAACGAGGTGACAAAGATTCTGGTGAAGATTTCTGGCTACCAACGAATGGAGAGGAGTTATTTTGCTCTAATAGCATGACCATGTTCTTTTTAGGGATCAGTTGAGTTTTCAGTCAACTTCAGTTTTCCTCTAATTTCTCCTGCCAGTGCCAACATATCTCTTGTTAAATTAGCAGCAACCATTTAAAGTGTTTTCAGCAGCATCTGCATGATAATTGCAGAGAGATGCTTTGTATCTGGGAAAAAAGCCAAGGAATAAACCTTGAAGCAAAGTGTATTAAATTAGTTATCTCGTTATAACTTTTTGAATAATTTCCTAATGATGAATTAAGTTTGAACTCAGAGCTGTCAAGTCCCATTGCTCCACTTGGACGTGAGAAGTAGAAAATCAGGAGGGAAAAGAATCTGTTCCTATGTGTTATTATTCAGCTGCTCTTGGCTGAAATGTGTATTTCTGCTGCTACAGTGAGCACAGGAGAGTTATTGCATAAGAGAGTGTGGAGAGCTGTGTTTGAAGGGAAGAAAATTAAGCAAATGTTTTTTATGCAAAGATGCATCATAGGTGTCTTAGAAAAACATTAATTAGAAAAAAGCACTAAAATTCCTTTTTAAATTAAGTCAGTGCCTATTAATGAGCCAAATAAGTGGCCACGTAGTAAACAGCCATTTCCAATTAACTCCTAATGTGGCTGGTATGGTAGATAGAGGCCAATGTGACTCACTTTTTCCCTTTCATTGTCAAAGAATGGTAATTTTAAACTTTTCCTTTCATCTGACTTCAATGTATTTTTCCCTGCTAGATTTTATCTTGACTAGATCTGCTAATATCATAAATGAATTGGGCTGGTGCACGCCTTCAGAGGTTCCTTTCCACCCCAGCCTGCAAGCAACCCTCAGCACGCTGGTGTTTTATGGTTGAAATGTGATACAAGTTTTGTAAGGGAAAAACGGAACCCTCTCACTTTGAACCTGTTGTAGTTTTATCAGGCCAAAATTGCTTGGGCAATATTCTCTAACCTTTAGGGAGTGACAGGAAAATGTATTTTGCATCCAATTTTCTTAGTCATAGCAGGAGTGAACGTGAGACTTAAAGCAGCAGTGCTGTTTAGTTTCTGTCCCACAGACTGTTAACAGCAGAGCCCTTAAGGAGAAAAGGACAGTTTGGAGTTGCTGTGTGTTGCGTGGTTTTTTAACATCAAAGCATGACAGCAGTTTGAGAGCAGTTTCATCCATTTGGAGTAAAGTCTGGATTGAAAATCTCACAATGATTATCAATGAATAGAACTTTGACACAAGCAGTCTTCTCCCAGGGCACTCACATTGCAGTCTGGCATGTCTAGCCTACACTCCCTGACGCTTTCCAAGAGAGAACTTGCAGTGAATGAGTAAGTCTGGCTTGGGAATCCATTGTGTCTGTTTTCCTTTTTGTGCACTCTTCATCTGTATTTAACACCCTTTGTTTTTTTAATTTAAAATCTTACCAGCTATAGTATTGATGTGCTGGCATCAAATTTTTGGTTAAAGTTATGGTCTGAGCATTTCACGCATCCAATTGTTTGATCAGGGATGGGAGAGATGACAACTGAGTGGTGATGCTGCTCGATGCTGTGGGGATCCAGTTTCTGTCCTCCACCAGTCATGCTGGAGGATGGTGGACATCAGCTGCTCAGGTCCTACTTGTTTCAGGTCCTACAAAGGCCGGGTTTGGCACCTCTTGTCCTTAACTACCCGATGAAAGATGAAGCTTGTTCCCACAAGCATTTTTCCTAATAGGTATAGAGGGATCCTAAGTGATCAGCCTTATCAGAAATTCCCTAAACTAATTTCAGCTGGCAGGACACACATCTGTGAGAACTTACTCAACCTATTGCCAACACAGTCCTTGAAGTATATTTAAGCACATTTCTGTTCTACTTATTTAAATCAGCTGTGTCAGCTACAAATATTATTACATATTTGCATGATTTCAGAAGTTGAGGGTTTTTTAATTAATTTCTTGTAAACAAACAGAAATGCAAATGGCAATACACAGACTTACTCATTCTTTTCCAACCTAAGTGCTTCAATAGGGTTGGTCATTCTAATCCAAGACATTATTTTTTGATCCAGTAGCTGCTATGTCTGTGTAGTCCACAGGTAAATCTAAAACAAATGCTGATGGGCAATCTTGTACTTGGCTATAGCACACAAACCTATAGGGAAAATTCAGCAGCTGCTGAGGATGCTGCATTCCCAAGAGCTGACTTCCCACTGGTCTCCTGGGAGGAGATGATGACTGAACTAGCTGTAGTCAGCCTCGCTCACAGTTTGTGGTCTGTGTGCTCAGACAGGGGAAGCATCAGTGTTGCTGATATCTGCTGTAGCAGCTCTTGTGCACCACTGAGGGAGGTCTGAGCTAAATTTTGCTGCTTATCTTGGTGAAAAAAAAAATGCCAGGGTGGCACCCGCTGCAGGAAATAAAGGCTGCGTCATATTGCAGGAGCAAATTCTTGAACTGACTGTGAAAGGAACGACTGCATGAAAACAGCCTTTGACCACGCTTATACGAAAATGAATATAAATCTGCTGCTGTATACTTCAGGTTGTATGGAGTTTGGGATAGGTTTTGATGCCAGTAAGAGAAAGGCTGCAGGTCCAGAACCCCAAAGGCAATTGTCCCCAGCTCGCTCTTAGCCTCCTAGAGAGGTTTACTTGTAGAAGCTGGTGCTATGGGAACTATAGATGCCATCTGAGTCTTTAGAGAGGAGGGTATTATACATTCAGCTGCTTGCAGGGATTGGGGTTTGAGGAAGGGAACAGATGGCTGTGGGGCAAACAACAGAAGATGGAGGGGTCAAGGATAAATAAACTATTGTTAAATTGTGAAACGAAACAGTGCACAGGTCAAAAATAGCAGTGTTTATATAAATATTTAAAGTAAATAAATTTTGTCAGTGTTTTTACAGTATCTTAGGTTATAGTTCCATTGGTTCCTCTCAGCTATTTTTTGGCTGTCATTTCTTTGAAGTTTTGTTGCGTGTGCTTTATGTGCACTGTCACAAAGAGTTTTCCTTGTGCTACAACAGCAGGACTTTGGAGAGTGAACAGGAAATCAGTGATAAATAGCAGCTTCCACTAGAGAATCCCAGCACTATTTAACAGCAAGGGAAGGACCAATACTGCAGCTGATTCCTGATATTAATAGAGTGTTTAATAGTTTTACTCTTCCAAATCACCTGGGTAAGGACTCAGTGGTTGGACACTCAGCTCCTGGTATTTCAGGGGCAGTGTTCCCTGATTAGGCAGGCAGGCAGAAAAGAGGAATGCTTCCCACAAATTTTCCATGTCAAGCTGGAGGGCACACCCTTAGACAGCGACTGGTGGTTCACACTTAAGGAAGAAATAGGGATGTGTGTAGAAGAGGGTGCTCAGTCCCTCTAGTGCATCTGGCAGCCAGTCCTTTAGGGGTTTCCTGAGGCCAAAGTTGTATCCCGCTCACTGGGTGCAGTAACTACTGATGGATTCATCTGCCATGAATCACCTTTTCTTTAGGAGCCATTTATTCCTCTGGCCTTCACAATGTCCTGTGCTGGTGAGTTCCACAACTTGATTAGACTTGTATAAGAACGTCTTCCTTTTTGTGTATGTTAAATAAAAGTATTTTCTTGCTTCTACTTGGTCTTTAAAAGAAAGCAAATCTTTAGTGCCAGAAACACTGGTAATAGGATGTTTATCCTGTTGAGATTGCTCCATATGGAAAACACATTTTCCTCACTAGTAAAGTACCTTTCTTTCGTTATTTTACAAAGGAAAAAAGTTTACACATGCAGATGACTGTAATATTCCCAAATGTAATTGCGTGGAACATGTTAAATAACATGTTTAAGTTTTATGTCACTGGATTTTACTGTCCTGTTTTACTTCAGTATTTTGATGCTTCCTGTTTTATTTGTTCTGTAATTCTGTACATGATGGTTTAGCATATAACAGTGATCTGAATCTCACCACCTCATTGTATGTACACATTTTGTAGAGAAATGAGACATCAGTTATATGCTCTTTCCACTCCCTCCTGTTAGGGCTGAATGGCAGAAGTATTCTATGCTATTGAAAGCCTTTAAAAAAAGATCTATGCATGCTATTTTATATTCTAATGTATTATTCATATCAGTACATAAGCTTATGCTTGTCAGTTTTATCTTGTGTATAGAACTGATTACTTTTGACAGTATTTTTGCACTGTTTCTTTTCTTTCTCTTTTTATAATAAAAAGTTCTATTCAGCATTAATTGACTGCAATAATTTTTTTACCCCTTTCACTGCCTTTGTGTAAATAGTTTCTTATATGCTTTTGCAAATGTGAGAATGTCTTCAGTCACTAAGGTTGGTTTTTTTGGTAAAGCTGTCCTTCATATTCACAGTATACAATAAACCATTTTTTTTCAAGGAAAACTTTGTTTGTGTTCTTTTCTGTACCAGCTTAAGTTTTTGTATTTGCACCTTCCGTACTTGGTTTCCCGTGTTAAACCCATAGGCACAGCCAGGGCCACAGTGAGTTTGAATAACCTTCTGTGAACAGCAGTCCAAGTTTCACAGGGGCAAAGCTCCCACTGGTGCTCATGCTCAGCTAACCTGATTCTTTGGTGTTGAAGTGTAGTCTGGGCTTGGGACAGTTGCTGAAGTAAAGATGTACTATTTCCCTGGACAAGAGTTTATTTGACAAGACAAAGTTAGGATAAAAATAGTCAGATAGTGCCCTCTTCCTATGCGTGGCTGTAGTTAAATGGCCTTGGCTTTCTGGAAGTGTAGATCTGGTGCAGTTTTATTTACAGCAGTTTTTATCTCCAGCAACAGCTGCTGGCTGGAGAGCAATGAAAGCTTTCAGCAAAATGAACTGACAAACCCTTGTTTGAGCAGTTTTATTTTCAGAGCAGTGCTTACAAGAAGAGAACACATCACCCTTAAGAACTTCATTGTATTTTCTTTCTCACCATACTTTATAAGCTGTGAAAACAGTAAGAAATGGGCAGGTAGTTTTACTGTGCACCACATTTCAATGTTGGTGCTAGAAGTACACAGCTACACTCTTTTCCTCATTCTTAAAAGCAAACTCCTGCCATTGATCTAAATGAAGGAAGAAAAAATTGGTTTACAAAGAGTTAGAGAAACTTAAGTCCTGGATTTTTTCCTCAGAAAGTGTTCCTGTTCCTCTCTTAGAAATAATTGCTAGCATCTTATTACAATAGTTGTAATCCACTGGAGGCGAAGGTAGGGGTGTAAGGAAATATGAGCTCTCCTCTGCAATAAACTCACTTTAACTTGTAAAGGGGACTAAAAAGCCAGAAGTTGCATAGTTCGTGTCTTGTGCAAGACTTCAGCTCTGAGATAGGTGTCAGCATTCTCTGTACAAGACATGCTGAGCTCGAGGTCTTTACTGTGATGAATCCTCATCTGCCAGGAGCAGTGATGGACCTGCAGATTAACTGGCTGTGGGAACAGTGGTGGCTTTCCTGTAAAATGTGCAGAATTCACCCCATTTCCCCTCTCAGTTAAGCCACTGCAAACAAAAATGATTCACAAAAAAAAGGAAATGGATGCCAAACCACAACAGAAAAAGTACAGCTTTTGCTAATTTGTCAGATTAGGTGAAACTATTTAGGCAAAAGTAAATGTCACAAAACTATTGCACCCATTTAAGTGGAATCAAGAGGGGCCAAGACCACTTTATTTACTTTACACAAATAAGATCCACATTAACATCCCTAAAGAAAAATGGCCACTTTTGTACATGAGCCATCAAAAGGCATAACCTTTAAGAAACCATGGATGCTTCCTTAAAAAAAAAAAAAGGGCAATTGTAGATGTGTGGAAGCTAGGAAGCTAGGCCTAAGTGTGTTTGTCATTCCAATTATAGGACAGAACTGTGTTCATACTCTACCGCTTTTCAAAGCGCTCCTGAAGGTTTCCATAACAAGGCTTTTTAAATAAAGGTTTGAAGGATTGCATAGATTCAAAGGCTCAGTGGTCCTCTAATTCCTTTTTGATCTCTGAAATGTATGGATGATCTTTCCCATGTGCTACTTCCATGATAGCAATTGCCTATGAAAAGAAAAAAAAATATTCACACAATTGATTCATATATAACACCAGGCTATAAATACTCTCTTTAGAGGTTTGAAGCAGTCTGACACCTCTAGCTACTTTTTGTCCCCTTGTAGTCATAAACCCAGTAGGAAATAAAATGAAATTCAAAACTAAGTAATAAAGGTTTTATATTCAGAGAATACATCTTTGATCTTAAAGGAGCCCAAAGCACCTTTCAAAATTATATTCCTGACAAAACTACTTTGAATGCAACCAGCGCCAGGACAGAAAACTGCAAGTGCAGTGGGTAATATTCCAGCAGAGGACTTAGCCAGTATCAGAGTGAGCTCTGCTCCTACCAATTTATCCTTGAGCTGTCACACAGACAGGCAGGCCTAGTGCAGAAGTTATATTAAGGCATTTCAGACTTGATTGTGTAAATCTTCCACTCATTCCAGGGGCTACCAATGCTTTAGGAAGGAAGGAATTTCTCAGGCAAAAGTGAGATCCCATCAGATTTGCACAGACACTGCTGTGCCCAACTCCCTGCCGTTCCACCTACAGTCCTGAGAGCGAACATAGCAGGCAGCCAAACCCCCAGTCTGGCACTTTTCCTGCCCTTACCCACAGCCACTGCAGAGTGCGTGCAGGGGCAAGAGTTCCACTTGAGCAGTGCCCTCAAGCAGACGTGATAAAAGGCAGCAGTAGATAGAACTGAGAAGCAAGTTTGGTGCAAGTCTGAGAATGTCTGAATAGCGCAGTGCTAGGACAGGGCAAGGGATTGCAGTATCCTAGCCCTCTGTGCATTTAGTCATTTTCTCCTTGGGAAACCTTTATGCTCTTGTATTTGTTAAGTCAGTACAATAAGGGCTTTTGGTTCCACCTCAGCAGCAAGGAGAAATGACTCCACCCCTCCTGCCCAAAAGAAGAAAGGAGAGCCTTCTGGATGAGCTGCTCACAAACTGACAGAGAACAATGGGTTTGCTTTTCCACTAAATCCCAAACATCACGGGCTGGGATAACTTTGGGCAGTTCCTGTAGACAGCTTTTGGAAGTGAGTCATTAGAAAATGTTTGTGTTAGGAAACTAACTATGCCAACAAATCTACCTAACAGTTCCCTACCCCTCCATCCCGTGCTCCTACTGGCACAATTCCCATTTCTACTCAAAGGTTTAACACCACAGTGAAGGAAAAACTATGCTAATTTCAAACTAGGTAACAATTAAATTGTAGGGCATATATTCTCATAGCATCTTTCACCATGGTTGGATGGCTCTGTTATTGCTGGCTAAAAAATTTAATAAATACATTGTGACATTCCACACTAAGTCATTATATGCCACAGTAGTCATTGATGCTTAAGAAACTAAAATAAACTTCTGTCCAACAACAATAGGGGAAAAAAGTCAAGACACAGTACAGACTAATAAAAAAATAGAAGAATAAAAATCTAAAGAATAAAGAACAGACTAATAAAAAAGGGCGAAGAAAAATGTAAAACCAAAATGCTGTATTTGCCAATTTCAGCATTACCAGATGCATTGAATTCCCTTCAGCTCTGTAAAAATTAATTGGTTCCAGAACAAATAAGCACCAAAAGCATGCCTAGTTTAAGTTGGATATAGAAATCACAGACTTCAATGAAACAGTATGTGCTTTTTATAAGAGCCAAGCATTTTTCCTGTCCTTACCCAGCAAACGAGGAGAAGATAGAGTTCTGCTTCATTTACATTAGTGCTGCTCTAGCTTAGTGAAGAACTTACAGCAAATGTCTAAGCATAATTCTCGCTCCAGCTGCTGCAGTATGAGCCCACTGTGAAAAGGTATGCAAGAGAGACCTACACTACATTTCTAGAAAAAGCAAATCCAAGCCAAAAATCCAGTAACCAAATATATTCACACATGGGGCATTTCCTACCACGCCAGGCTCACTGACAGAGAAGCACGTAGGGTATCAAAGACCCCCATGTCTGAACTGGTGTTATTAGTGAAGAAACCAGGCAATAAATACCCTCTTCAGGGCTTTAACTCCCGCCGTTCTGTTCTTCAGCGCCATATACAGTCTCCCTAATTTCAGCCACATGGAGGCAACGTTCAGCGAGTAGGAGGGATAATGTTTACTGCAAGAGAGAAAGAAATTCAGCTTTATCACACTTGGCAGTTTCACAGCATTTTCCCAGCCCCTGTCCCCCTCTCAGGGGGCAAGAAGCTGCCTCTCATTGCCCCTGCCCATTCACTGCTCATCCCCTCTGCCGTGACTGCCAAGAGTCAGTGCCAATTGTGCCTGGGATGGGGACGCCTGTCAACTGGGAATTGAACTGAAACTACCATATGCCTCTGAACAGCTGTCAGATGGCAGTGACTTTCTGCCACTAGTTTTAATCTAGCCAGCTACAGAAAGAAACGGCATTGTTATGAGTTTTTGGAGCCACCCTACATGGGCAGAAGTAGCTCTGTGTATTCCACAATAGTTGGTGGGATGGAAAGCGAGGGGCCCTCTGCAGTGTGTAGGGCACACATGCCAGCCTGTGCTCACACACGCTGAGCTCGCAGAGCCCGCTTCAGCAGAGCTGACCTGGAATGCCAGGCTCAGAGCCAGGGAGCTGGGCAAGTCCCAGGGAAGATAAATAGTACTGAGCCCCCAGGGGGGGAATGTTGGCTCCTTCTTCGTATCACTGCTCTCTGCCAAGTGATCTGTGACTTTACGTTGGCATCTGTTCCAAAGGGAGAGCTTTCCTTGTGCTCCCCCCAGCTGGCAAGAAAGTCACGTCTCAAGACGAGAATCTGTCTGGGAGATTCACAGCAGGATCAGACACAGCCAGCATAACTGGCTGGCTCTAATGAACGAGATCACTACTGTAGAAACAGAGAGAATTTTATCAGAAACAGTATTCCTTCTTTCCTGCAGAGGCTGTGTGCTGCCTTGCCCCACACAGGGCTTCAGCCTGGGCATTCTCACACGTCTCCAGCGCTAGGGTAGCGGGATCAGGGACACGGGGCACTCACAGCTCTAGCGCAGGAGCTGAGCTCGGCTCCAGCTCCCTCTGCTGCTCGGCCCCAGCCCTGGGACAGGGCTCTGCTCTCCTGCAGCCGTGCCCACCGAGCTGCTGCAGAGAGAAAGGACTGGGAGACTGCGGGAGGCTGACAGCAGCACGGGCTTTGCCTCCGTTACCTTATACAAAATACTGACTGCAGATGCAGCCTGAAGCTCCGCTTTAGTAAAAGATTAGGGTATTTAAAAACCCAATATTTATCTAGCTAAGCAAAACTAGTACAGCACCCAAGGTGGCACAAAATTATTTTGAGAACCCAAAGCAAGGATTTCAAAGTCTGTCTTGCTGTACATTGCAGATCACATTTTGATAGCAACAAACACTGCCCCAAGATTTAAACGTTCCTTTTTGAGCAGTGATATCATGGGTAGAATGTTTATAGAACACATACTGTGAGAAGTGACCTCTCCCCAAGCTTGTCTTAATTGTTCAGATTACTGAATTAGAGCACTAAAAATAAAATAAAATAAATAGTCTCTCATATTTACCTGTATGGTCTGATAATTTTTTGCCCATAACACAGTGCACCTTCCCAGTCCTGCACGTAGAGACAGACACCCATGGCCTGGTACATCATATGTAACATATAAACATTACTGTCTTCAAACACTGCACCCATCTTGTCCAGGCTGAGTTCACAGATCTCCAGTAATTCACTAGGGGGTACGAACAAGTCAAGGAACCCAATAAATCGATGGCCTCTCATTATACAACTACCTGGCAATGCCTTCAGACACAAAGAGGGCAGAGGTAAGTTTAATTTTAACCGGTTATAGCATTTCTCCTGCAAGTATTTCTGAAGTCCAGCAGGAGAGATTTTTAGGTCACACACCAAGCCACTGTAGTCAGGGTAAGACAAAGGATATATTTGTAGTGTTTGGCTCGCCTGAATTCCTCGATCACGTTCCTGGCATATTTGATCATGTCCTTTACTGTCTCTGCTGAGGGAGGATCATTCAGCTTGCAGATTTCCAGTTTCTCTTTATCCTGAAGGAAACACAATGGACCGTATAAAGGCAGGTTTCAAGCCCTACAAATAAAAGTGCACCTGCTATACAAAATTACTCTAATAGAAAGACACAGATGTGAACTTAAGCTCTTCAAAGAATGGAAAAACAAAGGTAGAATGTGCACCTGCAATTTTTCTCTAAAGCCTTGGCTAGAAATCCTAGAATCCTCTGGCCTTCCAGTTCATCTGTCATTCTCTATTTCCATGAAGTCCTCTTCTTTTGAAAGAGGGAAGAGCTTTTCGATTTTGTGATGAAAACAGTTTTACATAAGAAATTTCACTGCTTCTGAGAGATTAGAGATTAAAATAAATTTAGCCTTAGTTTTAAGGCTATAAAAGCTCAAATACTTCAGGTCTACTACCTAGTGATATCTCTGTGGAAAATGACATGATCTTAAATACAGAAAAGGATCCTTCAGATCTACAGATAAAACCACATTTCCATACATTTTGTTATTTCTGCTGGACAGCTCCATTTACTCTTAACTCTCTAACTACTTCATGAAGAGTCAGCTGCAATCTAGAGAGAATCTTTTGCTGTTTAAGCTTCACATTATTGCTAGATTTCCTTTTCATTTCATCTGCCAGCCAAGAGGGCTATATAGAAGACTCTTTCCAGAGCTGAAGGAGGCTGAGTGACAAGTGACTCCAAGAGTAGTACATTGTTGAAAAATCACAGATGAAATCCTGGCTTCATTAAATTCAGTGGCAAAATTATCAAAGTAACTGTGGGGAAAAACACAACTAATGTGGTATCAACACAATGGCCTCAAGCAACAATATGGGGTGTTATTTGGAAAAAAAGAAATTACAAAAGATGATACCATTTAGGGGAAGGAGGTGGTTGTCTGGTCGGTTTGGGAAACAGCATTTAAAAGGATGCCTGGTGAAAATGGGAGGAAAAATGATCAGAAACTTAAGGATTAGATTATGTCAGCCACACTGATCTTATCTGGAGTGACAGACAAGCTACACAAAGTTCAGTTCTTGTAGGACCTTCAGAGAAGGAGATCCAAATTGTTGCACAGGCACACCTGTCTCCATATCTGTTAGGTTTGGGTACCTTTATCCCCCCAACAAGTGCTTTTCTTCAAAATACTTAACACCTTGTTTTAAGGAACACTGTCTGGATCTTCCTTTGTCCTTTGAGGGGCACCAGCTCATGTCTAATGACCATAACTCTGGCCTGCACATCACAAGGGGCTGTGACCCAGGACCACCTTGTCTGTGAGCAGACCAATCCAATGCCATTGCAGAAAAGGCTGCAGATTCTGCTGGGTCTCCAAACCATCTAGCAGTGTCACACACCACCAACCAGAACTGACTGAAATGTCTCAACCAGGACATCAGCAACATCAGCACTCTATCCCAGAACAGTGCCCCAGAAATGCCCCAAGCAAGATTCAGTCGCTGGGAGTTGGTAGAAAGCACTAAGTTCTTTTCTGTTCTTTTGGCCAGGTAGCATAGACACAGTATAATTATCTACTTTTGACAATGTTTTCATCTTTGCTTCGTAGCTCAACTTTAAATGGGCCTCTACCAGAAAATTTCCTGATATGTATGATTACAGTGGAAAGAATGAGTATCAGAGACCATTCTGGACAGAAAGACAGAAAAACAAACACCCTCCCTACCCACGATTATCCTACTTTCCAAAATGTAATTAAACCAGATAGGATATTACATCTGAGGGCACGGGTAGGTGCCTTGACAGCCAGAAGCATATTTCACACCAATTGTATTACCTTCTCTTTCGTAATGCACTCCTTGCAATCACAACTGAAGAAATACGAGTCTCTTAACCGGTCATTTCTGTCTTCCGTGGGATACAGCAGGTCAATATAGCTGCTAAAAATCTGCATGGTTAAAAAAAAATAAAAATAAAAAATAGCAGTTAGTAAGAAGCAGTGTCACTAAACATATTTATCACTTCTAGTTCTGGTATATGTAGTATGATGACTACACATTCATGCAACTTGTGGACCCCTGCAGCCACATCACCTGCTGCTCCCTCACATTCCAAGCCCCTTGGCAGCATTGGGAGTTGTCATTTTTGAATGCAACCTGACAGAGAAATGTTCCTTTTCTATTCGTTATGGAATTTCCCTCAAATATTTCCCTGGCTAACACCCAGGACAGCAAGATTCAGGTGTGGATAAGGAAACCATCACAGTATAAATCTCAGGCTCCTGTCAGACTACAAAGAGATGCCTACTTTTCAGAAGTAAAATAATGATTGCAGGTATCCAGCCTAGGATAAATTACAGTGGCCTGGTTTTTTGGAGGCTGGAATCTCAAATTTTTCCTTTCTGAAAACCCACAAAAATTGGGGCAACAGCAGTCACTAGTAGCTTTAGAAACTTAGGACAAGACCTTTAGATCTCTGAAAAGAAGAGAGGCCCAGTGCTCCAGTTCAAGGAGAATGAATATCAGATTTACTTCAGCAGTAATATTTTAAAGCAAAGAAAACCTGCTTTTGAACATTTTAAAGGCCCTTCATATACACTATTCTTAAGTTTTCCTCTATTTCACTGGTCTTCAGAAAAGAACCCCTGCAACTAGCTTTAATGCTCTGCTTTTAAAACGACATCTCCCCCAAGAAACACGTCCTATGCACAGTGCAGTTGATCATTCTGCAGACCAAGGAACAGCTTTAGCTCCATTTCCTCATTTATAGCTATTTGAAATGCTTTGCTCAGTCTTTATACTTAGAGTTTCTCTTTTCTTTAAAAGTAAAATTACATGTAATTTCATACAGTGCACCTTCTTCTTAAGTGAAAGTGTGAGCGTGTCATCTCACGCTTTCCCTCATGCTCCTCTCCTCTCCTCCCTTCCATATTTTCAAAGCATGTCAAATGCAGGAACCACATTTACAGCAAAAAAAACCTTTAAAGCTTTGCACTGCAGTGGCTACACGGAACCTGAAGATGGAGACACAGGCTGGGAGACTGCACAGCGACCACACACAGCCACAGCTCTCACCTTTAGAAAATTCCGAAGTGTCAGAAAAGCAATTGTGCAAAACCTGTGAGGTCCTGGAGAGTAGATGCAGCTTCTAAGACAGAATTCAACCCGAAGAAGATGCCGAGCAAGGTAAATACTCCACATCTCTAAGGATACGCCTTCCCCCAAAACTCTGAAAATGTCTGGGATTCCACAGTAAAATTCTGAAGCCAGAATCAGTCCTTGTCCATTAGCACAATGCATTTGCAGTGACTGCCAACATCCCAGAAAAATCATCACTGGCAAATGGCATCAAATGAAGTTACTCAGCTGAGTCATTCACCCTTGGCTACAGCAGCTAAACTCACTTTGTTCACAATGTTGAACAGCTAAAATCCACAAAAATAACCTCTCCCCTTCTTCCAGACTGCTATTACACACCTCTGAAAACAGTAGAAGTTATCAAAAATCAAATCTGAGCTTATCAGCATTAACATTGCCCACTAAATCAACATTTACAAATGAGCCATTGAAACTCTATGCAAACTCCAACCCCAGAGAGGGTGTTCAGTATCTTCACTCCCTGCAGGTATTTGCACATCCTCCTCAACTCTGTTTAACTTTTGTTTTGTTTTGTTTTTTAAAGTAAAATGCAGCTCTACTGTTCAAAACTCCCTGCCAAATTCATTATTTGATTGAGAAAGTTTCAAGGTAAACCCAGAGACTTACACAATTTCACAGAAATTTATCTATCACCATTCAGTTTCATTCCACCTAAAAACACACTTTTGTTCTTCTGTGACTGCCCAGCAAATGCCACTGAGATGATATGACCAAGTCCCATGCTTTGTGGATGCTCTGTCCAAACAGAAGTCAGAGGATTTATCTGTACCCATTTACCTTGTTTATTCTGGCTTCAATTTCAATACATTACTATTATACTGGGAACTATTATAGCAGTAATAATTTGCTTTGATCTTGGAATTTCAAAGCACCAGCCAAACATCAGTAAACTCAGCCTCATTTTACAGATGGGTAAACTGAGCGAGAAGCTGGCAGATACGCAGTGACTGCTGCAGGTGCCCTTCCCGTGTTTTAGTACAAAATAGGATATTGCTTCCAAAAATCACTTCAGCCTCCAGAGCTGCCCTTACATTTCCAAAGCACCACCCTGCACTTCTCTGAGAAACAAGAGATCCTTCCTTCCTATTATTAAATTGCCTTGTAATTGAAATGAACCCTGAGAAGCAGAATGGATTCTACTGTCAGGGTGTACGAGTACAGAGTACAGTCAAACACTGCATTTACCTCCTCTCCAGGCTCAATCTCTTTAACAGCTCTGACCTCAGCCATGGTTCCCTTGTAAGTCACAATCACATTTGGGCAACAGCTATGGTTCATCAAAGCAACACTGTAAAAGTAGAAAAGTAAATGTTTTCCCCAACCACCACCACAAGCAACAGGCAAAAAGTTAAGCACCACTTCACAAAACAAGTAAGTCTGAAAGACTGAGCCAGTGTCTCTCTGTAAGCTATTTTTATTCTGAGGCTTACCATGAAGGTAACCTTGGGAAAATCTGTTGTATTGTTATTTATTCTAATGATATGGAGAACGGCTGTGCTAATGAATCATTACAATTTTTAAATCCTATTATTGCAGTACTAGGCAAGATATTATTTTCCCATTCTTACAGTGCTACAGGACAGCTGACAGGTATGTTCATACACCTTTACCATCAACATGATACACAGACTATTTTCCTCAGAGGAGAAAGAAAGAGAAACACATTTAGCCTAAAAGGAAACAAGCAAATACAGGAAAACAAAATTGCAACTTAAGATGGGTGTTAAAATTTTAGCTGACTTCTATTCAAATGTAAAAAGCCTCCTTGTTTGAAGTGAGAGGGAAGAGATTGCTGTCTGTTATACAAGCACATAATAGACAAAAACTTGGATGGATAGAGAAAAGTAAACCCCCTTATTACCAAGCTTGGAGAAAGTGCAGTTCGCTGTTTATTTGAGATAGGATTAAAATTACACATTTTTTCTCTTCCAATCTAGCAAAGTAAAAATTGTCTCCTCAGTTTTTTTAGCTCACAGGCATAAATGTTAAGTAGGAAAAATCTGACTCTTGTATGTTGAGCATTTACAAAGGATGGTGTCGGACATTTTTCCAGAACATCCTGGTTTAATACTCTCCTCTTCCCACAATTACTCTGATCCTGGGCATTTCAAGGCATTCATTTCTAAAATGTAGATCAGGGCTATCAACTTCAGACAGACCTGCCTGAAGAAGAAGGATCTGTGAAGCAAGGACTAGCCACTACTGTTTGTGTGCAGCACTTGGCAAAATCACATCCAGCTTTAACTGGGCATCCCTAAGTTTCAGGTTACTTTGACACAGATAAGCCATGAGTAATCTGAGCCTCATCAGGAAGTCAAACTAAGCCTCAGTGCTAATACCTTCATACAGGCTGTGCAAAGATCAGGGGCAGAAAATACCCTCCTTTGCTACACTATTAAGTGGGAAGGACAGACTTAAAAATGCAAGAAATGTTCCTTGGCCCTAAAGAGAGCTGCGGTTCCCTGTTCACAAACTACAGTTAACACTTAACATCTGCAGTTTATTTGTAAAGCTAAGAAGATTGTACATATTTTTTTTCTGCTATCATAGCAAGGAGGCTCAAAGAAGTTATGAAAGGGATTTACCGTTTGCCAAGGAAAAAAGGTAGAAGGGGTATTGTTCAGGGAGCACCAGGTGAATGATTTTACTCAGCCAAAACAGAAAATTGTGAATAGAGCAAGTCACCTGCAATCCTTTTCATTTGGCTTTGATCATTACATGATGTCCCTGTCCAGAACCTGCTAGCCAAGTAAGTAATTGTTTCCTACCAGTCACAATATAGTTCACAATCTAAGTTTCAAAACAAACTCAAATTTTACCAAAATTACTGGACTTTTAAAAGAAACTGCTGTAAACAACTGACAACATTTTATTAGCCAATTAAAACAACAAACAATTTAAAACAAGACAAATTGAGTGTTTAATTTATTTATTTTGGTAGACATCTACTTCCTCTATTTGTTTTCAAATAAGTTAATTTTATTTTTTAAATATTAAAATCAACCTACTCAGGAAATATGGCTGATCCCAAATGAGAGAGTTCTTCATCTTCAATTGTGAAGCCATTACAGTTAACCTAAGGAAAAAGGAGAAAGGCACTGGATCAGCTTCTGGCCAGCTGAGTACTCCACACTCACAGGTCACGTCCTCATACATCAAACACAACTGCAGCAATTTGCTCACCATTTTATATCCACCTCCCCAGTACCCACGGGGAGCTCCATGACATCTCAACAAGTGAAGTGAGGACAAAGTCCCTATCCAAAGGCATGCACAGGACACTAAAGGACTGTCAGTCCAACACTTGCACCTGCTCAGGACATGACTTCTAGTGGATTGCTCCGTGGGAGGCCAACCAAGAGAAGAGGGGCTAGAAAAGACCACACAAAGCCCCACCCTGACAAGGGACAAAGAGACTTCATTTGGCCATGGCAAGTAAAGGGCCAAAGCAGAACTACACATGCAAAGAGCAATGTGGGAATGAAGAGCAGCAAACTCAGCCGGGCTGGGGCAGTACAGAGCTTTGATGGAGCATATGTCACAGAGACCTGCCACAATGGCATCCGTCATCAAAGACTGCACATATCAGCTACAGCCAAAGCACATATGAAAACAAGAAAAGCACTGAGAAAGACTTGAACCTAATAAAGACATGCAATAGGAGGGGACAGAAAAAGGACATAGTATGAGAGGAAGTGTATTCCTAATTTAAACAG
The DNA here is from genome assembly GCA_013400975.1 of Atrichornis clamosus. Lineage (NCBI taxonomy): Eukaryota > Metazoa > Chordata > Aves > Passeriformes > Menuridae > Atrichornis > Atrichornis clamosus. The sequence continues at coordinate 17,965 of WBMZ01001742.1, read as the reverse complement.
ACACAGGATCAAAAGAGCTTGTTCACAAAACTCTCTTACAGAATAGATTCAAGCAGGTTTTAAAACCTTCTCACTTTTGTTCTCATCCAACTCAAAGGAATCTTACAGAAGTTTCAGCTTTTTTTCATGTGGTTTGTATCACTTGAAATGGCCAAAATGCACCTTAGTCAAGTACTTTATTCCACTTCCACTTCCAAGTCACACACATACTGACACAAAGAGAACCCTCTCCACATTCACCATTATCTCCCTACAAACATGAAAAAAGCACCAGTAAAGCACTAAAACAACTACTATCACATGCCCAAGTCCAGTTAAAGCTAGAATGGGCACAGGAACAGTCAGTCAAGTACAGTGCAGTATTTGTTCTGGAAAGGGTAAGCGTTGACGAAAAATGCTACCAACAATAACCACAGAACCATAGAATAGTGTGGGTTGAAAGGGACCTTGAAGATGATCAGTCCCTTGGGGGTTTTTTTGCCCAGTCCCTAGAGGCAGGGACACCTTCCATTAGATCAGGTTGCTCACCAAGCAAAGCTATATGCCCCACAAGCTGGAATGTAGCTTGGACTGGCTCTTAGAAATACACAAACACATCCCCTAAAGCCACTCCTCAGGAATGAACTGTTCAGGCTGAGTTCAAGATTAAGGAAAGTATCCTGATTCACTCGTCAGTATCTCCGCTATCTTTGCTTGATCTTTATCCTGTTATTTTCAGCAAAATAGCAACCAAAGTTTCCCAGTCTCTCAAGATGGGCATGCAACTCCACCAGCCAGTGTAAGAGCATACCTGAACCAAACCCAAAATGTAATAGCTGAATGCAAAAACCATAGAAGGGAAAGATAATACCAACAGCAAGTAAGAACATAAGGCTACAAAGGCTGACACAAAGAACAGCTTGATGGTTCTGAATCACAGGGAAATATTTAAAAATACGTAGCGAGTTATCATCAACTCCCCTCCACTAAGCCAGAGACAATACACTTCTTGAAGGCATCATACCAGAAATGACACAGGAGGAGGGATTAGAAGGGATGCGATATCACTGGTTTCACCAGACTGAATGCATTACTAAAAACAGCAAAGTGGAGGGAGTAAAGAGACAACAGCAAAAAACCTGGTGTTCAGGTTTGTTCCCAATGGTGGGAAAGAGAATGTGCAAAGGAAGGTACGAAATGCAAGGTCTTCAAGGAAAGGGTGAGATGCTGCAACTCGAGACAAGAGGGAAACTGTTCAAAGAGTACGACAAGGTGAGACTGAGGAAGAAGGGTTCCAGTCTCAAGAGCTGTATTCCATGGGGACAAAAGAGAGTGGAAAGATGCCAACAGTTGGAGAAAAGAGCAGTGAAAGGCAAGGACTTTGGACAAAAAAGCTTTACTCTGCTCAAAAGGACCACTTGCACTTTAGCTGTTTAAGGAAGAACATCGGACAAAGTGCACTAAAAGCAGTGAGGAAGGAGTCAGAGGTATTCAATCCCAAATGACTGCCCTGAGCCACAGGGACAAACAGTGTGGGATGGAGGAGCAAAATAGACCTCACGAGGCCAGAGTAAGCTTTGGAGCAAAACAAAGGAGCAGCAGTGTATCCATACTGCTGGTTTTAGGTCAAGTTAACTAATTACTAGGAAACATGTTTGTACATGTCCAGTACAAGCATGCCTCTCCTTCTTCTAGAAGGATTTATCCTGGGGATAAAACCTCAGAAGGTTGCATCCTGTGAAACACTTCTGAGGAGCATCTGGATGACTTTTGGAGATTTTAGTTCAAACAATTCTAATGTCCACAGTGGCAGAGTTACCTGATGAACAGGAGGAGCTTGTTAGCTATGTTATCACCCATAGGGTGATATCAGACATCTGTAGAGAATAATAGATGAAATATGAGATCTGGGAGTCAGCAGTTCACAGAAGTCAGTTAAAGTACCATGATCTGGTAAAGCTGCTCTTGGAGAGGACACAAAACAAAAATTATTATAGCAAAAATAAAGTCATCTTTGGGGAATTCTGGCTACATTCTAATAAAAATACTCAGAAATACCACAAGGAACTGGTTGTACTGATGTTTTTGAAGTATCCCTCTGACAAACACAAATTCTAAAGTCTTCAAAAGAGGGGAAAAAAAAGACACTTGTCATTGAAAGGAAATGTATAATTAGAAACAACACAGTGGTTAACAAGTAGATGTCAAACATACTAAAGAATCATTCCCCTACAGAATAAGGTTATCTCTGTATTAAGAAAATAGTAACTGTGCCTTCTTTTTGGCAGATGCCCAGCTTTACCAACCAGGGTATTACCATCTCAGCTTTTGTCACAGCAGTCAACACGTTCCCCCATTGCAAAATATTATTTCACTCAGACACTTTAGTATAAAACTAGCTTATATTGAAGTAAAGAAGGAAAAAGAAGAAAATGGATCTTTCAGTATTCCACTGGTGTATTATTCCATCCACCACAATACATTCAATTCAGATGCATATGAAAAGTAGGTGAGAAAAAAAGAAGAGACATATCAGAAGTTATCTAACAAGACATCCTGTCTTTCCTTCATCTCTCCAGATGGCCAAACCACCTGACTCTATTTAAAAGCCACACACCAGATAAAAGTTTTAAGCTGTGCTTTCTCCCGCTCTTTCTGTTTCTCTGAAGTTTACTCCCTGTGAAGGTCAAACACGGTGATGACCTGACCAGCAAGGATATCCACAAGTTCAAAGCCTGAATGAAGGATTTGCCTCTGCAGGGTCTCAGGCCAGCAGCCTTCCATGCTAGTTCAACAACATCTGCACTATGTATGTTTGGTCCAGAAGAAGCCTAATTCTGATAGGGTTTACTTAAGGCTGTTTCCCTTTTTTGCAGTGTTAGAGAAGCTCCTCATGGAAAGTCTGCAGGCAAAAATCTCTCTCCTTACAATGAAAATGGGGCACATCCAACCACTACTGCTCAATAAAGCATATCTTCTCCATCAAGCACACTCAGCTGTCCCTAAGATAAGCAAAGAGCTACCCTTTCCATTGCCATTAATATTTTTCCCCTTTCACAAAGACTGAACTCGTTCAGCACCGTGCACCTAAGCAGGTTGTGTTCTGGCCAACTTACTTGTGCAAAGAGAACTACAAGGGCAGCATTGTCAGGGTACTCCAAGTGCTTTGAGTAAAAGTGATGAAGAGCAGCAATGTCGTTCTGAATCAGCTCTCTCTTTTCATTGTCTAGTTTGTCAAGGTCTGTGGACAAAGAATACATTCCATTTCAGTAACAGGAAACCCCCCCACGAGCTGTAGGTAGACTTAGGTTAGAACAGGCCCAGACTTAAACAGAAACCCCTCAAGGACAAGCTACTTGGAAGTACTGCAAGAAGTGCCTGCTCTCCCACAAACATAACGCTGCTTCTGTCAAAGCCACAAGTGTGCTACAAGAACATGAAGGATTAAAAAGCATTTCCTGACATCTTTAAGTTAGCAGATAATTGGATGCAGATTTCACTTTTTTGGGAGAAGGATTATAGTCTTTAAAGTGCATTTGTTAACTCTAGTAAACAGCCCAGCCAGCCCTGGCCCTCTAGAAGCTTATCAACTGTGGATAGCTGTCTTCAGCTGTCTGACACAACCTTATGAGCTCCCTGGTCCCATTTGCAGTGGTATGAAGTCACACGCAATATCACTCACCTTAAAGCATGCTTTATGTAATGAAACTTTCTCATATAGATCTATTCCTTACCAGCACAAATCAGCCCAAACTCCCACTAGGACTGCTTATCCCTGCTTTTAAAAGCCATGATCTTTCCCAGCAGAGAGACCCTAACTACTTGCAGCCACATGTGATCAGCATCTAACAACAATACTGGGGCAAGTCACAGGGCAAGAGGAGGATAAGGTGAGGGTGCCCAGGAATGCAATCTGCCTGACCTATTGTAGGCACCTGCTTCAGGCGGTAACAAACAGTGCCTGAAAATGCCCATGTTTCCATGGGCTGGGGGGGGGGTGACCATCAACAGAGGTGTGTTCAACCTGTAGATATCTAAGGCTAACAGGAGACAGCAGGAACATCAGCGGAAATGTCCTGGCACACCTGCCAACTCTATTCCATTACGATTAGAGATTTACCCTCAGGCCCATGACAGGTTCTAGACAAAGCCATGCCCACCGAACCTTTTCCTGCCTGGTCCATGCAAAGCAAGCCAGATCATCAACTGCATACTCCTGGTCCCCTCTCTCTCTCTTCACAGAATTAACTACGTTGGAAAAGACTTCTCAAGAGCAGAGTGCTGGGAAGATTTTTCCTAATCCTCTCCTTCACAGTGACAGTGCTACTAGCTCTCTCCTGCCTTATGAGAGCCAGCAACTCATCAGTCTCCTGTCTCCAACACAAAACAATAATGGAGAGAAAAGGCTGCACAACAGAGGGGGAAGGAGGAAACCATTTGTAAGAGCAGATGTGAATGACAGGTGAGTCACAAAAAACACTGAGGAAAATTAAATGGGATCATTTGATGAGAATTAATACAAATCAGAAATAAGAAATTTTGAGCTTCCAGCTGACAGCCAGGTGCCTTTTCCTCTCCTGTGTTATGGACCTGCAAACCATACAGCAACTGATGAGCACAGTAAAGGTGTGCTAAGCAGTGAGGGGAGTCAAAAAGGCAGCAGGAACTGGGGTGCTTATTCACAAAACAAAGGCTTTAGAGCACAAGTGAGACACTGCAACAGAAAAAAACATTTCAGCCATTTAGCTCCCAAATTAATAAATTATTGAAGACAAGCTGCAACGCAGAGGAATATACAGAAATTACTTCAGCACTTCCCATTCCCCTCAAACTCAGTCTTACCAATTTACCTGTAAAAATTATCCTTGCCTTAGGCCAAGTTAAATGTTGGCATTTTTCCCCTTGTTCCCCCAGTTTCCCAAAAGCAATGACAGGAGCTTTTGTTCAGGAAGCAAATAAGACTGCAATCTTGCTGTGCTTGGTTACTCTGCTACCTCAAGTCCTAGCAATGACTACATTTATTCAGCATTTTGTACGAGGGTTTGGAAGCCATCAGAGTGAGAAATGTGAATATACAATCTATTGTCTGTGTGTATTTTATGCCCGGCACCAAGAAAGAAAACAACAGACCAAGTGAAAACTGTGCCAGGGTGGTTACTAATGGTCATTTGCTAACTCTGCATCACTGGACGTAAACAGCAGCTTTCTAGTTAAAAGCAAGCCATTACCTTACCTCCTTCTTTGGATTATTTTAGAGCATTTAGGACATGGAATCATATATAACATGTCAGATTTGACTGGCAGTGACAGATACTGAAGTACAGTCCAGAGGGTTCTGCAATTAGCCCCTTAGTCACTGTCACCATCAAGCAACTGTGCTGTCCCTGATTTTATGCCTCCTGGTAACAAATACCAGCTATTTTAATTTTACAGCATTACAATTCTCAAAAGACACTAGAATACCAGAGAAGCAAGAGACGGATGTATGCTACATAATTAATTCTGTCTAGGTTTTCATCCTCGTTTCACAGGTCCCACAAACAGCCAAAAAAAAAAAAGAAATAAGAGCACTTTCAAAAAAATGAGGAACCACAATTCTCTTTGTTTGCTCCCATCCTCTAACAGGAGGAGGATGCTCTGAAAGATTGCGATGGAGGAGAGCCAGGGGAAGCAAATCATTAATATGGTTAAGTCAAATCCTCTGTTTACCTGCAAGCCTTTCTTACTTACGTGATTCAAACTCTTTTACAGCAAGCAACTTCTCCGACTGTGTTCTTTCTGGGTGAGTTTTCTAACAATAAGGGGAAAAAGGCAATAAGAAAATATTTTAATGTTTTACTTTGGCAGTTTTGTGTACTCATTCTTAATTTGGGAGCTCCTGCCTGTAAGACAAACCCAAATTCACAGTCTGTGGAATTTATAAAAGTTGATGAACAGCAATGAGTTAAATTGACTGCCCTCAGTAAAGGCATAGAAATATTCTCCCCACACCAAATTAGGCAGACAAAGATGAACTCCTATCAAATTTATATACATAAACTGAACAGTATTTTAAATATGTCATTTGCTTTGTTCTAGACACCCAGAAAGCTGCTAACAATAGCAAGCAGGCAGAAGACAGGCTTTGCTTTGAGGAAAGTGAATAAACTGACTGTTGACAGAGTTCAAAAGCAATGCTCCACTGCTGGCCTAAGGCCACTTCTTTGTAATCTTGGCCATTAAATATGGCTTTGCAGGTGGCCCAGCAGCTGAGGTTCAGGGACTATGGTTTGCATATTTAGCTTTTATATGACATGTAGGGTTCTCCCCCCTCCCTGTAAGCGATAAAAGCAGAAATTTACTCCAATGACTTCTTGTCATTAAACATTCGATTTTGTTTGTGGATCACCACCAAACCATGCTTTAATTAAGTCACACACAGACACACACATGCTTTCACACACATCTACACACACAGCAAGTATGCAGCTACCTTCCCAGCAGGCCACCAAATCCTCCCTGCATACAGCATACAGGTTGCCCTTGTCACATAAGCAGACCTCAATCACACAAATATGTTTCAAAGAGGATTTGTTTATGCAGAGAGAGTTTAGAGCTCTACAGAGATACACAGCATAATAACCTTGAAACTCATGAATTCCATCCCCTCCCTATAAGCACTTGGGTTATCCTCAGTATCCATATATTTAGGGAACACTGAAATAGTGGTTGACGTTGCAATCTTATTTTCTTACTCATAACATTCGTTTTATCTAAAGACCAAGGGTCTGAGATTTCTCTTGCAAACTCTCATTTTCACCAGTTAACTCATAATCATAAATGTTTACACCTGAATACCTCAGAGGTGTTCTTGACTCACAAATGCACTGGCAGTTATGCACTACGTAATGCTACGCCACTGTAGCTGAAAAACAGTATGACTGGCTTCATAAAGACATCAGTGCCTGCAGCCAGATAACACTAGAAGCATTCCTTGGAATTTAAGCCCGAATACCAAGTCTCATTCTTCTTTCTCTTCATCAACGCGGCCTTGGTACTTGCCCATACCTGTAACCAAGAGCTCAAATCTACCAGAAAGGAGGCTGAAACACCAAAGTGAAATCATCAGTAAACATTTCCAGACTCTGTTCAACAGTACCTTGCCCATAGTTGTAACTACACAGCTTAAGACCCCACTAGCTTGTCACCAGCTTCCTGCAAAGGTCTCCTGCTGGACTGTGGTGGCCCTGACTGTGCTGCAGTGGTCTGACGGTCAGTTCGTTCGGCTGCTCGCGCTCCGTGTTACACCCGTCTGCACACAGGTGTGACACAGGCAGGCGTGTATCACGTGCAACTAGTGTGTGCATGCTTGTCAGGGACAGGTACGGTCGGTCAGTTTTCATTTTCCTGCCCTCCCTGGCACCTGGAGCAGGAGCAAACCTCCCAAGCCGAGCCTGCTGCTCACCTGTTTGGCAAGGATCCTCGCCGTTAGCCTCACGGTCTCTGAGGGTTGCCAGTTCTGCCCGAAAGTGCACATGGAGGCACACTCCAGCTTGTGCATTGGCCAGTCTTCCTTCTGAAAACATAGGAAAATATAATTAAAAAAAAAAAGAAAAGAAAAGCCATGGAGATAAAGTTATGAAAAAGGGGATGAAGCAAGTCCTGCCAGATCCTGGACATCAAGTGAAATGTGCTTCCTTTAAAAAATAAGATGACGCTCACTAAATCTGAACAAAAGCTTGAGTCACATTTAAGGGGTACAGCTATCCTGCTGTTTTTCAAACAAATTCACAAGGAATGAGATGAGGTCAGAACATCTTCATTTATTCGATGGAAAAAAAGTACTAAACGACAAAGAAGCAAACAGACAACATGATTTATAAATCACCAGTTCTTATTGTTCAGATCAAGCATGTGAGGACATAGTAGGTCTGAGCTTGATGGCTTTACTGGGTTCATTTCCATTTAATACCTTGGCCCCTCATTATCAGAAGACCCTGGTGTAACCAGGAGTAATGTGTCTGAAGTCAATGGATTCACAATCACTAAGAATCATTTGACTGTAAGGTCAAACCCAAACATTCTGATGGAATTATCAGATTTTTTCCTCCAACGCTGAAGAATAAAAGTACAGCTGGACAATAAAAACACACTAATACAGACAAACACATTTTAGTTAAGAATGTATAGCACATTCCTAGCTCAACATTCAGTAACACTTGGAGTGATGGCACAAGGCACTGGCTTTTGGCACTCTGCAAGTTTCATCCAAAACCACAGAATCTTCCAAAGAACAGCACAGAATCACATATTAACAATCTGCACTATCACAGGCTGTCCTCAGACTGCAGCAAATTTCATTTTATTTATTCATCCAAAGGTGGAAATAACCAAGCAATGCACAATTATTTACTGCCATATCTCATCCCAAACACACATTTATAGCATTTTGTTAGAACAGCCCTATAATGTTCTGTCTGTATAGGGAACATCAAGTTCTGTTTTGATACCAGATTCAAACTGGTGAAAAACAGTAGCAGAGGAAAGAACTCACAACAAATACTGTAAATTTGTAAGTGAAAACTAGAAAACCTTTTAGCACCTTCCAGAATGTTCTTAAATCCCCATTTAGCGATTCACCCACTATCACAAACCCTGTGTTAGACCACTCCCCTAGAATTTCTTAAAATAATTTATACTACCCAACAATATGGCCCATCACAGCGGCTGAGTGGCAGGAACAGAAGAAACACAGTTTCCCTGCTAAGGGCAGGAGCCATTTGAGACGCTAGAGAGACATGTCTAAAACATCTACACAGGACTGGTAGACATGATACAGGTCCACTGGGAGATGGATTCCTTGTGGCAACCAAGGTTGGAGGCTACATACAAGAACCCGAGGCACTTAAACAGTCAGGGGAATCAGGACCCTCAGTGCCTCCTGGTCAACTTACTCACAGGTTTTGCAGATCAAAACAAAAGCTGAGATTGCTAATTTCAGAGATAGTACCCCAAAAATTCTTCAATTGAAAACAGCTGTTTTAACTGCCCTGGGCATGCACAGCTTTAGGAGTTAATTTTATTAGGAAAAGGAAGGTGAACACCTGCCCCAGCCTTGGGTAGGATTTGAAACAGTGCAACACTGCAAGGGCATTCAACCCCTCACAATGTCAACTTTGTTGTCCTTGATATCTCACTGTGGCACTTCCAAAAAAACCTACTACAGGTTGCTTGAAATAAGCTCCAGTGTAAATATCCTAAGAGGATGTGGCAATACAGACCAGAACCAAAATAGTATATTACACTGTAATCATGTCATGTGAAATTACACTCTCAACTCTCCTACAGCTGTCACACTACAAAATGCATCCCCAGAGACACCCAATTCCTATGCATGCCCCAAAACCTTTTCTGGAAAATTCCCGATAGCCTTTGTTTAGGAACCCACAGGCTAAAGGCTAAAAAGAGACAGAGGGAAATCTCATCTCTCACCTCGTCTTGCTTACCCATGACACCCACTAGCTTTAGCATGATTGTTGGGTGTTCAGAAAGTGAAGGTGTTCAGAAACTGAACCTGAAGATTTGCAGGACTCTCATCCATATACACCGGTTAAATAAACAGGAGAAATTACCTGATAAAACAAAAAATCAAAATGCAAAATCATGTGCCTGTCTCGAAGCAGTGTTTTTTTTAAAAAATCCATTTGTCCCTTTATTCTTTACACATCGTTAATTAAAATCTTTCCCCAGGCAGAATCATACTGAGTTATATGAACTAGTAGGGAGGTTAAAGGGACAAGATACGGCTGAATTGTGCAAAATGAGATAAAAGCCTGAAACACCACAAAAAAAGAGACTTCTGATGACTGAGTAATACCTGGGATAGAAACACCATGACAGCAGCTTTCCCTGCGATCACAGCAGGCCTGTATTTTGCATTCTTTGCCACATTTTCCTCCAACTAGTTTGAATTATAACAAGTAGCATTGTTCTAACTGAATCCCTAAAGCTACATTAATGATATTTTCTTCCTATTTTCATTACATGAATAGTATTTTCCCCTTCATTTAGGAGTGACAACATTTTTGGAAGGGAAGTTCTTTAAAACTTTTGCTTTTCACATCAAAGCGTGGAAACACTCTTCTTTACCCAGCCCTTCAAAAACATTCCACGGTCCAGGACTACTGGATTGACTCCTAGAACACTGTCTTATAGCCCAGCATAGGAGGAAAACAACAAACAACGAAATAAAATATAACCCCCCCCAAAAAAACCCCTCAAGTCCTAACAAATGTCCTTGTACCTCCTTTCTCACATGGACTTTTTCAATACAATATAAAAATTCTGTTCTATTTCACTCAATCAAAAAGAAACACACACAAATACCAGACAGAAATGATGGACAAGCCAGTGCAGTGGTTAAGCTCACTTCTTCAAAATCTTAAAGCCTAATTGTGATCAAATGGCATCTAACTCTTTAGCCAAATTTCAGTGACGCAACTTCTGATGTCTGCTATTAATCAATAAAGTTCTCTGACACAGCCTTTCAACCAGCAGTGAAGGCTGAAGCTTCATACATGTTCACAGACATCCTTCCCTACCATCACTTACCAAATGCTGGGCTATAGAGGGTATTTGACTTTCATGGGTTAATATTCAACATGTTCAGGAGACATTTATCAAAGAAAAGTATATGGGGAAATATTTGGTATAGGGGGACAGACACTTCCCCAAGGCAATCTTAAGCAGAGTGTTGCAGTGTCAGAATCCTTTTGTGCAGAACCATTACAGCAAAAATTTTGTACTTTTTCTACAGTTCACCAAAGAGAAGCAGGCAATTCCTACAAGGCCCCATTTAAAACACACCTGCTTAATGCTAATCACAGGTCTGCAACTACATTTTGAGGCTTACTAGCTGGTTAAAAATACCTGTTTCACTTACTCCAGCAACACAAACTACACCACCCTTTAACATGACACATTAAGAAAAACCCATAAATAGTTTGTTCAAAATGTATTTCAGATATTGAAAGTCATCTCTATCTGCACTCTGGCTAGCAGATCTCCACTCTGTCTGGGAAAAATAATAGCTATGTGTAATAACAGCAAGGCGAGTTCCAGTAGCCAGTTCAAGTTGACCAGTTCCACAATTGCAACCACATAACCTTCTTAAAACTTTTCTCTTCAGGGTGTTTCAGCAGCTAATTTCTGAAAAGACAAAATGAGCACAGGTCTCCTGCTGTTTGACTAAAATTATTATAATTTAAGAAGTCAAGACACAAACAGCTGCAGATGGGGGCTGAAAGCCACAACTATAATAACAGGCCTGTGCTCCAAGAAGGCTGTAGTGGAGAGTGGAGTAGTGTGAATCAGCTGGAAATCACAATCCCTTTGAAAAGGAGAACTGGATTTGGGCTTGGGAAAAGGAAGACCCAGCAAACCCAGACTAAATCCAACCCACAAAACATTCAAGGCAGCAAGGACAGGAGGTGAAGGCAACTTCCACTTTCACGTGCCCTGCATTCGACACTGCATCCACACCTACGCAAACATCCAGCTTATTACAGGCCAGACTTGCAGTTATCTATCTTAAAAGCAAAATAATAGACCAAAACAGGCAAAAGACACACATTAGGGAACTGTGCCAATGCCAGTGTGTGTGCATATGTGTGCGTATAGAGAGAGCCCTGAACAAATCAGACACTACATCACTGCAAGACTAAGTCTTGTTCTGGGTTCAGTCCCTCACACTCGAGTGTGACACCACCTTTCCTGGTGGCCAGGCCAATTGGGCTGTACTGCACAAAGGAGGACCAGGCCAACCCGTCAAACACCTGGCCACATTACAGCAGGTGCACTCTTACCACTTGGGGGATCTTCAGCAGGGCAATTTCTCTTTGTGTACCCACGCCCACCCCATTTTCAAAAACAGAAATGCCACAAAGGCTGCTCTGAGGTTTCATTCATTAAATACCGGGAAAGTATTTTGGGAACCTCAATACAAGGATACTATGTTGCTCAAAAGAGTGGGAAATACATGTGGTGTCACGAACCTTAGTTTCAATAACCTCATTATTCCAAGAGAAAAAAAACAGCTCAACAGAAATACACTAGATTTCTGCAATTACAAAATCTGTAATTCTCGAAAAGACATCAAACAAATTTTCTTCCTGCTGCACACTTTGGCAGCTTTTTTCTTCTGATCTACCTCTCCCCACCATGAGCAAGAATTCCTACAAATTGTGCTATAGCAAATCTTTAAGTAAGGAAAGAGCAAGTTCAAAAGTTTTGGGCTTTTATCCCAGACAATCTGCCTCATGTGGTAAACATTTGTCTATCTGAATTATATTGAGTAACAAGGTACTAATCAACATATGCAATCATACCATTTCCTTGTGGGGTATATAAAATTTTTAGCTGAACTGAGCAAAAAATCCATGGATTTACAGGGAAAATTTAATTTAAAAAATAAAAATGAAATGAACAATACCATGACAATTCTCAAGTACAGCCCTGCCCTTTTATCAATATTGCAAGAAGTCTCACATCCATGGAGGCAAAAGAGACACATTTCCTGTACATCCCAGTGTTACAAGTTCAGTATCAAGGCACAGATGTCCTTTTTGGCTTTGACAAAGAATTGCTGAACTGCTGAAAAGTGCCTTTGAACAAGACAGGGATGAAGATGCAGTGCAGACTGTCTGTGTAGCACGTACAGTCAGTGGAGACCAGTTTCTACAGAATATTATGCTTGAAGGTAACTTTGAAAGAATGTCAAAGAATTCATTCTCAGCAACATTCATAAATTTCATCAGACTGACTTAGAAGGGCCCAAAAGATGGAAGACAGAGTTAGATCAACTAGGCAGGCAAAAGCCATATGATATACATAGCAGTAAGAGTGAAGTGCTAGTATCTGTGTTTGTCAGATCTATTGTTTAGACATCAACAGAATCTAAAAAAGGCCTTTATGTCTAAAGCATCACACCACACACCAACAGGTAGAGAAGATTTTAATTCATTAACTTATCAGACAGGCTTTTGCTGAGCATCATCTTCAGCAGACTTAAGGACACTCAGTTTGAGCAGTTCAGGTTTTTATTCTAGGAGCATGTCCCTCTAGAGAGAGAGAGAGAATTCTGACTACCAAAAAATTAAAAAAAAAAATTAAGAAAAAAACCCTTTAAAAATTTAAAGGCAAAAAAGATAAATCAATCCCTCCTTGTTTGTAAACACAAAAGTATAAACTTTGTCAAGGCTAGAAGTCAAGACATTTAGGGAGGGCCACTTGGTGGTAAAAGCAGAGGAGCGTGGATGAGAAGAAGTAAGTTCTTCTACTTCTACCATGATATCTACTTGCTATTTTTCTTAGTACAAATTACTGAGATTTCCTACTTCAGAAAATCTTGCTTATTTGGTTCATAAACTGTTGTGCATTTTATACAGTGAGAGAAGAAACCCACAGTTTCAGATAAAAACTGCTAAACAGCTGCTTTGTTCATGCATTTCCTTCCCCCATAGAGTCAAAAGCATATAAGAAATGTCATGGGGAAACATTTCTTAGAAATCAGCATTTTTCATTAATGAATCATGGATTTTCTCTATACTGTCTTTAAAACTCATCCAGATTGCTCTCAAGACCCTTAAGGATGCTCAAACAGTAAGCATTCACTTTGGAAATTCTATGAACTACAGAAAATTTTGGAAAAACTTATTTCTATCAGGCATTTTGAGTCTTTCTGGTGACTTAAAACCAAAAGGCTATTTGACTCACCTACAATTCCCTAAGATTCTATAGGAAAGTAGGAATCTGGGGAGGTAACAGAAGGAAAACTAAGGAGAGGTCAGACTACTTTTGAAATTTGTGCAACGGGAATTTGAGATACATCCTTGAAATAAAAGCAGTAGCCATGTCCAAAGAGCCTGGGAACTGAACAGCACAAACCACAAAATTTCCGTCCAGATAACATCACCAGAAAATACTTTGCATGTACCAATGCACCCAACAGCACCTTAACATGTAGCAGAGAGTTTAGATTATTTATAGCTAACACACAGATGCATGCCAGACCTTTGGTGACTCAAATCCTTCATAAGCATTGTTCCATACTCTGTGCCCAGCACCACAGACCTTGCATAGTTTACACTACTCAACCAGCAATCCAGTTGAGTTTTTCCACACATAAATTGGATAATTCTTCCCTATCAAGCTGACAGCCCACAAAAGCTAAATACTAGTTCTGCCGCTCTGCCTTTTTTTTTAAATTTTTTTCTAATTTGAATTAAAAATGGAGTTAAAACTTTTTGGAAAATTTTGTACTGCTCTACTTTAGTGTACACTTATATTCTACATCCAGGGGCCTTTAAAAAACAAAGTATACCAAGAGTATAAAAGTTGCAAGAATGAGTAAGTTAGGGAGAAAGCATGGTAAGTTTCAAATGGTTACGACTACCATCAGCTGTGGCAGTCTCTATACTCTAAATATTTGCAAATATTCTAAAAAACCCCAAAAAACCAAAACCCCAACAAAACTCTTAGGATGGCTATTTAGTGATTTGATTTTTTCATTAGACACAGATCTCTTACCAATTTAGTCAGATAATGTTAAATTATCTGGTTTGTCCTTAAAGGAAGAAGTAATACAGATATAATTAGTGGGCTGACAGGCAGCTCTAATCAAAGTCTCAGTGGTACCAAGCCCTAAAGCTACTGATCTTGAAAGACTCATGCAGACCATGTCGAAATCCTGTAATTGTCCAACGCACAGCTCCATGGCCAGCGTCTGTGGGATGCTGAGACTGACTGGACTGCTATTAACCACAGCTACAATTGCAGACTATCAACGCCACACAAACAAAAATCGGAGTTTGGCAAGCCACACCCTCCTTCCCCCGCATCCTCACAGAGAGCATTACCATACCTGGCATTCCACATTGCAGTAAAAGGCCTGCTTACATCTTCCACACTTGGACAATCCTTCTTTCCTTAAAAAGAAAACAGAAGTTATTCTGTTCTGGAAACCTGGATGAAATACAATTGTATGCTGGCTCACTTTTTGCACAGTATTTTGCACTTCACAATGAAAACTGTATTTTCTTCAGAGCACTGCACCTACAGATTGAACCACATATTTGAACAATAGACACTATTTTCATTTGTTTAGACTTTGCAAAGCAAATTTTTCCTAACAACTGTCGTTATGCAAAAGCACTCTGCTTTCCTGATAAATTGCTGGCTTTGGAAACATGTTAATCTATGCTATTTGATAGACAGCACCATTTATTGCCACTGTATGATGCATAATGCACTAATTTTTTCATGCTTTCCAAACTTTCCAACTGCTCTGTACACTTGCTCACCAATACTAACCTTTTGCTTCTGCTTTACCCATTCTACTGCTTCTCTGGTTAGAAAAACATGACCTTTGTTTTGTAAGTGCCTCCAAATGCCAAGAAAACATATTGCATTTTTAAATATAATGTTTGATCTCCTGTCACCTCAGAACCCCTTACCGTCCCACTCTGTCTGCTCTGATATTTGCGTATTCCAAGCAGACCTAAGGCTCACACTCTCCTTTTTTTATATTTGTATAGACCCCAACTGAGGGAACTGCCCAGAGGAAGGTCCTTTTCTGTTTCAGAGTGCATGTGTTGCAGCAGATCCCACCAAAAATAGAACCTGTGTTACCCAACAAGTGACATTTTGGTGTGACAGCAATAGGGATCTCTCAGAGGTACTGAATACTTTCAAAATGTCTGCACACCCTCCCTGGTGTAGGTAAACTTGTCTTAAGCTGAGGTAAGCTCATCGGAGTAAAACCAGGGTGAGGGTCCTCATACAGTGTGACAGTGTACAACATTTTGGTGGTCACTGGCATTCGGAGCCCATAAAAGACGGCCAGTCTGGCATCCTCTGATTGTATTTGCAAAGCACAAGGTGCAACATGAGCGAGCCAGGCCAACATCATGACTCCGCATGCTGACATTACCCCCGCGTATTTAAAGTAACAACCGCTATCTCATGCAAATACAATGTTACAGCCTCTTTTTGCCCTGGGAACTACACCGTTTTCATGACAACTTAGCCAAGTTTCCCTTCCCAAGAGCAGCGCTGAGCCCACCGCCTTCCCGCTAGCGCTCTTTGCACGTTCAACAAGCACAGTTCGGAACCTCGTACGTGCTAGTTCAGTGCTAATGCAACAGTCACACACACAGAACACACGTCTGAGCAGCGGCAGATCACCTTACATCGCCGAGACATCACTCCTCTTAGTGGCATTTCATCGCCCTGGTGTGAAATAAGTGTCAGATTACCTCACTAACTGCTCTGCTACCGCAGTCAGTCTGCTCCTTGATCATGGTGCTCCTCCAGACCTCCGAAGGAGAAGCTTGCATGGATAACAAGCAGCTGCTCACGATAATTAAGAGCTACTCCATGAGATAACTAGTATCCTTACAGTATTACTTCATATCAATGGAGCACGTAAGTATTCCTCAGTCGTTCAGCAGATAAATCTGAATATGACAAACAAAACCAGCCACTTCCTTTGGCAGAAAAAATTTTGTGGTTAGGCACAAGAGCTAAAAAAACCCCTCTAACACCAAAAACAACAGCTCAATGCAAACCTTAGAGGCTACATAAAGCCCACTGGTGTGAAGGAGGAGAGGAAAATCACCTCAGCTATACCCTTCTTCAAAGTGATGGGACTCGCTTGACCCACTTCACTAGGAATTATATCACGAGCTCATATGCAAAGGAAGGGACAAATAAAGTGAACAAGTCATATATGTAGACAATGAGGAAAGAAATAGGATGCACTGATAAAAACAGCAAAATTGCAACAGTTGTTTTCCTTTACTGAGGCAAACACTAACATTTGCTCTGAGTTATAACCGGATAAGCACTCTAATTCCTCAGTAAGCTGAGAAAGTAGAATTAGAAGCCACGAAAGTACTACACCTTCTAAAAATGTGGTGTGGTGTGACATGCCAGTGTCATAACCATGCCTAATTTGCTAAACCTAATCTGCCTTTTTTTTTTTTTTTTTTCTGCAAGAGCTCACACTGAGAGGCCTGCAGGCAAACACTGGAATATCTACCACAGGATAAACCTCTCCACACAGGCAAGAAAGCTGCACAGGCAAGGAAGCTGCAGGAAACTCGAGCCCCCTGCATCCCTCCAGCGCTGGGAGTCCCGAAGCACACTGCAGCAGGGAGCACTCCAAGTTCCAATGGTCCCAGCCATGCGACAAACAACCTCTTGAGTTGCCTACACTCTGGCCTAATAAAAGAAATTTGCCAGAAGACTAAAGTTTCAAACAGAGGTCATACACAGATAATGCTGTATATTTCATGACATATATATATACACACACGTATATTTCATTCACAGGTAGTCCATTCTCACCAGGGAAATGCGAAGTGTGAAATAGGCGATTGCAGACCCTTTTTCCCTTATCAAAACTTCATTAAAACCAGTGAATACTAAGTTATTACAAAACTAGACGGATCAATGAAACTTCCTGTGAGAAGATGCTTACGCATGTGTCTACGTAACCGCCAGAGCATGGGAAGAGCAGAACTTTTTTTTTTTTTTTCCTTTTCTTTCTCTTCCCTGAGCTGCTGAGCACAGAAAACCAGCTGTGAGCTTACACTTTCATACTGCCACAGAACCACGAGCCGAGGACAGGGGAAGTTCTGCTACCGACCCGCCAGAAGCCGCCGCCGGGCGCTGCCCGGGCCCTACCTGGCGAAGCAGCCGTCGCAGTGGCTGCCGCGCTCGCTGACGGTCAGCACGGCGGCGTAGGCCGGGCAGCTGAAGAGCAGCTCCCCCACGGCGAAGCGCCGCCGCGCCCGCAGCCCCCGGCCCTTCCCGGCGCTGGCGAACTTCTCCAGGCCGCCCAGCTGCGGCGCCGCCTCCGAGCGCATCCCGGCCGCGGGCAAGGCCAGGGGCAGGGGAGCCGGGCAGGCTCCGAGCGCTGCCCTCCCGCGCCGCCAACGCCGGCGCA
>WBMZ01001740.1:0-107665 GCA_013400975.1 Atrichornis clamosus | reverse complement strand
GCCGGGGCCGGGGCCGGGGCAGGCGGGAGGCGCAGCCCGCGCCGCGCTGCCAAACCTGGCGCTGCTTTGCCATCTAGTGCCGCGCCTCCGGATTGCAGGAGCCCGTCGCCACCCGCCCGCTGCCCCGCGGCCAGCAGCGCACGGAAACGCAGCTTCATGGCGCAGCTGGAATTACAGCAACTTCAGCTTGGTTGGGTTTTTTTTGTTCTTTGTTTTTTTTGTTTTGTTTTTTTTAACATTAATTCGCATCAATATTTTACGTGCCGTGATGGCTGGATAACCCCGGCTCAGAGAAGTGGTGGGTGTTCCGTGCTGTCGATAGCACTGGGAAGGGAATAAATCACTGGTGGCCACATGAACTGCCTGTGGCTCGCTGGGAAATCCTTCCCTCACTGATTTGCAGTCGCGTAAAAGTGGATACCTGGTGTCATTTGGATCTCCTGATTTAGGGTTGAAACTGTGACGCTGCTGCTGCCTCTCAACTTGTTTGGCAAATGAGGCTTCTACAAGTTGTGAGAGACATGATTTACAAGGGGAGGCTTGGGAGAAGAGCCAGGTGAATCCCTTTCAGTGCCAGTGCGTAATGGATCTGAGGAATTTTGCGGACCCTCCCTCTCACCTGGTTATTGTCCATGAGTAGGTCATCATTTTCTCACATTAATTCATTCTTCTAAATTTTTGGGTCAAAAATTTCTGTGAACATAGAGCATCCCTAAAGGAAATGCAGGCAGTTTCTTGGGGAGCCCTGGAGTCAAAGGGATTTTAGCGGGTTGACTGGAAGCATGGAAACACTGCCTTTTGATCCAAACATATAGGGCTTAGTCACGTGTATGAATTTCTGATTTACTCTTTGAAATGATTTTCCCCTGCTCATTTAGAGAGTGCTATGTCTACAAACTTTGGGGCTGTGACATTTTTAAGACTATAACTAGATATGAAAAAATGCCTGAGATGCAATTCCAACCTAATTTCCTGTAAAATACAAATTAATATTTGCTGAACCTTTTAGTTTTAAGTTTAATTTCAACAAATTCTAGTCACCTCTGAAATAGAGAGGGCATAGATAAGTGAGTTTGTCTGCCTCACAATCAGTTCCCAGCATGTAGAACTAAAAGGTCTCATGCTTCATGAACTGAAGTTAACAGGGTGTAAAAAGGGACACGTTTGGACTTTGAATACCATTCCCTTAAAGAAGAAATCTTTTTGTTGGCAACCAATTTCCAGAGGAGCTTTAGAAATAATTTCTGGGTTTGTTATGTAAAAAATCCTTCAGCAGCTGGATCCACACAAACATCTTTACAGGCCCAAGAACTTGTCATAGGGAGGAGCTGGCATTGCTTGGGTAAAGGACAGGCACATAAACCATGTGCCAAGCAGCTTAAAGTGTAGATGATGATGAGGCAAAGCAAAAGGAGACTGAGACATAGTCAGAAAGGGTGAAGATAACAATAATAAACTAATGAGCTGTTTTCAAAACACCTCTCCTGCTGCAACGGAAAACAGGGCAACAGATGTGCCACCATGAAGAAAACTTGGCGGCTTTCAGGTGTAGCCATGCCACACCCCGTAGGCTTGGTGAGCTATGAATAATACCAAAGTTTCATTTTACATGCTAGCACAGGCCACACTGTCATCTACAATTCAAATCCTTACTTAGAAGGTTGTTGGGTTTGCTATCAAGACAGAGTAACAAAGAAGTGTTTGAAGACAAGATCCAGTGAGACCTGGTTTTCTACAGATTCATGGCTTAAGGCTGAGCACCTAAGAGGACTTTGTGCTGTGTAATAGGAGTTAGGCCTACACTGTATCCCTTCCCTCAGCTGGGAATATTAATAAGGTCTTTTCCATCCACCTTCCTGCTTTCATGCAACCCACAGGAAATGTCTGTCTTGAACATCTTTGTCCCTCTGTCACATTTGGTTAAAATGGGCAGTGAGTTTAAAAACTGTCGGGGTTACCTGGACTCAAAATCAACAAATGGCTTGAATTAGTTTTGCTTCCTTAGCAAATTCAATTTAATCAACCCACAGTTGGAGGGATAAAGACTTCAGCCTTCAAAAAGGGATTGTATTGCAGCAGAAAGGATGACCTTTTCGAACCCAGGCAAGCATTTTTATCATTATCAACAATAATGACTCATAAAGTAATAAAAATAACAGCGGAGGTTTTACGTAATAGCTTACATCTCTAGTGCTTTTCAGCTTCTTTTCTCCACTTTCAGAGTAATTTTCTCAAAATTCATTACTTTTTTTGCAGTGTTGCTATAGCACGGTCCCTTCTTGGATAGGACAAAGACAATCACATGGATTGCAACACACTGCATGTCAGTGGAGGGAGAGGAAATCTTAGACAAAGACATTCAGCTAGCTTCCTGCTCCAACATAAAATGTCAGGGTTTCTTTCATATTAAATCAAGGAAGACAGGACTTAAATGGTAGATGTCTTATTCAGTGTTTTCTTGGCTAGACTAGGCAAACTGTGAGCATCATTGTAGATGAGACACCCCAAAGCCAATCTCCTGTCAGTACAAGGATCTGAGTTTGGATTGGAGTTGTGCTGTGAATCCATAAGCACAACAATGTTGATTTTATGAGATGTGCAGTGATGTGCGATCGCACAGATCCTAAAATATCCAGAGCACACACCAGATAATGCCTCAGATCCAAACCTGTAAGTGCCTCTCTTCCAAGGACTTGAATGCCAAAGGCATGTTCAAAGGCAGAGAAGTGGCCATTGAAAAGCCTTTGAAAGGATTGCTGCTGAGCTGTGGTTCAGTTTAACTTTTGGGGCAGCATATTTGCTTGTATTCTTATAAAAGTGTTAGCCGTGGAGTCTCTGCATGTATTAGGATATACATACAAAGAGACAGAGAGGAAAAATTACTCAATACTTTATACTTTATTCCTTACAGTTCTAAAATTGACGGTAGTTACATGTTGAGGGGAGGCTGAGCTCTTGTTACTCACCTGCCATCAGCACAGAGACAATGATTCTGCCATTTAGCAATCATGCAGAAAGGGTACTATAACACTTATTAATCAGTTTCTCTTTACAGTATTTCATTATTATTATTATTATTGTTGTTATTATTGTTGCTATTTTTCTTCCAGTGAGTGTGCACAGAGAATGACTAAATAATTTGGACAGACAAAGCATGATTGGGAAAGAAAAGGGTTTCTAAGCACTTCATTTCCCCCCATCTTGTTGCCTCCAGCTGGAAGAATAAAATCCTGTGGTTTTAATGCAGAACTTTGTGCAGGAGACAGGCAGCAAATAATTAAAGATTCTTTTCTGACAGCCCACCGTAGGCCTTCCCTGTGTGCCAGCGAGGGTAGAAGGGGGCTGCACGCAGCCAGCACTTGGCCACTGACCCGAACTGTGCCAGAGGGTCGATGCCAAGCACGGCTAAATCCCAATGGACGGGCACAAACAGCAAAGCGTGGTGGGTTTGTAGAGGGGTCAACACCTGGACGACCTTTAGAGGGAGAAAGGAGTGGCACATCTTGAGCTTTCCTTGGGTTCACAAGAAAGCAAGTTAATGCCACAAGCCACGTCCATCTCCCTGAGTCAGACACAAGGACAGCCAGCAGATGCTGGAGCAACCTCAGAACAGCCTGCAGCAGCTGCTGGTGTCATGGCAGCTGTGATGTTCTGGACCAGTGTAATGGGATCCTGAGTAACCCCCCGCCCAAATCCTCCCCTCTGGTAAAGGCCCCTTGGGTGGCTCCTTTAAAGCTCCGTACAGCTACAGAAGCTCAGCTATTTTTTTGGAAGGGCATAAGATGAAATAGTGGATGTGGCTGGAGGTGGAGTTGAGAAGATAGAAGGATAAACTAGGCTGAGGCTTCCTTCTGTACTTTGTTGATGCAAGCACCACAGATAGCTAAACTGAGGTGCAGCACTTCAGAGAGACAAAGACAGATAAGGAAAGGACTGAAGCACTTTTCAGAAGGGCTGAACCACTTTTCCATGTCAGTAACATTGTGTTGGGAATGCTCTTTCATTTTTTTCCCTCAAAATAACAACATGTGAAGTTGTATGAAGAATGTTTGATAAGAAATACCAATTGTGTGTAAAGCTACTTCTCGAAGTCCTATAAATGAGCTTTTCAAGCAACTTAGAGAGGTATGAGGACAATTTTCATCGAATTTTATGGGATTTGTGCATCTGTTATTTCAGTCTTGAACAAAATTCTAAAACTGTTGGTTTTCAGAGCAGCATTAACTGCCTTCTTTGTACCATAGTAAAAAACATCAAAGTCCTTTAAATACAAATCAATATAATGGACAAAATTACCATTTGAAAATTGTAGGTTACTAAAGTAATTTAAAGAAAACAATCTTGCTAATCCCTATTCAAATAAATCCAACAACTACTTTAAGAGACATATAATGATCTAATGTACTCAGCCAGCTCTGTGTCTCCTTGAATAACTCAAGGGGACAAAACAAAACAAAATTCCAGCCAATAGCCAGATGGGGATATGGCACAACTTAGTAAATTAAAGTAAGATGGGAGACAGATGGAGGCCTTTTCAGAAGTCAGGTTTTGGTAGTTGGAATGGACAGTGATACTCCGGCTGTGATAAAATCCCAGCAGATTGGACCAAAAAAAGCTGTGGGTAATGTGTGGTCACAGCCTGACATTAAAAGTCTGTGAACAGTTTGCTCAACTCCACAGATCTATCCTTCAGATACGCATTATTTCTTAGGAGCTTTACTGGGGTACTTGGGCATGAGCATTGCTGGAACCCGGGGGATGCCATGAGGAGCAGCAGGGGTTTCACAGCCCTGATCTGAGCCCCTCAGCTGCCTCGAGGTGAAGAGCCCCACTCGACTTCCTTTCAGGGTAGACACAGAGGTCCTTCTCACTGTCCACCCCGGAACTTCCAGGCTGTTTTCTCTGCATTTCAATGTCAGTGAGCAGAGTCATTGCAAAGTGCTTTCCCACACTCCCCCTTCTACTCCTTCCTTTTCAGCATCGTGGGAAATACCATGCCCACACTTTTCATGAATATTCCCTAAATGACTGACTGTTCATGTAGGGGGATCAGTTACACCATCCTGTACTTTGAGGGTTTGTTGCTGTTACATGATTTCCTCTTTGGCTGCATTTCTTTCCCCGTGGATCCCCTTTTTGCTGGAGATACAGCACATTAGGCCTTCTCCTGTTCACGTGGGAGGCTTCTGCCTTCTCCAAATTATTTGACTGTATCTGATCAAGCTGAACACACTGACAATTACCAGGTGGAATGCTGGCTGCTATTTTGAATTGACATGATTTTTCTTCCAAACATTCAACCTACTGACAAAGGCACTCACAGTTACCCGACAAGGTGCTAATCCCTGCCTTTTCCTTTTCTGTAATGTAGCAGTTTAGGTGCAATTTCTACTGGGGTGCTACAGAGTGAGGGGGTGACCATCAAAAAACTGTGCAGTGACCTACATGGCCTGGCACATCTTTCCAAACATGTTCCCATCCTTGTGCCTCCTGTGAAGACCACTACAGGGTACAGCTGCTTGAGCCTGTATTTCTAGGGTGACACACCACCTCTCCTCTCTTTACTTCTCCCTGGGCACATCTTGTTCTCTTTCAGTTTTTTCAGATTAGCAGCTTTCCAAAGACAGAGACACTTGATCATCCTCTCAGCTTCACCAAGCATGTTAAGTCTGTGCTGCACATCAACAGATGTCACACTGTTTGATGGATTATAGTTTAAGAGTAAAAATATGGCCATTCTAATGAAATAGACACTTGTAAAGGTGGAAGCTAGAGACCATGGAACATTTTGTAGTCATTGACACAGCTTGGCAAAGTCCTATTATTTATTTACAGCTGCATTTAGCCCTGTAGCATGAGCCTGATTGTAGTGGTATGAGGGGGAAGAAGGAGGAATACTGACGATGTTTGTAAATGCTTCAGGTCCTTGCTCTCTCACAATCACGGAATGGGTGGGGTTGGAAGGGACCACGTCCACTGCTCTAGCTGTGATAATTACTCTGTATCTGAGCAATGCACTTTCTTTAACAAGTGGTTTGAGTTGCATGGCTGGGTGTGAACACACTGACGTACTTCAACCTCCTTTGCAATTTCTAAATTTCCCTGTTTACCCTTTTCATTGTCAGCTTGTTCACTGTTGCTTATAATCAGCAGGCTTTACTGCCTTTGTGGTTGGTTTCTCCAGACATAATTAAATTGTCTGCGACTGACATCTGGCTCTGCTGAGGTTTGGGCTGCATCTTCTTGGCTGCCTCAATGTCCTGCTTGATTTGGGATTCAGATCACTGCTTGCCCTGGCATGGCACATCATCAATGGGTGCTTTCATTCCTGCAGGACTCTCTCGCGCCTACAATAATGCAGTGAAGTGTTTCTGGCTCTCAAAGGACTCCGGAAGGTTATTTCAAGACAGCCTCAGCTGTTGTGCCTGTTGTGTATACTGGAGCCTCCAGCAGGACTGCATCAAGCTCCAGGAATTTCTAAGGGTCCGTGTCCCTTTGCAGGAGGGCCGTGAGCTCTCCAGGGCTGGTGTTTTCACCTCCACCCGGCCAGAGTTCTCGCTTGGAGCGTCCCTTGATCTTTCGGTGGCTGATAAAATCCTGACAAAAAACCTGATTCATGGAAGAACTGAGTTTCTTCCTGTTGTCCATGATCTTGCCTAAGGGCCAAAGCAAGACCTGGTACCTCTCCTGTGCCCCCTTCTCTCCTCTGCTGTTTCTTATGATTTAACCCAAACTGAGAACCAAGACCCACACCGCCTCTCACTCACCCCCCACCAGTGGGATCGGGAGAGAATCAGAGGAGTAAAAGTTAGAAGACTTGTGGGTTGAGATAAGGATAGGGAAAGCAAAAGCTGTGTGTGCCAGCGAAGCAAACCAAGTAATTCATTCCCCACTTCCCCTGGGCAGGCAGGTGTTCAGCCATCCCCAGGAGCAGGGCTCCATCACCTGTAACGGTGACTTGGGAAGACAAACACCATCATTCCAAACGTCCCCCCTTCCTTCTTCCCCCAGCTGTAAATGCTGATCATGGTGCCATATCGTCTGGGATATTCCTCTGGTCACTTGAGGTCGGGTCCTGGCTGTGTCTTCTCCCAGTTTCCCTCGCACCTGCAGCCCCTCACCAGCGTGTCAGCATGAGAAACAGAAAAGGTCTTGATGCTGTGCAAGTGCTGCTCAACAACAACCAAAACACCTCTGTATTATCAACCCTGTTTTCAGCAAATCTAAAACACAGCCCCATACCAGCCACTGTGAAAAAATTTATCTCTACCCCAGCCCAAACCAACACTTACCATTCTCTCATTTCACATGCTACAAGCTATGTTATCTGCACTCTTCTTCTGCAATGCTTCTTTTAATCCCTTAATTTCAGGTTTGTGAAACATTGCATGTGGTAACAAGAACAGGGCTCATCTTTTCCATGACATTCCTTTATGTCTCTGGTGAACAGGGCTCTGGTGAGCCCTGCGCCTTTCATATGGATGCAGTTGGTCCCTTGCTCCTGGGAAGGCTTCTTCCTGGCTATTGTTGTAGCTTTTGGTGACGCCCTCTTGGTCTCAGGCCTAACAGCTCAGGTACATGCAACCTCATGGCCTACAGCTTTTCTTTGTCAAGTTCACTGGCTTTAGTGGATTAAGTGGCAGGTACCCAATCTAGAGATGTCCCACACTGGAAAGTTTGGCATGGCAGTTTTTAATCTGCATACTAAATTTCCTGAGTTTTCTGGTCCCGTGCTTGCTTGCGTGGCCGTGGTAAGCTATGACTCTTGCTACACGTTTTTACAAGTGAGAGCCTTAAAAGCTGACAGATTTTCTTCTCACTGCACTTGAAGTTGCTCCTGTCTTTCCTGTAAAGACCCTTCACATTTGACCTTCGCCTCCCAGTTTTTCCCACTCTGAACTTCCTGTGATTCTTTCTGGTTGGAAGCTCTACAAAGTATTCATCCAATCTCTCTTGTTATCACTCCTTGTAGAAAAGGTTTTCCCCTTTCCCTTGGATTTTGTATGCACTTTTCCTCTGTCTGCTTTACTCTGGCATTTCCAGCCACATGCTTTTTGATGCTTTCTAGTCATCATGTTACAGATGTGTTTGTCCATTTCTGCTTTGCCCAGTGTGATCTCTGCACCCACGCAGAGGCTGCCATGTATCTTTATTTTCCGCGGCCCAACAGGAGACATTTGCATGCCCATAGGATGCTAAATGAAGATGTGTCAAGAGCTGATCAGTTTGAAGTTATGGGGTTTCTTTAATATGCCAGACTAACAAGGCTAATTATTTCTTTTAAGTCTGTTTTAAATATGTAGGATTTTTTTTTAATCTCTGACTTCTTATGCAGAACACTGATCTTTGGTAGATCATTTATGTAAAATGTATAATTTCTGAAGTAATGTTCTTCCCTTCTTACCCTGTCTCTCAGCTCTCAACTCCCACAACTAAAACCAACAAAAAGTGCCACTGACTCTGCTCTTTCCCATTTTCCTACCAAGAGGCAGCCCTTTATCTGATTTATTTTTCATGGTATGTTTCCATGTTCCCTGTATTTAATCTTTTAAGCTTGGTGGCTGATCTGTAGTAAGATTTCTAAGGTCAAGTTAACTCATGCAGCAGGCAGCCCTCCAACACCACCGTGCTCTAGTCTGGCTGTACTTTGGAGCTGCTTTCCAGCTCCGTGTTCAAAGCTCTGCCAAAGACAGCTGGAACCTCGGTGCCACACAGTGACCCACCAGGAAATACAATCACTGCTGGGCTTAACACTTCACTGGAGATCACCCAGGGTTCTTCTGCTCTGGGCAGAGAATGAGCCTTGCACTCCAGGGGCTCTTCCAACTTGCACTAAACGAGATGTCCTTTATCTGTGCCAAGGTGGGAAACTGTATTATTAAGTTTTAATATTTGCTGCTCTGGTCTCACGCATGAGGGCAATCTGTTAATTGCACCCTTCCTTGATTAGACAGTCTTCTCCCAGGCTCCTGAGCTGCATGAAAGTTCAGGCCCTGCCACAAGAGCCCTGAATGAGCCCTGGCTGCATGGTACGAGGGGCAGAGCTCTGCCTGGGAGAGGCTGGAGCTGCTCTGGGCTTCAGGCACTGATGAACAAACTTGCTTATCAGAAGAATATCTAAACCCTCAGTTTTGTACCTGTGATCATAACTGTATAATGAGAAATCTTCTTTTTTAACCTTGTGGTTTTGGTGTTGAAATCTTCGCCCCTGATGATCACGGTGTACGACTGTGCATTTCAGGAGTACCTCATTTACCCCCGGGCTCATTAGTAAGAGCATGATTTACAGAAACAGCCACCACTGGAGAGAGAGGGGTCCTCTCTTCCTGCATTTAGTTCCTAAAAGCACTCCTGAGATGAAGCGGGTTGACCCACAAATAACCGATATCCAGCAAAACTTCTTCCCTGGTGGAGCTGCCAGATCCATCAGCAGAAATCAAAGAGGGACCAGTTTCAGGTGACTGCCCTTTGTTTCCCATCGATTTCAGAGCTGCCTCCGTGAAAGGCTACTGAGGGCTGCCGGGCTCCAGGTGCTGCCAGGGATGCCACTGCTCATCCTTCCCCAGGACTGAGCTGCCACCGGCTCACAAAGCAGCGAGAACAACTCTGATTCACGCAGAAGGTGAAATGGCAAGTACAACGGTGAAGCTTGAAAGAGAAGTGCCAGAAAGCAGAATACGATTTAGCAGAGGCAAACACGAGTGCAACCAAAACAAGAGCGTTTAGCAAGCACCTGCAACCCGACAGGAGTGGATCTGCAAAGGCAGGGAGTCTGTCAGCTGTCGTTGCAACACCACTGCCAGTGCCTCAGTGCCCTAAGTGGGGGTGAAGAGAGCTGGTGTAACAGGTGTAAATGCAATAGTGCTGGAAGGGACACTGTCAGAGCTTGCAGACCTGAAACGTGACCTCTCCATCTCCTGCGTGTGTGCGGGAGGTGCAGTGTTTTGTTGCACGGAGGGCTCTGCCTCATGGCTCCACCGTGACATCCCAGGATGCAACGATCCTGAGCTCAGGCACAGAGCTTGTGAAACTCAGCATTGACCTGGTTTACAGTCCAGAACAAGCAGAGGACTGGGAATATCTCAAAGAAAGTGTCTGGTACGGCCATGCCTGGGACAACTGCAGTGACATAGCAAGTCTCTGCTGCCCTGGAAAGCTGTGTCTCAGAGATCAGCTTTAAAAGCACTCAGACACTTTTGTCCTTCCCTTGCCACATTTTCTCCCTTCCCATAAGGTAAAAAATGTATTCAATTTCAATCAGAGTATAAGTTATACAGGTATATTATACAATGATGATGATAATGATGATGATGATAAATGGCATAATAGCTGTCTTTCGCACACACACACAGGTGTGAGTGCCACCACATGCTTGCATTATACTTTACAGAAAATATTCAGTGTATAAAATGACCTAGTACATGAAATGAACCTAAGCATGATTTATCTGATCACATTTTTCCCCTGAAGGGTAATTGGTAAAAATAATGAACATTGATAAACTGGAAAGTCTTTATAGGATTTTCCATGGCTAGGGATCTTCTGCTCAACAACCTGCATAAAACAAAGAACATATGGTTCACATGAAGGGATGGTGTATCATGCCCATCTTTCACTTTCAAGATTGTACAGGCCAGTTCATTAGGCTGCTACTGATACACTCAGTTTAATCAATCTGCCCTGGGTTGTTGGGCTGTCTTGGGACTGTGCCTTAGAGGCAGAGATGTGCACCTTCACTAGTTCCTTCCCCAGGTGGCACAGATGCATATCTTTCTCAGGGAATCAAAACACTGAGGATGTTAATTGGGGGAAAAATTACAAAAGACTTGGTCTTGGAATGCAGCCTTGAAAATTGCACTGTCAGTATCAACACGGGACTGCAAGGGATGTCTGGAACAGGGAAATCAGAAAATGCATGAGGCCCTACAGATGGAAAGGCCTCCTTATTCAACTGGTAAATATGCCCTTGCCTTTGGGCAGCTGGAATCATGGAATCATTGAACCACAGAATCATAGAGTGGATTTGGTTGGAAGGGACCTTAAAGACCACCTAGTTCAACCCCTCTGCAATGAGCAGAGACATCTTCAACCAGATGAAGTTGCTCAGAGCCCCACTCCATATAGTGCTTTGTTGCAATCCATTCCTAAAAGCAGCTTTTTTTCCTCCAGAGAGATAACAGAGTTTGCTGTGAGTTTTTGGACACCTGTGTACACAGCATGGCTTGTTTGACCACAAAGAAAGGACTAGCAACACCTTGGAAAATTTATCCTACTTTCAAAAAAAGGGTGTCCAGTTACTCCCAAATACAAGACACTGGTTGGCAAGAGAGAATTAGGGAAGCTGAGGAACAGTCACACAAATAGATTTTCCAATTTGGAAATAAGTCAGTGGCAAACACAACAGCTCATTAGTTCCCCAGGTGAAATTTGCCTCCTGACTGTTGCAACTGTGCAGGGTGTCCAGCATTTGAAACCCTCCTGGGATAGTGTAATGGTTTTACCCAGCTGGCAATTAAGTACCACGCAACCACTCACTCACTCCCCACCCACCCCGGGGGGATGGAGAGGAGAATCAGGGGGAAAAAAAACCTTGTGGGTTAAGATGATTTAATAATTGAAACAAAGTAAAATATAATAAATATGATACTACTATTATTAATAATAATTATAATTAAAAGGAGAGAGAGCAAAAACCCAAGAAAAACAAGTAGTGCACAATACAAAGTCCTTGACTTAAGTGTTAGCACTCCTTAGCAAAAACTAAAACACAAGTGTGTTATCAACATTATTCTTATCCTAAATCCAGGACAGAAAGGCAGCTGTGTGCAACATTCAATGCTACAGGGAAGCTTACTGCAGGTAGCAATGCACCAAGAACCTCAGTGATGATGAGGTGGGCAGGTTGAGCTTCAACATTATGACAGACTGTCCCATTGCGGTGCCACTTCAGGCCAAGAGAAAGAGTAAATGGCTGTTCCAGCATTCGTTTTTAACACAACTGTTCTTTGAGCATCCAGCTGCGGGCTGTTCATGGGGAAAGTAAAAGTTTGGCCATCAGGGACTGTGTTGTGGAGCCCCAGCTCAGCCAGCAGCACTGCTGCAGCCACTGCCATGCTCTGAACTGGTTGGCTGGTGCTTGTTGGTCTTCAATTTCAGTGCCTTAGTGAAATAGTCTGATCATCTCAGTCAGCCGAAGAGAGACACACTTGCCATTATTTAAACAAGGACCAGTTGACCCACTAGGAAATAATAAAAAGAAAACCAGCAGAGAAACAGTTCAGGTTCAGAAGTTACTATGATTTTGTGGTTATTATTTTTTCTCTTTTCTTTTATTTTTTTTTAGGAGAGACTGCAACCCTGTAGCTGGAGGAGCTGAGCTCCAGTGGTGCAGGGACAGCCTGCATTTCTGTGCAATTCCTACCCTACAGTCACTGCATCCCTTCCTAACAGGGAGACTTAGGCACATCACATTCACCTCAGGACTCGAAGGAAGCTATTCAAATACTCAGAATAAAATGCAAACAAGAGAGCAAGTCTGTCCATGCCCTTACTCAGCCAGCCTTTGCTCTTGACTCACTGCTGTGCACAGCTGTCCTTCAAAAGCCCAGCAAAGCCACCCAGACAGGGAACCCAGGGGAAGCGGAGGTGCTGGATGTGTGGCCCCACCACTGTGGCAGCATCCTGGGAAGGACCGTGATTCCCCTGGAGGCTGCCAGGCCTGACAGACCTGGCCCAGGGGCTGTGCAGTGCAGCCTGTAGGTAACAACCACCCGGGCTTTACGTTTGCCCTGCCTGTCTAGGACGGGCTCCTTAAGGGCCACATGAATGGGAGTTCTGCAGGGCAGGTAATTTAGAGGGAGGGTTTATGGGCATCTCCCACCTCAGGAAGTGCACCTGTGTACTGGCTCACAGCTCCCACTGACCCCACACTCACCCTGTAACTCCCCCTGGTTTTGAGCTTGTAGCTGCCTTTATGCCTTAGCGTCTGACCTGTCCTGCCTGCAGATACGAGCAGTTGGCATCTCTTGGACCTGTTGCTGCAATGGCATTAAAGGATAATTCCCTTTCCAAGCTTCAACTATCCCTGCAAAAATTGCCTTTCCTGGAAATTGAGTGGTGGAAAATATAGACACCAGCACTTTATTAATCCATAGGAGACAGCTCTGGTCCTCCTCAGTTCTGGAGTAAGGTCACACCAAGTCTTCATCTATTTTGTTTCTTGAAGAAAATGAAAAAAAACCAAAAAAGGGACAACTCTGTAAAAAGTGAAAAAACCTGCAAATACAAATGCATTAATTTAAGGTATCATTATATTACCAAACAAATGTAATCCTTGACCCCAGATACTGTAAATGTAGCAGTTAAGTGATTCCCAGTTAATGTTTCAGAGCTAATTACAGCTTGTTGAACTTCTGAAAACTTCTGCATTGGAAAAAATTAGGTTTTCCCCCGTGTAAAACTTTCCCTAGAGGTCTGTCAACCCTCCCAGAAAAAAAGGAGAATAAAACCCTTGTGAATGTTAAACTGAGGGACCTTTTCTTTCCCTTTACACTAAAATCATGACACATCATGGAAATCAGCCTCCCAGGGAGCCCCGTGCTCTGTGGGAGCATTCCCTTAATTCCCATGACTCCACAGATCAGGCAGTTTTTTCTGTGGGCCAGCAGCTGAAGTCCCACTTCCCATCCCACGAAGAGCTGGGGACAGGCACCAAGGGGGTGATGTAGGGATTGCAGCCCTGCTAAGGGTACCCCAGAGGTTGGTTATGGTTCCACGTGAAAAAAATATTGTCCCCCACGTACTTTATTTACGACGTGATTGCACCAAAACAAATGTGTGCTCAAAGAAGCTTACAGCTGTGAAATTAGGCACCCATAATCTATGAAATGCCAAAATCGGGATTGCCTAAAGCAACCCTGTAATGCAGCTCTGTGCTCATTGAACTGATCCCAACAGCCTCCACACTGCCTANATCATCTTCTCTTTTTTTTTTTTTGTTTCAAGGAATATTCCGAGCTGGAAGGGACCTACGAGGATCATCGAGTCCTCTGCCCTTGTTTGCTCCTGTCCTTACACCTACAGCCTCAGCTCCACGGCATGACTGAATTTCCTTGACATATCCAGGGAGACGGTGCTCTGATCCCGCCCCAGCGCCTGCAGGCAGCACCACGCTGCAAGCGGAGCAGTCCTTACCATTCCTGCTCATCCGAGGGGTTCCTCTCTCTGCTCGCAGCGTGGAGCAGCAGCCGAGAAGACGTGGCCACCACAGAGGCGTTTGGTGGAGCTGCCTCTTGCAGCCCGTGCTGGCTCCAGAGCCGGCGGCCGCGCCCGCCCCCAGAGCTCACACGCTGTCCCAGGGGCTGCGGCAGCATCCCCCGGCAGCCCTCATCCCCGCCGTGGGATGCTGTCCCTGCTACCCAGGAAAGCACACGGATGGCTGGGAAGGAGGAGGGGCTGGCGGCTTCTTTTCGCCCTGGAGTGGGAACGGGCTCCCCAGCACGTTAAGTGTGAAATATCACAGGGAGGAGTGTGCAAGAAAGATCTTTCCTGCAGCGTGCAAATTTGCTGTTGGCCTCCTTAATTAGACCTCCCATTACCTACTTTCCACAGGGAAAAACCCTGGGGGCGAAGCTCCCCAGCGTCATCCTGGACCACTTCCTCCTGATTTGACAGCGCAGCTTGGAGGGGAGGATTCAGCTGTTCACTCGGATCCTCAGGATTGTAAATGGAGTGGGGATGCTTTCAAAGCCTGGCTGCAGGAAGCTGTGCCAGCAGCCCCTGGTCGGCCGTGGCACCCAGGGTTCCCACCAGACCCGAGCTGAGCAAGGGCCACAGGGGGTCAGGGAGGATCAGCAAGGGTGTTCCCAGGGCAGAAGGGAAAATGTTTCATCTGCGTGGTCTGTGAGGGCTTTCCTCTGTCAGAGAGCCCTGCCCGTGCTGTGTTTACCACCCTGAGGAGAACCAGGCGGCCGTGATGGGCTGTCAGAGCAGGAGAGCCACAGAACTGAGAAGTCAATGAGATTTTTGCATCTGCACTGACACAAACCTCGTTAGAAAATGCCAACCATCAAACAGGAGCCCTGGAGAAGGGGTGCTGTCACCAAGAGCTCATTCCCTGTAGTGCCAATGGGTCAAGCAGTGGAGACTGCAGGGACACACAGCCTTCTGCCATTTGGCTGCCAAACACCTCCCAGACCATAAAATCACCACATCCAGACTACCAGGCAGACAACTCCCGTCCCACCCTGCCAAGCTGTACACGCACCATCAGCACAAGTTTGTGGCCAGCACTGGTGCATCTCCATTGGCTTTCTCAGCTTTGCACCCACGGAAAAATGAGACCCTGGTTTTTTATATGCTTTTCTTCATCTCCTTTATGAGTAAGAAGTCAAGATACTGCACTAATCCAAGCAAATTATTAATGATCTTTCATTTTTAAGCAACCAGCTCCAGTGCTCACCAGAGCAGGCTTGCCTTCTGTTTGTGACTGTCCTGCTGCCTCTGTTGTCAAACAATGTTGTTTTACACCAACATTCATGTTGAAGTGGGTTATTATGGGGTTGACTACCCCTTGGGGTGTAATGAAAAGCATTCATTAATGCTCAGGGCAGGAGGGCTAATTACTTCTTTATAAAAAATCCGTGCTAATTGCCAATAACTATTTTATTGAATGGGTCTCATAGAGATAATTTTGATTGGTTTTTGATTTCCCTCTCATATTGTAGCACTTAAAATGCATAGTCCAAAGAACCTGGGAACAGCTAGGTTTTCCAGATAAGCATGAGGAGGAAGCCCCCCCATTACAAAGCCCAGTGGACCACGCCAGTCTATGCTCAGTTCAGTGCTGGAGCTCACTGTGGTGCTGCCCAGGGTTTTCTGGCTCTCACACCCTCATGCTGCCTCGTGCTCCCAAAAAGCAGGTGGAGACCTGTTTTCCATGCTCCCCCAAGGCACAGCATTGATTCTGGCAGGTGCTGGCACAGCAGAGGGAATGCACAAGGCTCAGGCAGGTTCCCTACAGAGCTGAACTCCACCTCGCCTGCAGGAACAAGGCAATCCCTGGCCCTGCAGGTACCAGGATTGCATGAAGGAAAATGGAGTAGCAACAGCAACAACCCACGGGGTCGATGCACCAGTTCCTATACTTGGGAGGAAGAGTCATTCACCTGATGTTTGGGTCACACTGAACGCCAGGATGAAGAAAATTCCGGACAATCGTTTGTTTGCTTTTGTTTACAAATAACCACAGGGCTGCAGATGCCAAAAAATCAACATAAGCACTAACCAAGTCCTTTCAGTTCTTTTGAGCGAGCAATAATTTACAAACACTACATTAATAGCAAATCCCACAGAAGCAGAATCAGCCTGTGGGAGGCAGAGTAGGAAACCACGGGGGTCCAATCACTCCTGCGAAGCCTCAGGTGGTGCCACGGATTGACAGTGCCCATGAATGTCACTGGATGTGCACTGCAGTAGTTTCTGGCAGTCTGACACCTACAGACTCCCATAAAAGGCTGCTCTCACCAGCCAGAGGCGTCCTGGCAGGCAAGAGTCCCCTCTGGACCAGACCACAGACCCCTGGCTGCAGACCTGAGCTGCTGAGACTGCTCACCTTGGAGCTGCTGTCACACACATCATCAGGCTGAACTACTTCCCATTTCAAACCCTTCTGACTGAAGAAAAAGAAGTTTATATGTAATTTTTCTCTTTTTTCTCCTTCTATCCCATCCCAGCAATTCTCCTACGGAGCATCAGCCTTCTCTCACATCATGTTTTCTGATTCTTTACTAAAGCTCACAAACCATGCCCTTCATGCAAACCATAAGGCTGTCCTTCTCCCTGGAAATGACAGTTTTTAAGACATCAATGTTTTTTAACTTGGCTGAATGATCTCTATTTTAAGAACAGATAGAGTTTTCAGAAATGACTTTTCTGAGTGCCCTGAGAGGTTTTGAAAGGGCTGTATTAACAAAAAGTTGGTCATTTGGCACTTTCTGAAAGCATTCTGGAAATACCTCTGGGGGTTGCCTGGAATCTACTGCTTCTGCAAGTCTTGGCCAGGACACTGAGTATGGTGAATAAAAAAATAGCATTCAGGTGATTTAATAGTTGCTTTGGGAATATTTGAAGTTGCACTGTTGTATAGTACACCAGGGATAGAATCACAGAATCACAGGATGGTTTGGGTGGGAGGGGGCCTTAAAGATCATCCAGTTCCAACCCCTTCTGCCATGGGCAGGGACACCTTCCACTTAGACCAGGCTGCCCCATCCAACCTGGCCTGGATGTGATGTGTGTGTAATACACATTCCTCAGTTATCAATCACACGGGAGGACTGCAATCTAAAGTAGCTCCTCGGTGTCACCTACAGCCAGCTCCAGAGACCAAAAATAACCACACTGCAGCTACCAGGGAGCAGAACAGACTCCAGAGCTTGCTGCCTCAGCACAGCCTGATTTTAATGAGCTTGCACATACCAAATATCCCCAGTCATGCCGAAAAAAAAAAAAGAAATGTCTTTTTGAATAAAATGTTTCCTGGTTGCAACAGAACAGGTGCAATAACAAGAAAAAGGCAAAAACAACAGCTTTTTTCTTCAGAATTAGGCCAAGCTGGTAAAAACAGCTTGCAGAAAGCTGACCATACTTTACATGTTTGGAGGGTGAAACACTCCTACTTACAAAAAAGGAGAAGTGTCATTTCTATGTCAAATCATGAAGATTTCTATTTTTATGATACAGGTTCATACTGAAGCATACTAATTCAGCCTTGGTAGAAGTCTGACATCCCGATCAATCCTTCCTCTCCGGTGGGATGCCAGGTATTTTATGCAAGGGGCTTGTCTGGCAGCAAATTAACTTCCTAGCCTTAAAATTATCTTCATCAGTAATGAGCCATTAAAGTCAAGGGGAAGAGTCACAAAAGACAAAACCATCTTAGGGGCTGCATTGGGTCCTCCAAGGAGCAGCAGCCTGACCTCCTGTAAGCAAAGCCAGTCTCCTGTGCAGCGATGCTCACCCAAGGATGGCAGCAGCCAGCAGGGCCTTCACAGAGCTGCCACGGTTCGATGATCCTGTGAAACATCTCCTTCACAGCAACAGACTGTCCTCTCGGCAGGCCTCGGGGCTGTCCTCCTCAGCAGAAACGAGCCCTGGGAGGCAGCTCAGGACAGGATACACGTCAGCTAAGGCCGCTGGTCCACCTTGCAGCCAAACCAAGCTAGCAGCTCACTGGGACCCAAACAGGGTCCTCCTCTCACAGTCCCGCTTCATCTGTTGTCATGGTTTAGTGGTGGACTTAGTGCTGGGTTAACAGCAGGACTGTTCTTAGAGATCTTTTCCACCCTAAAGGATTCTATGATGCCCCACTCTCCTCGTCCCCCAGCCATGCCCCATTCCTCCCACCCCTCCTGGGACTCACCCGGTTGCTCCATCACCCGCTTTGACCCCCAGAGCTGCATCCCCTCCTCTGGCCCAGCTTGGTTTGGCAATTGCACCGAACACGATTTGCTCAGGGAGGGATCTGGCAGCCAGAGCCAGCTCGGCGCAGCAGGAGCCTGAATCCTTCGCTGCTCACTCAGATCATAGAGGGAGCAGAGGGGCCTCAGCCCCTGAGGCAAAGACCTCCGGTACCTGTGGCTGCTTCACCTCTGGAGGGAAAATCCTGCACATCTGTGCGCAGCTGACCTTGATGTTAAGCGCCAGCTCCGGCTTTGTTTCCTATATGCACTGCCTCACTTCTCCTCCAGGAGGGGGGAACGGAAGGATGCGCCGGGATGCTCCACCCAGGGCAGGGGATGCCACGGTGCCAGCCAGCGCAGCCTGTGTGGTCCCACCCCGAGCCAGGGGGATTTCGCCAGGGAAGCCCCTGGCAGTTCCTTCACCAGCCGGATCCTCTTCAGGGAAGCTGCCAAGAGCCCAATTAACACACCCACCCCATACACGCAGGAGTGGTGAGGGAAACAATCGAGCACGCACTGAAGGGCTCTGCTGAATGGACTGAATTCAGTGCTTACGCCTTAAAGCTGAGCACATGCTTTACTGAATGGGGACAGACACGTTTGGGGGCCTGCTGACCTGTCACCCAACATCAGCATCTTCAAAAGGAACAGCTCTTGGCACAAACAACTCTTTCTTTTAGGAAAAAGAAAAGAAAAAAAAAAAAAAAGGAAAGAAAACGGAGGAGAGGCTGGTGCTTTTCCACTCCGGAAGGTCACTGGTGGCTCCTGAAGGAGGAGGCGGCAGCCTCACCCTCCTCCCTCCCCTCCATGGGGCAAGGGGAAACCTGCCCGGGACTGAATAGGGAGGGAAACTGGGGCAGCTGGTGGGCCAGTTCTTTCTGGTATGGAAAAAACATCCCTCCGTGAACATCCTGTGCCTACAGGAGAAGGGCACCGCTCCAGCATTGCGTAGCCCAGCAACCGAACGAGCGGCTGTGACTGTTTTTAAGCCCTCAGAAGAGACTGCAAATGCGAGTGCTGAGACCTACCGAGTGGCTTTGACCCCAGCACAGTCCTGCTTAGCTGCCCAGCATTGATGCAGGACCTGTATTGGCATTCCCCAGCTTTAAGGATGGATCGCTGCCTCACGGCAGATGTTTTATTGAGGGCAGATTTAAATTTCTGGACCAGCTTCCTCTTCTATTTGCAAAGCTCTTTTTCCTGCTGTGGAAGTGCTCTCAGAACAAATCCAAAGATGATGCTACCGGGATTTTTTAAGACATGCTGCCTTGGCACATGCTGACAGGTTTTTGCCCAGGTGACTGTGAAGCCTTTTAGAGCTGTGGGTGGGAGTGAACCGACCCTGGCAGCACCACTCAGAGGTTCCCCAGGACGGGATGCTGGAGGCACCAGGCAGGGCAGTTCCCCCCGGGCAGGGGGTAGCAGTAACTGGGTGGGTGGCACTGACGGATGGGCAGACAGACGGAGGAGGGACGGGGACTCCAGCAGCTGTACGGACTGTGCAGACACAAGTGCTGTGCAGCTCCTCCACAACCAGAAGGCCCCAGGACTTCTCAAGTATTCCTCTGTCCACACTGCCAAGCTAAGGGCTTGGCCCAAAATTTCCAGGCTTAAACTTTCATGGGTTTTCTATCCAATATGCAGTGTTTCACTTACTCAAATGAAAAAAAAAAGGTAACTGTCGGCCTTTTCAAAAATGCAGTAAAGATGGCTGTTACCCACCCCCCTCAACTCCAAATCCCTCTTCTCCCCTTTCTCACCAAAATCAGAGAGAAATGCTTAATCCCAAAATCACTTGCAGCACTAAGGATGGGATAATTAAACACTGCAGATCGTTAACAGTCACAAGAAGAAAAATTGCAAAGTAGAGGGTATGTATTTGTCACGTGGTAAAACCAGCTGTGAAAGGTTTTTTCTGGGTGTTTTGAAACAATTCCAGTTCTTTCTCTTTTTCTTTTTTTTTTTTTTCCCCAGGGTAGTAGCATTTTTCTGTCACAAACAAGTTAGTTGTTAAAAAATGCTTCAAGACATGTCATATTAAGCTGTGCCCGGGTGTTTCACGTTCACCCCTTACTCTCCCCCACCAAAAAAAGAGTTTTCTTATGACTAAAGAATGAAAAGGAAGCAGCTAGAAATCTGTAATGGTTCCATTTATTAATACGTATATCACAAATACTCACAATATCAATGCATTCTCGTTGGCATGCTAGACAGAGGCATTATTAAAAAAGTCCTATTTTTTTTAAAAAGGTTTTAAACTTTTGCTTTCCCCCAAAAATATTTCATATGCCTGTTTTTTTGTGATTTTTTTTCTTTTGTGTGTGTGTGTGTGTGTGTATTTTTATTTCCATTTGATTCAACAACGTATTTGGTGGCTGCAACCTCAATGCAAAAAGAAAGAAAAAGAAAGAACAGGAAAAAAAGTATGAAGGCCGCAGTACAGCACAGTTCAATTAGTTCATAACTACGTAATAAAAATAAAGGGAGCAAAATTTCTGCCTTCACAGTAAGCAACAACACAGCTTAATAACAGTATTACACAGGATCAGGTTCCGAGGCAAAATGCACTAGACAAAGCCTACCGGGATACGCACTAGGCATACAACACTGAGTAAGAATCAAAGATGTAGAAGAACATCAGGAATAACAGTTCCCTTCAAGCACAACATTTTAACATCATTTTCAAGTATCTTTATGTTATGTTACTGATTCCTTTGTTTTCGGGGAAGGGGGACAGGCGCGGGGTAGGGGGGAAAGGATGAAAACCTTAGTAAAGCAATAAACAAAACAAGAAATTAAGATAAAACCAAAAGAATATATATTTCATATACCAGTTTATATGAACGTGTGCAACACTTATTAACCATGGTGAAAGGCTAATTATGCCCTCCAGTCACTACATGCACAGCCCGATCAATGCTGTTAATGAGTTACCTTTGTTAACTTACGATGCAACTACTGAGTGACCAAGAACGTACAGACGGTGCCTTCCTACGCCGAGCCGCGGGGGTGGGGTCTGGGTCTGGAGGCCGAGGGGGGACCCGGCTGCTCCCGGTGGCACCGCGGAACTTCACAGAATGGGACACTACGCATGGGACAGTTCGGGACGTGGGGTGCGAGTGTGCGCGCGCACGGGCTTGCTCGTGGGGGTGTGCGTGCGTGCGTGCGAGAGACAGTGTGTGCTAGAACATTCATGGCAGTCTTTCTCCAACTCTGCAGCTCCTGGCCTTCAGGCAGGCTCTGGACTTCACACTTCTGAAAGACTGCAGAGAGGAGAGGATGGAAAAGAACAACAGCAAGTGGGTTGCTTCGGTTGCTAACGGTATTCACAGCAGGTGTTTCGCCCTCTCTTTTCAAGAAAACTGAAATGACGAAACATTCAACACTGCATTTCCACCCCTTTTTTTATTTTTTCCCACCAGACGCAATATTGGGATGAAAATCCCGAAGCAAAGAAGCCCATGGGAAGACTTAATTCTCACTGAACACGCTCAGAATGTAAAACTTGCTCGCTGTCTTCAGCAGAAGCAGCACAGCCACAAAAACAGACCAAGGCATTTACAGCATTACCACCTGGAAAACGGGGAAAGCTCACCTTGTTACACCATCTCGTACTGGTTAGCAGTAATAAACCGGGACAGACAGCATGCCAGCAGCATCCCAATCAACTGTTCCAGACAAGATAGAGGGAGAACAGGATTTAAGTTAAATTACATCAATGCACAGCAAAGGAGAGGCCATGGTAAGTAAGTATTTCATGTTCTGGAGTTACTATGCACAACCTATTTAAGCCCTATTTTAAGGACCTCTCTAAGCAGAAAAACAGCATTAAAATCTACCATCTTGCTTTGTCAGATCTTCCTCTTGATTTTTATCATTTATTTGACAGGCAGCAAGCTTTTCGTGTATTTTTCAATCCTGTTATCATTGCCCGGCCAAGCCAGACATGGATCAATGAAGTGGTGGGGATATCAGCACGTTACCGGCTGTGTTTCACTCACAAGCTCCACCTGGGTCCCTCATCACCACCCACCACCCAGAAGAGCTGGTGGTCTCTTTAAGTTTCTTATCACTGTGCCAGGGAAAAGCTTCCTAATGCCCCAGAGTGGTAATGCTTTCTTTACAAGTGATGCAACACCACAGAAATGAGCACTATAAATCTGGAAATAAATTTTTAAAAAGTCGTTCACTATTCCCTTGGTTGTCACTCAGATTATTGAAAACAGATCCCGGGCTTCCACTCGTCAATAAGCGCTCAGTCTTTTCAATGTTTTGTCTATTGCAGCTCCTTAGTGCTTCCTGCATATGCCAGCGGTGTTAATACGCTGTAAATAATTCAGCCTCGCTTTTCTCATTTGGGCTGGTCAATTAATTAACTCCTGAGCATAGCCAGACTGATACAGCTGCTCCTTGGCCAAGGAGGTGAGGTGAGAATGGTGTGTCTGCTTACGGGTCAGGCTGCCCTGGGCCTGGCTCCAAGCAAGGCCTCACAGTGGCTGCAGCTGTCCCCACACACATCATCTCTGCCCACCTGCTGCTGCTGCAGGCAGAGCACATGGCAAGGGGGATCTCGACCTTCTGGCAGCAGCAGAGCTGCCCCAGACCCCGCAGAGCATGCCTACATATGACTGGCTGGCTGCTTGTCCAAACTGGCTCCTCCTGTTTCACTCCTTGGGATTGTGTGTCCTTTCCCCTAGACCAGGAAGTGCTCCCTGTTAACACAATCATCATCAAAATGTACATCTTCTCTACCAGCCAACTGCTTGATTTGGGCTGGCCTCAGCCCAGAGCAAGGCCACGCCAGGGTAACTCAAATCTGGATAAACTGTTTCCCACCTCTAAGATGTCACAGTCCTTGTCAGGCCATGCTTCTTTTGCCAGAAATTTGCTCTGTTTCCTGTTATGGCATCCACCAGAACTGTTCTGGGAACCTCAAAAGGGCACAAACTCACATTTAAAAGCAGGTAGAACCCTCCTGTTCCCCACATGTACCCCCTGATTTTGGCACCAAATACCAAGGATGGCACTGCCTTGGTTATAACTAGATTAGCACCTCCTGATCAGCCTCCAATAAAAACCAAATCTATCAGGATCCAGAGGCTGTTTTTTCAGTTGCCAGAAGAGATTGGGTGCTGAAAACCCTCCTCAGCTTTGAAAATCTCACTTGACACCAAGAAGACATTTTAGTNTTTTTCAGTTGCCAGAAGAGATTTGGGTGCTGAAAACCCTCCTCAGCTTTGAAAATCTCGATACCAAGAAGACATTTTAGCCATCTTCTTCCCTTTTCTACTCAACTTCTCTGGATAGGTGTTAAGGCAGGGAATGAACCAGCAACCATGAGGATGCCAGCATTGTCTAGCTGGGCTTTGAATTTCCATGCTTCAATACTCCTGTCAGTGGGAGGATGATTTAATCAATTTGGTTTGGTTTGGTTTGGAAAGCATTGCTGAAAACCAACCACACTTTACGTGTTTACTTGTCACTCCTGCAGCTGACTCGTGCGAGGTTTCGTTAGCGCAGTTCCACTCTGGAGAATGAGGTTTCTGGTTTAGACAATGGTATGTATTTCTCCGTGCTCTGACAGGCCAAACAGAGTGAGTGCCTCTGGGTGGCCCTTTCACACCTGTTTCGCTATTGCTGTTCTGTGTTTGTGGCAACTTTCAGTCTTTTCTCACCTTCCTTGGCTGGTCTCAGAAGTTACTCCTGTGTCTTACTGCATTTTTCACTAAGATGAACTTCACAGTTTATTTCATCCAAATTATTTTCACTGAGCAAATTCCCAAGAGCCCAGACCCAAATCAATTCCTCTCTCATCCTACAATGGCCAAGAATGCATGTACATTCAAGTTGTTTATTTTTCCCCATCACAAGCACCCAGATTGTTCTCGACCACAATCTGCTGCTTGTATCAGGTTTACAAGGGGAAAGATGCTGTAGCCTGTACAAATAGGAAGCCATGGGCTTTTCCTTCCCCCTTTCAGCTGTAGCAGACCTCCCCAGATGCCTTTAATTAGAGACTCTTCCATTCTGTGCAGGCTGTACCTCTAATAACCAGTGTGCCTAATTTTGTACCATCTGCACGCATGTAACAGTGTTTTGCTTTACTCAACTCACTCCTAAGACAAATGACAGGTTACTCATGAATGTATCTTTCTGATCTTTGGTGAAAATATTAATTCTTGGCTCTGACCTTATGCTGATTTAGGCATTTATGTGGCTATAGAAACTATATGATATAGTGGTTATAATATTTAACTTTGTATTTCAAAAATAATGGCATGCATATCGAGCCATTGCATATACATTTTATTCAGCATTTCTAAGTATTACCAGGACATAGCAGGGTTTAATAAATATTTTGAAAGTACTTTGGACACATATAAAAACATGTGTTTTCCAAGGTGTGCAGACTTCCACGTTTAACCACAAGAGCACAGTCTCTCCTGCAGCCAAGAAGAGGCAATGTTGTATTGAGCTGCTGAATTTTCCTCATGGTGCTCTTTCATTACAGGCCTAACCACAGTCCTCTGCATTTAAGTCAGGATAGAGGCTCCCAGACTGTGAACCACCAATGAGCACTCTCCACCCTGCCCTGCTCTCTGCATTTGTTCCATCCCTTGCCTCCTCTGCTCTTCAGGCAGGAGGAAGCCCCTTATCCTATTGTGCACCAGGTCCCCGCAGCTCCTTTGAAAAACCAGAATAATCAGCACTAAAGGATTCCTACATAGAAACTGCTGCTGGGATGTGCATTCGTTTCCTTTCACTCCCATTGCCTCTCAAATGCCCCATCTCAACTTTTATCCACTTATTCATTTATTTTATTTTACAGTCTTGATTTTTGAGTGCTAAGACACCAGACTTGGTTCTGCATTTGTGTTCTCTCTCACTTTTTCCCTTGCTTCCTTTTTTTCCCCTAAGATTATCTTCTGAGCTATTATATAGGAACCTGAGAGTTTTCCATACTCTGGTCTTGCCCCAGGGAACTTGAAAATGCTGATAATTTCTTTGGTTTAGACAACTGGGAAACCCACACCCCTCAGGTGTGTCTCCTGTACTCTGTTTGCCACAGCTCATTCCAGCGAGCAGAATACAGTGAATTTCTTCATCTCTACATGGCTTCTAGCTGGGACTTGTCTCAGGCACATCTTAGTTCTGACCACTGAAAACCATCCACAGCAATTTCCTAGCAGCCTTATCCCTGCTGTACACATAATAACTGGCTTTTTAATACAGTTACTCTGTAGGTGTTAACATTGACTGGAAGCTGTTCTGCATGACATATTTATTGCACCTTATTATACTGAAGAGAAAGAAATTGAATTGCAATTTGAATTTCCATTTTATTTTGGGTCTTGGTATCGTCACCGTTTTTCATTCTTTGAGAGAATTCCTATAAATAGAAATGTGTTGAACTAACTTGGAATTCATCAGCACATCAGGTAAGCTAAAACTTGTGGGGTTTTTATCTATGAGGAATAATTATTTAGCTCAATGATTTACCTTGCCATATTCTCAAAATGTGAATCTCCAAGCATGCAGGTTCT
Source organism: Atrichornis clamosus (assembly GCA_013400975.1). Lineage (NCBI taxonomy): Eukaryota > Metazoa > Chordata > Aves > Passeriformes > Menuridae > Atrichornis > Atrichornis clamosus. The sequence continues at coordinate 81,660 of WBMZ01001740.1, read as the reverse complement.
CTGGCTCTGTTTTAGAAGACAGAGAGTTTTCTATGTCACATGTCACTTGTTTTGGTCAGCCTCCTGTGCCGTGGTTTGCCTCTGGCACAGGTCCTACCTCCACACTGAATCCACAGTGGTTAGTCTTTAGGAGCAAGCCAGTCTTAGATTTGATTACAGGTCACATACTGGATCCTGATGTGGATCCCACTCCCTAAACCCAGTGCAAGTCTCAGCCTCCCTGTCCTCGGGGAGGAGTTGTAGCAGACAAGGTAGGTGATGTCTGCACCAGAACTGCATCCACCTTCAGGCGCAGCTACTCACATTCCTTTTGAGAGTAAAGAGGGCAGGTGGGTGTTGCACTGCTGAGGGGGTTTGTGGCTGCATGGAAATGTATCTTTAAATGATGGCAGCTGTATTTGCCCATTAACTGGTTTGGAGCATGTGGAGAGCATCTGATTTCCAGTCCTTCAGCACAAAGAGAATCATGTGGCCTTAACACTGCACTGAGACTGCTCTACTCACAATCTATAAACCCCTCCAGACAGTGTCTCTTGCATTCCTTAAGCCAATGTCTGCACTGTATTTTTATCTAGGCACAACTCTTCATCATCTATGCAGTTAGCATAATTTTATTCTCTGTTGGGCACAACACAGCAATCATTTTTCTGCTCTAAAGAGCACCTGCTAAACTGAAATGATTCCAGCTGGAAGTCAGCATTGGCATCCAAGTCCAAAAACAATCAAATTTATTTTATTGTTATTATTTCAAACCCGTGGAGCAGAGCAGACAAGGTCAGCAACACACTGGGGTTTTTTTAAAAACTCTGACTCTGATGGGGAGGTCTGTGCCAGGCCTGTAAGATTTGCAATGCCATTACATCAACTTTCCCTATTTCTGGGCATCAGCACATTCCCCATGCTAGTCAACCCCTAACAAATCATGTGAAGGAGAGGCCCTTGAGCATGCTTTACTTTAGAAGAGCAACATGATTTAATTTGTCTTTTATTTAGATCAAACCTGTCCTCAGCAGGAATAGCAAAACCTCACCTACAGCTGGAGCCCTGCCTGGCTTTACTGCCAGCCCCGTTAACCTGAAATCAATTTGTAAACACTGTCCCTAATTGGGCCCAGCAAAACAGATTAGGCAGTAAATTACAACTGGCTGCCTTCTATTCTTCACAGCCCAGCAGAGCTGCGTTTGTCTCCTCTGCAGCCCCCCTCTCCCCTTTTTACACTTTTGCTCACACCCCAGGCACCTGCATACATCCCCACAGTGCCAGAGCCCAGAGCCTGCGCTGGGGAGTGACATTCCCACCTGGCAGCAGGGGCCACAGTGCCACCAGCAGCGTGAGATGCCAACATCACATCGAAACACACCTTGGTTTTCACCTGAAATCACAGCAGCAAAGTGCCTTGCAGCCCGTGCTGCCTGCAGCCTGCCACCATACACCAGTTAAAGGCTTGCAGGTAGTGTTGGTCCTGACTGAGAGACTGGCCCCAGCAGCATATGAATTGTAAAATTCTACTCAGCTAATTTTGCTTTTGGATGGCTTTACACGAGGCATTTAAAAAGATGCCTTACAGCCTTCTGGCTATCTAGAAACTGAGCTGAAACCCGAGCTGAGAGTCCTATAGCAGTAATCAAGCCATAATCAAGGTTGGAGAAGAGTATCAATAGTGTAATCACTCAACAAGAGCTAGAATAGCTTATCTAAAAAAACCCTGACCTCCTCTCCTCCATGCACAAGCAGCTCCAGACTGTTCACTTTTTCTGGATCCCAAAATCCCAACACACAGGCACACGCTCTGGGCAGCTGGTGTTGTGATGAACCAATGCTTACACCCACACAAACCTGGCTGGCAGCCCAAATCAAGGGCTTCTCACATCTAACACCTTGGCTAGGAGGCACTGGGCTTCCAGAAACGCCCAAGGCAGGGCAGTCAGGTCTTCTGAGCCCAGACAACTTTAGGGCTCCCCCAGGTTGTGCATACATTGACCGAGAGGATGTGGTGGCCGTTTTCAACACAGCTCGGGGACAGCTATTCTGAAGCACCTGGAGGCCACTGTAACTGCTGAGCAAAACTTTGGAGATGTGACTGGAAGACCTTGCCCCGCATGGGGCAGCTGGGGCAAGAGGGCAACCACAGCCCTCCCATTAATTCACTTGCCCAGCACTGGCAAACCACTTGTTTCCGGTGCAGCACAGTGTAAACCTACGGTGTGCAAGCTGAATTAATGAATTTTAAGAAGACCTCAAATAATTTCTCCTAGCACCTCATTTTTGTCCAACCACTGGATAAACATAAGTCATCCCACAGCTACACTCATATTTTCAGGGCTGCCTCAGGACCCAGGCTTTTAATCTTGTGTGAACGGAGTAAATGAAAGTTGCGTGGTAGTTTTTCAATATGGCATTTGCAGTTGTGCTATGTACTCTGCACGGAGAGAAGGCAGATTGCCTCTCAGGTAGTAATTCAGGCATCATACACACTGCTGTGAGTTTTGCTGAACCATTCTGCAAACAGTTTTGCGTTGTCCATGTTTCCTCTCTCTCATTTTTGCATGTTTCCAGTGGAGCCCTTGCCATCACACGTGAAGTGACTGGTATAAAGGAGCATCTTGTTGACAGATGCAGGTGTTTTCCTGCCCCTTCCTGATCAGAACATTCTGACCAGGCCTGTGCTTTCTCCAGCTCCCGTCCACATAAAGGCAGTTTGAATAGCAGGGAGCAGAAAGCCCCTTCTTAGCTCTCTTCCAGTCCCTGTCATGCCACACTCCTTTTGGTGCAGACAGAGTTGGTTTAATAATCTGATTTTGGCAGATCTCTGCTCAGTGTTTAGTGTTAAAGGGAAAATAAATCAAATTGGTCACTAAAATGAAGTGTCCCCTCCAGGCTCCAGGTCCAGGGGTGGGAGGCCTGAAGGTGAACTCTTTTGAATTCTTGAGTTCTTTAAGAACAAATAAGAGTACTTAGAAGATAGAAGCCTATCCAAACAATGGATAAGCTATTTGTCTTCTTAGCTGTTTATGCTCCATTTAAGCCAATGTTTTATTGGGTTAACCTCTATTTGACCCAGTGGAGGGACAAGTTGTTTTCCTTGAGCTAGTCATTAGCTCAACTGTAACTGATATTCCCAAGGAGAAACTTCATTTAAGTCAAAAAAAAGAAAATCAATGAACAGATGACCTCAGGACTAATGAGCATGCTGAGTTCAGTCCCTTTCCATAATCCTTCCTTCCTTGAAGTCCAGGTAAAGAAAAAGAGAGGGGGAAGAAAAGGGGGGAAAGGGAGTGTTTATGCACTTACCTGTGAGAATGCAATCCCAAAAGCCACTCCAGCTATGATTCCCATATTTGTCTCCATAAAACTGGTCACCAAGTCATAACAGCCCTGGAAAACAAACATCATCATTCCTTGTATCGACCTTCCCTGCCATGAATGCACACATACAAATTTCTCATGTAAAATGAACTTGGGCTAGACAATATTTCTGCCGTAATTTCCAACCATGTCATCTTTTCATTTAATAGCATTTCTGAGTGAATGATGGGAAGTGGTGGCAAAAACAGCTCCTTTTAGAAACAAATGCATTTCAGTACTTTTAAAAGCTAAATGTGATGTTGCACTCATTTTTATGGGTCTTTTTAAAGGAAGTCAGTTAAAAAACAATATAGCTTTGACCTGAAACCAAACCAGTAACAATATACCAATGACATAATACAATACAGATGTCAAAAATGAATAAATGATGCTGATTTCCTAATACTCTAGGTATTTAATAAAGTGTCCCTTGAGGCATTCTGCTTGCCTTTACCCGTCAAAGGACACCAGGCAAGGTACTGAGGAGTATGTGACTTTAAACCATATAACAAAGTTATCAAGGGTTTTGTACAAATTTTCTTGGTTCATTTGCCCTTGGACATAAAATTCCCTGTCCTGCTCTCCAAACCCAATTTTCTCTCTCTAGCTCAGACCCTGACTCCATCAGCTGACTTGCTTCCTCATGCCTCAACTCACAGCCCAGAGGATTCATCTACATATCTGCCCTTCTCTTGGACAGACTTGTTTTGAGATGATCCCCCTCAGTACAATAATGTTTGCCAAATTTCTCCCCTTGCCTATTCTACCCCTCAAAAAAGCATTTGAAACTAGCTTTCCTAGTTTTTGGTAAGTAAATGAATCAAAATAAGAGATGCGATACCTGAAGAAAAGAAGAAAGATGACATCTGTTTTTAATTTCATTACTAATCCATCTGTCCGTAAAGTCTGCAGTCACCACTCGGCCCCTTTTGCCACCTTCCTCAAATGACCAACACCACTACAGCTTAAGGCCTGTCCTGAGGAGTTTTATACATTATAACTTTAGACACTTTATCAGAAGTTGGAAAACTCAGAAATAACCATGAGTTCTCTTTCCCAGTTTCCTGCCCCATAAGAGAGAAGTGTCTCCACATTTCACGTACATCCACACCCCTCTCATTTCTGTAAACACTGCAGGAACTCTTTATGACCTCAGAGCATCAGGTGCTTGAAAAAATAACAGCGAGAAGGAAAAGCGGTGTCCTTTATTAGAGACAGGCCATTCATGAAATAAATTGTACCATTTCTTCGACTTCTTTTATAACGTCAGAAGGCATTTAATCTTGAGAGTAATGAAGTGGCGAACCCGATAGCAGCTGAGGGCCAGCACAGCTGTGATTCATTTCTGCAATGTTTAAGTGTACATATTAATCCTTAACTATGTTTTACCACAGTGTACAGTGTCTGCTCCAAACTGGCTTATTTAACCCATCGAGCAACTATAGTTTGTGTGTATTACATGTTATGAAATGAGATTAGATTTCTCAAGCAGTATGTTCATTCTGTCTGACATTGCTTAATGTTCTCCCAGCTCCTCTGAAATCTATTCTGCTGAACGGCCTTCAAGAGATGCAACATCTCACCACAGTGGTAATTTGAGGGAGAGGGATCTTGTTAACAAAACATGCAATGGGAGAGTTTTGATTGCTCTCCTCATTTGAAGACTCTGTTTTCCCAAGTCACAACGATCTGTTTACTGAGGTACATGGCTTAGGAATGGCTTGACTGGTCAGTCCTTGCAGTGCACAGACAGAGTGCAAGCAGCACCCACGAGCTGCACACACAGCACAGAAGTGTGTGAAGCACTGTGCGAGCACATCTGGGCGCTGATCCAGAGATCCAGAGCACACAGGGGACAGTTTAGCAAGTATCTGTTTTTTCTTGCCTCCGTGCATCTGTTCCGCTGAATTGATTTTAGAGAGAAATAGTTCTTGAGGTTTGTTGGTAAAGAACTGTGATTAAAAGCACTGTATGAACCTTAACTAGCTAATCCTAATGACAGCTCTTAAAGTTAGGTATTTATGCCATCTGAGATGAAGAAATGGAGAGCCTAAATAATTTACTCAAGGTCACTAAGCAAGTTAGGGTCAGAACTGGCAAAGAAAATCCAGGAATGTTGTATTTTAGTCCTGCAATTATATAATTAGTTTAATCCTCTTTGGTTAATTCACTCTTAGTCCTCAGAAACTGCTAGTAATTTGATTAGCTCATAGACAACTTGTCTTACTGATAGTTTTGCAAGATCTACCAAAAGATGTAATCCAAATATACTTGTCCACAGGCATGGTGAGAAGGGTCTTCCACAACACAGGCAATACATATTTTCCTTTTTCTCCAACACACACAGAGCAAAGTGCCTGTTTCCAAGATGAGCAAGGGGCTTGGGTCAGAGGCAATGATGTCTGCTACCTAACTGAAGCGAAAGGATAGGACCAAACAACATTTCTTCTGCTTGCTTTTTTTTCCCCATATCCCTTTCAGAAGCATCCCACTTTGCTCAGATGTCTGGGACAGCTCTAAGATCTCACAAGTGCTGAACAGATATCTGCAACTTCTGATTACAAATGGCTATGTCAGAAAATGAGACAAAACCAAATGAACTTCCAAACATCCAAATTTCCCCCAGGTAATTAAATCAAGTAATTACTTCAGCTACTTCCTGAGGAATCAGCAGTCTTTTTCTGGCGGGTGGCTAGTGCATTTGACAGGAGAACAAGGAGCAAGAGTGGCTGGAAGTGTGTTACTAGCCCTGGACCAGCACACATTCATCCCTCAGTTGCTTCCTACAATTTAGCTGGCATTCTGTGCCACAGGGAACACAAAAGTGGACAGGGATCTCCCAGCAAGCCTGGCACTTTGGGGAAACACTAGATCAGTGCTGGGAATGCACGTGGTGCCTGCTCAGTTACACAGGCAGGAAAGGTTCAGAGTGCATGGCTGTCCCGAACTGAAAAGGTGGGGCCTGCTGGTAGGATACCAGTCCCACCAGGAAGCTTTCCTGTGGGGAGAGGAGCAGAAGCAGGGGCTCAGGAGGCGCAATGCCTGCAGTGGATCCTGGCTGTACTGCACACGGCCTAGGCCCACCCTGTCCTGCCTCTCACCTTCCTTCCACTTCTACGAAAACATAAAGGTAGCACAAACTCACAAAAAGCAACTGAACAGAGTGGCTCACCCTCTATACTCATGGAAGATTACTCTGCTGTGGTGACTGTGAGTTACTCAACCAGAGGACACCACTAACATTCCACATATGTCTGCAACAAGTGGCTCTCTCATTAAACTATTGCAAAAAGAAGAAAGGCTTAGTGGAAGATAATCCTCTAGTATCCCTTTTTCAATACATGCCAGAAAATGTTGTCTACTTGACTGGTTTTTAAAGATATTTCAGGCTGTGCTCAGCTACCACTCCAACCTTCTGAGTCACAGGTGACTGAAGCAAAAAAGACAGACACGGAAGAGAGAGAGGTGTTTCCATATTTCCCCTGTTGTCTACTCAGGACTTCTATTTACTTTTAAAATTCAACTCTGAAAATAAAAACAGAAAAGAAAGTAATCCTTAAGTCTGACTAAGCTGTGCTGCAATGTAGCATGGTGATTTGGCCACAGCATCATTCCTGTTACCAACAAACTGCTCCCTCTCTTGCAAATCTCAAGTGAGACAGAAAGATTTGATGACACACTAGCACTTGAAGCAATGACTTGAGTGGCATTTCTTCAGCACAGTGTCTAATCATAGATGCTGTGTTATCTTCTCTTTATTCCTCCCTTTCTTAGAGTTTTCTATATTTTTATTCTCCAGTTATTCCTTTTCTTCCCGTTCTCCCAACTTACCTTCTCAACCCTATTCTGTCTTCCCAGCCTGCTCCTTCAGGTGACCCCATGGAAAGGGTCACTTTGGCTGTGCTGTGCTCGCAGCCCCACGTGCTCAAAGATTTTAACTCACAGCAAATGTGCCCACCAACCACAACACTCATGGTCAATCACCTGTGTCTTCTCAGAAATGCTGCAGCTGGGCATTTGAGAAAGGCCAGCTTAAAGAATATGAAAGCAAGCGTGGGTCAAAGCCCATCCTTACCATCACTCCAGCCCTACCCAGACATTATCAAGCAACCCTTTGCAATGAAATGCCACTGCAGGCAGCCGTACACTCCACTGGGGCACTGGATGGTGTCACAACTGCCTCTGGCACAACGTTACAGGTACCTTCTGGTTTACTTTAGTGGCAGCCACGGTCATGTTGCGCAGATCCTGAGTATTGCAGTCACTGGAGTTCATGCAACAGCTTGTAGGGATGCCGTGCTTGAAGAAGTAAGGGCTGGTGCTCCAGTTGGTGTAGCTCTGAATGCCACAGCAGCTCAGCTGGGAGGGGTAAGAGGCAGGTTTAAAACACACAAACAAACAGAACAGAATTAAAACTAGTACAGAATCATCACGGCCCACTTAATAAGCTCGTAATCAAAGTAAAGACAGGGTGTCCCAAGTTTTGAAAAGTAGATACCACCCCTGCCCCATAAATTATGAAAGTATCAGGGATGTAATTTACAGAACATGGGAGCAGATGGCCTACTAAAAAGATGGAATGTTATGAGCAGAACTATTATTTATAACATTTGACAAAGGTCTAGTCATAAACCCATCTTTTTTAATCAAAGGTCTGTTCTTTTTTTTATTTGTTTCCTTTACTTATCTATTTGATTAAAAATGACCCTGGAAATTCAAACCCCCAAAGCATTACACAGAATTACATGTAACACATACAGATTCAAACTAGTACAAATCAGTAAGGTGAAGCCTCTCTAACTCACAAAATAATTTCTAGGACAATTCACTCAGCCATGAATAGAAAGAGACCATATGTTCACAGAGTGTATCGATGAAGTCAGCTGAAAAACCCTAAGTTGGGAAGGATGTTCTGCTTTAGATGCTAAGCTAGAAGACAGAGACTTAAAAATATGAAGCGTGTGCTGAATTTTCTGCATGGAAAGGGCTTGTAAATGCAGTTCCTGTAAAAATAGAGCTATGAATGAAATGAACATTTTGCTACAAGACTGAACACTGAAAAATTACTCAGAACCATTTGGTTTGGCCAACTCCAAGGAATCACAGGTTCAAAACACAGGTTAACATTAGGCAAACAGACAGTCTGTCAGCAGAAAATGCTCAGTTTAGAGCAGTGCAGCAATCAGCTAACCAGGAGAAGCCAGCTTAGAGGTACAGTTTCAACCATGCTGAAGGGTCCAACATAACAGCTGTAATTTCTAAAGATCCAGAAGTCACAAATACAATTACATTGACATTTCAGCCATTCAGCATGTTACAGGCATACGGAAAGCAAAGTGGCTCATAGAACACTGTATGAAGGAGCTGAAGGAATAGCTTCTTGCTATGGTACAGTTTCCAGTGGGAATTTAAATGTGAATTTCACCACTCTGTGTTGCATTTGGTGGACTTGGTCTCTTTTGGGTGGCATCCCCAACTGGTTTGGCCAAGCCGTGGCATTTGCTCCTGCCCTGTGCCCTGCTGGAAGGCAAAGCAACCCCCCACTGTCCTGCTCCCACACCCCGTGGGTCAGAAAGGCTCTTCCACCCAGCTCCTACTCCATCCCTCCAGAACAGCTTTCTCTGCCAACCTCAGCAGGACATCTGTCCACTCCCTTTTCCTCTGGGAAAAATACACTCAGTTTCTCTCCTTAAGTCGCTAGGTCTCCTTTGCCAGCCTCTCACTGCACTTGTGAAGAGAAGTGCTGCAGTTTATCAGTGATACAGGACAGTAGATTATAAAATCCTGTCTCATCCAGCTCAAATTTAAAACATTTTATAACCTTACTGGCAAATTCCCTTAAGAAAAAGGTGTTTTCTTTAGGGATAAAACTGCCCCCTAAACCTAATTCAAGATCTGGGACCAACAAGAAGCCAGTGGGACAGACCCTGCCTTTATCAGACAGCTTTTTAACTAAAAGTTAGGCATCCTGGACAAGCATTTCAGCTGAAATACTTTTCCTTTAGACCAGTTTTGCCAGCCTCTAATTTTGTTTGCAAAACAGAGCTTGCAGGCTGAGCCATCCAAACTTCACGTGCTGTGATCAAATCCGAATGTGTGCTTTCTCTATTTACTAATTCTGAGTGTCCAGTTTTAGACTTACACTTTCCTGTACGTTATCCACTGCATGGCTGCGCTCATCGTTCTTGTTGTAATTCTGGATTGCTTCAGTGTATGTCCTGAGGAAAGTATCCTTGATCTAGGAGGGCAAGGAAAACAAACAGCCCATGTGAGCAACAAGAAGCACAACATCTGAAGCAGTTTTTGCAGGAAGCAAATGCATTTCCAAACCTAACAAGACACCCAAACTAGCCTTTCCCAGTCATTTCTAAGTGTGTTTTTAGAGCTGACAGAACTCCCTCTTAAGTGTCAGGAGACATTCATGCCATTTTTTCAGTGGGGTCTATCAGACACAGAAACAAAATTACCCAAGCAAACTGATACGTTTTAAAAAAAATACAAAACCAACGTAAACTGACTTAACCCATCAGAAAGATATCCTTTTATGTTTTTTCCCCAGATACTTTGTTCCAGCACTAAGTCTGAAGGAGACTGCATGCTTCTCCCTGCTCATGGACGCCTGGTGGGGGCAGAAGCTTGTGCAAATGCCTTGGGGACAGAAGCCAGCGGCATCAAAGGAAGACATGAATTCCCTGACCAGATATCCCCAGCACCAAAGGCATTTGAGTAAGGAACAAGTGCCTTTCCTTCAGCTGGAAAAGGTCAGGCACATCACTGGGAACGGCACTTTGGCTGGGTGGGAGAGGGTCTGGGAAGCAAATGATGTGGGAAACCCACTGGCTCCTTCACAAAAGCCTGCCTCTGCCAAACGGGAGCAGTCTGACACTGAGGCTGCTGCAGGTGAGGCGGGATGAAATGGGGATCCTCAGCAGGTGGACAGGCATCTCGGGACCACATGAAAAATGATCCACCCTGTGCAAGGGTGGACACCAGGAAAGCCTGCAGCAACGGAAATCTCATGTAAAAGAGGAAACCAGAAAACCAGTTAATACAAGAGAAGAGACAAGGAGGGTCTCTGGGGTTGTTCTGGCTCAGCACCAGTGGCATGTAGGCACATGGACTTAAAGCCAGAGATAGACCTGATTACAGTGGTTAAAACAGGAGTGCTACTACAAATCTAGATCATCATGCTTTTTTAAAGCTTCTTCCTGCCCCAGTTTCCTACCTCACACTACTTCTAATCTCTCCTTATTCTCAGGATAGAAACAAAATCCCATCCCACTCTCTCCCCACTTCCCTCCAAAAAAAAAAAAAAAAAAATTTACAAAACATCAAGTCTGGTCTGATGCAGAAGTGGTCTCTGCCTTATATAAACCACTACCTGCCTGGCTGAAAAAGCTGTGTTTAAGAAAAGCATTTAATCTCTTTTGCAGCCTTCAGCATATGTAAGAGAATAAAGAAGATCTTATGTTTTGGACACACAAAACCTGATAGCTCCAGAGTAAATCATCAGGCAGCTGAGGGCAAGAGCTTTGGCTAAATCCCTTCATTTGGAAATGCATCAGTTTTTAAGAGCTGTACAAGTTATTGCTGCACATCAGCCACATCCCTGGAGATGTGCTGGAGCCGCCGAGCTCAGCGACCCGCACATTCTCCACGCTCCAGGGAACTTCTCAGCAGCTCCTGCCCAGGGAGGCACTGCCAGATGCAAACTCAGCACATTTCCACCTACCTCGTGGCGAAAGACAAACCCTGAAATGCCAGCCACTAGCTCAGCCAGGAACACCAGGGACAAGAACATGGCATACTGAAAAGGCAGGAGGCAAGAGAAGTCAGAGCATGACAGGCTTTTGTCTCAGCACAGATATTATCACATAAAATGCAACTTTCCCCTCTAGGCACCCTTCAAAGATGTTAAGAAAACCAAAGGTCTTTTGGAGGAGATACACAGGTTATTACCTGAAGGTAATACATGTGTTTATACAACTCACAACTGATATATATGGCTTAATTACTGGCTTTTCGGACATTTCGGTTCCCAGGTTTCTTAACATTCTCATGTAAATTAAAACACACTCACATGCCAGAGATGAATCCACGTCACTCGGGTTCTGATCTTGCAATAAGGAATACAAAGAGACCCTTCCTGTTTTCATGGGGCTCTGCTAAGGTAAATAGGCTTCCCCAGGTGTTTTGGTTTGTGTTTATCTATCTCACTGCTAGACTGGGATTTGCTGCCTGATTCCTGAAGTTTCTCCAATGAATGAACTGAAACATTGACTTCACTGGCAATATTCTCACAGTAATACTAGACATATGCTCCAAATGCTTTGCTGAGCCAAGATCCATGTTTGCCTTTAGGAGCAGCATTTGGATCAGGGGCTAAATAAACCTTGAAAACAGTGTTTTCAGTGTGGACACTCACCAACTATTAAAAATATATTTACAGAGAAATAAAGAAAGTAAAGAAAAAATGTGAAGTGGGATGGTTAAATCTGAACTTGGAGCTTAATCTTCTGGAGGGCAAATTACCTTCATACCCACCTGCTAAAAACCAGTTAATTGAAAAAGCAAACATTTTAAATTAAAATAGTCCTAGCAGGATTTAGTGGAGAAAGGGAAATTTAGCTTTAGTGGAAAGTTATTGGGGAAGGGAGGACAAGGTGAATGCAGAACTAGAAAGAAAAAAAAGGTGTCCAATTAATTGCAGTCAAATCGCTATCTGTTCAGGAGAGAAAAAAAGTTTAGAAATATTTCTTACGTGTACAATGAAAATAAACCCACGTGCTTGGGACAGCACGTGCTGCTGTCAGTGGCATAGCTTTAAGAAAGTTACATGACTTCTGGAGCAACTAGCAGAAGCTGATTTCCTATGGGTGTGTATCGTCATTCACCTTTATCCCTTTCCCACCTGGACTGCAGTGACACCAAGGAGCCCCTTCAGGTGCCCTGGCAGCACATCCCCAGCAAGAGACAGCAGTGAGCTACTTGCCAACTGGCCACCAGCTGATGAACTGCAGCTGCTGCCTCCCCCCTACTCCTCCCCTGCCATCATTTGAGGAAATTAACTCTCTTTAATACATCCCTTCTTTTTTTAAATGCAGTTTAAACTGGAGAAGAGTCATCCCATCTCCTTAGAAAATCAGTCCCGAAATACTGTAGCATTGTACTCTCAAGCCCTTTCTCACCAGTTCAGAGCTTCACAAGTGCTAGTTCCACCCTTCAAATTATTACACGTGTAGGATTTTGCTCCTAAATATTTCTAGACACACAGTTTACCATAGAAGTCTGTTTAACCTGTAGTTATTGTGAATTTTAGGGTAGGCTGGAAAACTCAGAACAGAAAAACTCATATAGAGAGGGGTTAAAGTGGACTAGGGGACAGATAACTACTGTACCTCTGCTCAATACACCTTGAGATATGGCCAAACATACATATAGTGCTTTGTTTTTTGGGGTTGAATTGTTCTATCCTAGTGAATGTTAGGAGAAAAAAAAAAGACTGGTGTGTTTTTATGAGGTACCAACTACTTTTTTCCATAATTTCACATCAGAGTATTAAACTGACCCCTTAAAATAGAGTTCAAAAGAATTTTACATTTATGATGCTTTGGACATCTTTAAGATTGTAAATATACTGATCTATCTGGCTCACAGAAAACCAGAATGGTTGTGGAACGACTCACAGAGCAATTCAGCAGCAGCATTCCACCCTGCTCCAAACACTTTGGCCTCTGCACCATTTCGTGGTAGCAAAATTCAGTCATACTCATCAACAACTGGTTTTGGCAAAGGTTTTTTTTTTCCCCTTCGTCCCATTTTGAGCATTAAGATCGATAAAATCTAGCTTATCTGCCTGAAAAACTACACCAACATCTGGTGAAGCCTGGCAGGGGGTGGGGGGAATCCCAATTCACCCACAGAACCCCTTCCCCTCCCTGAGGCACTGGGGCATTCTTACCAGCTTCAGCATCCATGGGCTGCCGCGACAGGTGGCAAAGCAGCCGAAGAGCCCGAAGACGATGATCGTGGTGCCCGTCCCGATGAGCACGTAGGGGGCATTGGTGGAGTTCTCAGCAATGAGAGAGATGTACGTGCCGAGGGTCAGCTTGCCCCAGACGCCCACCGCGAGAAGGATAACACCGGTGATCTGCAAAGCAAGGGGAGCAAGGTGTCAGGAGCCGCCAGGGAAGGCATCCAAATGCAGTGATCCTGGAGAGGTTCACTGCTGCTGTTCTGTTGGCAGAAGGAAGCCTCTAGACTTCTACTGACTCCAGAGGGATGGAGAGAAAAAAATTAAATTCCAGCACCTGGAGGTGTTAAGGCTGCCACTGGAGGACAAACATCTAAGACTAAGGACTGCCAAGGGAGGATGCAGAGTACCACCTGCAGGAACAGGCTCTCTGCTCCTCCAGAACACTGAGAGAGGTGGGCGACTCCACCACTCTTACCAAAAGGCAACAATAACTGCTGCCACCTCACACCCTTTGAGTTTTGCGACAAAACCTGCCTGAACCACAAAATCCTGCTGCCTGATGTCCTGTCTGTCTTCATGCCAAAGCTTCAGGAACATGAGCATCCCTTTCAGTGCATTTCTCTGGCAAGTCAGCCTTCCCCAAGGCTACACAGCAGGTGACCCCCCTGGCTGTGCAGAAGCTGTGCCCCCTGACACGGGGTGGGAGAACACCAGTGGGCCCTGCAAACACCCATCCCTTGCCTGAGACACACCATCAGAAGCTGCTGTGCCACGGGGCAGTCAGGGCACACAAGCTCTCAGCACCAGCAGGGACGTGGGGGAAGCTCGTGGTGCCCTACACAGACGTCGAGCCACAACAGGGATGATGCTGCTCCGCCACCTGATTAGGACCAGCTCTGCAAACACTTCCTGAATTCCTCTTACTGACTGCTCTGGGCCACTGACAAAGGTCAAGAGCAGAAGAAATATCCTGATGACATTCTTTTGCCTGCTTTCCAAGTTTTCTCTTGTGAACATCTTTATACTGCCATGAAATCTTGAAATTCAACACTATTACACCAGGGTTGCCCTGCAGTTGTTTATGCAGGAGATCTTTACTCACAGTTATATTGCACCTAAGAACTCCCAGCTGAGCAACACTGTGAGATCTTTCACCTACTTTTCATATAGGCTGATATGAATTAATTCTGAGAAAAACTTCTTGAAGGAAAAAAAAAGAAAGCAGCTTTTTTACCTAGGCTGTCTCAAAAAGGACCATGCAGGGTGTACCCCCTTCCCATTTGCCTTTCCACCCTCCTGCTGCTCAGCACTGGCAGGCAAAGGAGCCTGTCCTCTGCTCGACCTGTGTCTGCAGCAGTGGCAGGAGGTGCTGCTCCGGTGCAGCACTTCTGCCTCTCTGGAGAGGAAACTGTGTTCAGCAAAGCTGCTGAGTAATCACAGCCACATAAGGAAAATACCAGGAGGAGGGATGATACAAAATAAATGCTCTGAAGAAGGATACAGGGGGAGGAATGCAGGGAAAAGAAGAAATCAGAAAAAGAGGGGATAAAGAGAGAAGCAGAAGGAGAAAAGACCAGGCAGAAGAAAGCAATTTAATTTGTCCTCAGAAAGAAGAGATCCTTTCTACGTCAGAGAAAACCATCTCACCTGGTAATTTTGGCACTTCCCAGCTCATCTGCTTCCTTCCCCTATGCCTCCCAGAGGTGTATGGAAGATGTGCCCCCACCTGGCTCCCACTCAGAGCACACCAGAGAGCAGGACTGCCATGGAAACCTATCATGGTTCTTCAGTTTGAGTGTCCTGCTTCCCCCTGACCAGCCTCAGCAAGCGTCGGCATTTCTGCTGCTCAGGACAAGATTAGCAGAGACTTCTGCCCTCCTGCCCAAGAAGGCAAGAGGAATAAATCCAGCTCTTGTCCATCTTCCACTGCAACTGTGTGAAAAGCACTGATTCCTCGCTCTTCCACCCAATAGCTGAATGTCAAAAAAAAATCACCGAGGAGCCTCCCCACCCCACAGACATCAAACGCCCCTGCCAAGTCTGGTCCCATCCCTGCACAACACTATTCACTTGTCTCCTTCTTCTCCCGAACAACAGCAGATTAATCAGCAAAATCTGAAAGCAAGCTGCGGGGGACTGGGAAATCTGCAGAACAACTTTTGGTTTCTCGCCTCCAGTTCCTCAAAGGGCTGGTTTCTGTGCCTGAGCTGCTGAAAGTTTTACCACTGTCCCCAGGGAGGCGTAAAAGCAGCCATCACTGCCAAAATGAACAAACAGCTTCATATATGAAAGAGAACTCAAGCCTTGTAATAAAAAGCATTTTTAGCTGGCTGTTTGAAACAATTACTAACCCTTTACTAAGCGTTTTAAGAGTTTGGTTTCCCCAGGTCTCAGGGGGGGCCTATTCAATTTACAGCACACACAGACTTTGGAAAAAAGAAGGAAAGCCTCTTGTTGGTTTATTCCCCTTCTGCCTCTTAATAGAGCCTTGATTTACAGGGATTTAGGGAAATCCCTCAGTTTGCTGGGAGGTCTAAACCCCAGCAAGCTTGGCACTGTGCAGAGGGGACGGGACGTTTCCACAAAGTCATGATGAAGATACACCTCGGGTTGCAGCAGTGCTGGCTGGAATTTTGATATGCAAAGGAAAGACCGGAAAACTTTCCTACAAACCTTTTAATGACCTTTATTCAGCAGAGCACAAGCAGTGGTACGACTAATGCCTATCTCCACCCCAAGGCAAACCTCATTTCATTATTTACAAGACACACTTTTTATCCCTATCTCTCTATTCCATCATACAGTCAAGGGAATAATGAATGTCCTGGTCTCTGGTTTGGTTTGGGTTTTAGATTTTTCTTCAAAAGCAGAAGGGACATGGGCAGACAGAAGATCAGGACAGTGCTGGCCTGAGAACGAGGCAGCAGGAATAGACACTGCTCCTGACACTTCTCCCCCTTACTCTACCTCCATCTCCTTCATTTCACCGCAAATCTCCCCGCCAGCCTAATTCTGTGACCTGTGGGTCATTCCCAAAAGGTGCAGGGTGACGTGGACCCATTTGCACTGAAAGGTCTAAAAGGAAACTCAGAGCACCTCCTCCAGTGCACAGTCCCTCCCCAGTCTTCCCTGCTCCCCTCCTGCTGTAAGACCATAATCATACTGGAGATGTACGAAGTATTTCAGGTATCCTGACAGTCAGGGGAGAGTGACTACCAACCTTTTGACTTTTAGAGCCCTCCTGAGCCAAGATTCAGCATCCAGAGCAACTTTATTTACGAACACCTGCAAGAGCAAGCACATACGGAGCAAGAGAGCAGCAGTCACGTTTCACCAGTGGACTTCTACAGCAAAACCCAATCTTCGTATGGCCCCTGCAGGAATTAAGATTTGTCCTGGAAATGTATGACAGCTACAGCCTATGAAGAAAGTGTCACAACCCCACTCCAGATCCTCAGCAAACACGGAAGAAATGAATTGGCAGCTGCAGAGCCCACATTGGCCCAAATGAGACACCTGGGGTGGTACAGAAAAACAAATGTTAGCAAATGGAAAAAAAAAAAAAGGAGGTTTGCTTTTTAAAAGCAACTGCCAGAGACATCCTACCCAAATGTAAGGAGATGTGGGATTCTGTCCTCTGGTGTGTTTAAGTGAAAGCAAAAGAGAAAAACTACCCAAAATACCACGGTTCAAGGTCTGTCACAAACTTACCCAATGCTTTGATTCAGAAAAAAATTTTGACGTTTTCCCTGGACTTTATACAAGCCTTGGTTTAAGCAGCAATGGCTCCCAGCTGCATAAAACAGGCAAAGCACACATCCATCCCCAGATAACACCACTAGACAGAGATTCCAGCCAGCAGCCAGGGCAGGCCTGGTTTATCCATGCTGAGGGCCAGTGCCTATGATCATAACAAGCCCCAGAAATTCAGACAGGTTTTGTGTCCACAAATGGGCTTGCAAGTGGTTTGTGCTGGTTTTGGTCGGCTCTTTTTCATGCCTGCAAACTGTCCCACCCCCTACGCTATTTGGATGGATTTTTCCTGCACCTTCTGTTTCTTCTCTGTGCTCTTTCTCCAGTCTTCAACATTATTAGAAAGCTATTTCATCCTGGATTTCATCAAAGGTAGATCATTTTCTTCCTTACGAAAGTTCACTGCAATGGAAGCCCCATGGACTCATGTTTCCTCAGCCAAGAAACCCGAGATGTAGCATTCCATAAAACATTATTAGTCCTGCCCTTTGTTTAGGTCAAATTTTTAAAGGTTAAAAAAAAAAACAACAAAGGAGGAGATATCCAAGTAGGGCAAAGATTGTAAAGACTACACACAAGCAGAAATTCCATTGTTTAGCACTAGCAGGTCTCACATTTCAGTGCCTCTGAGCTCAGGCTCAGCAAACACACCCCAGAAGCCCTTGACTGATGAGATGGCAGGAAATGAAGCAGGTGGGCCACCTGGACATTCTCTAAGAAAAACTCCACTGAAATCAAGATGTCCCCATGGAGTGTTTTAATCTAGATGAATTGGACTGTTCTGGCTTAAAAAAAAATCTGTGGAAAAAACCCCTCAGCTCTACCTCTTGCCTCTCCTCAAGTATGGTATCACAGGCACATCCCACCAATCACTGATTTCAGTCAAATGCAGGCTTTCTAGCTCTTCTGCCTTCCTTCAGCCTTAGTACAGGTATTTCCAAGGTTGCCTTCAGTATTGCCGCCAGTTCTGGAGCTGACTGGAAGTGGTGGAAAAGTTAACATGCAACAGGCAGGCAGAAACACAACTGAACTGAATGTCAGCTCTAACTTCACTTGTCCAATAAACCAACTGCTGCTAAGACACTCACAGACAAAGATATGGCCAACAGCATTTAATACAAGGGTATGTGCCTCAGCTTTATAGAAGACAGGGAGAGCGATTTCCTGGTAATGCTGGGCATTGCTGAAATCAGAACTAATGCTAAACACACGCAGTGTCTTAATAAAAGGCAACAGAAAAATGTCTGAGAATTACTTCTTTTAACAGTGCTGGGACAAAGATTAAACTACCAACCACCTTCTTCTAGACAACAGCAACCAAATATGTAGTGGAGAGCATTCAGAGAATAACTTCTGAAAGTGCACTACCCTTACAGCTGTCAGAATTAGGCAGGAAAACACTATGTACTCCTTTCAACTGGATGCACACCACATCCTCATAGAGGCTGTTGTCTTCATACCCCAAAACTCACAGAGCACTGGTGGCATGATATAAAGGGAGCCACTCCTGATATAGTGGCTAATGTCATCTCACATCCACAGAGGTTCAAGACCCTAATTCAAACCCTAATTTATACTCAGGACTTCCCTACAGAACATTCAAAGTTTATCAGTTACAGAGGTGAAGATAAAGGTGCAGCAGGAATTGCTAGTTTATTTGTCTACGTAACCCATGTCCTCCTGCTCATTACTAATGCCAGCTATTTTGATTCCTAAGCCCTGGCAAAATAAAACTTGGAAGCCAATCCTGATTGCTGCAGAACACACAGCAATCCCTACTGCTCCCAAAAGCAGCAGGAAGATCTCAGCATTTCTCTGGGCAGGTTTTTATCTACAGAACTGAGATGCAGGAGGGCAACTTCATTAATGAGGATCTCACTGTAGGTGTAATTTTTCTATTTCATTTCATATTTTCAACCTTGTTAATGTAAAATGTGTGCAAATTAAAATGAAATTCAAAGCAGCAGCAAAGAGTCAGATACAAGGAAAATAATCATATTGCTGATATTTACAGCTTCTCAATTCCAATACTTCTTTTTCCAAACACTAGCCTCCCTGCATTTTGGTGGAGGTATGCTGTCCCTCCACAGCCCTACTGCAGCCTTCTCCTCCAACAGGCTAGAGAAAGGCTGTGCATAAAATGGATGAAGCCAGGGGAAGGCAGACAAGAACTCACTCGATCCATCTTGGCTGAAGCTGAAAGGTCTAGCAATAGGTTTAGCAGGCTGTGAGGAAATGAGAGAGGACCAGGGCACACAGCTAATTAGCTCTTCCAGACATTTCCCCAAAGGAAGGACACTTTTTCATGAAGAAAACGTCCGACCTTGACAGCATCCAGAACAAATCCTGCGTTAAAAGCATGTCCAGAGAGACTTAAAAATAACTGGCCTACCTCTGAAAATTTTATGACTTTCCCAAAATAGGCAATGGATCACATTCAAAATGTTCTTGCTTTACAGCTTGTCAAGCACTGGGAGTGGCTGGCTTAGAATCTTCTCCTGCCTTAGCCTCTGGACTCTCATCAGGCAGGCAGGTGACTAAGATATAAATCCTCCTTTGAGCTTCCACGTCAGCTCTTCACAGGCAGGGGCAAAGCAATAAGCAAAGATACAACTGAACATGGAAATGCATGTCAGCCAGCAACACACCTGCATTCTCTGTTTTCACATCTGGTGATCTTGACTACACCTGCAAACCCAACTTGAGTCACCTCTGAACAGGACCCATCTCTGCTGGAGTGAATAAGAAATAAAGATGCCATGAGCTGTATCTCTGGAACAAGGCAACAAGTTGAAAGCCAACTAACAACCATTTGTGGCCCCTTTGCAATCTGAGACAGCCTGTAAAGGTCACTGTGTTAGGAGAGAACACCTTCAATGGCCATTCTTGTATGGAACTGCTCTAGTTCCCTACTGCTTTAGTTCCTGACTTCACCATTTCTTAATGCATTCCCCCAGTACCTAACATGATTTTGTCCCTCTGCTCTTGTAAGTCAGGCACACCCCTCTTCTCCTGTCCTGACAGTTTTCCATCTAAATAAATCCTTCCTAAAAAAACCCAGCCAAAACGATTTAAAGAAAAAAATGCTGTAAGATGAATTCCCATTCCTCTCTGCAATCCCTTGCCTGTCTCACCTGGGCAGGCTGCCACGCTTTGGGCTCAGGGTTTTCTCTTCCAGTTGCACATGTGGGATGTCCAGCATAACAAATCTTGCTTCATCCCTTCACCTCAGGGATCTATTTGAGTTATGGTCCCTGCTGCTCAGCATCCATCTAGAACTAGCTGCTGTCACAAAACTGATTATCCACCACAGCTCTTGCTGTTTCTGTCCAAAACTGAGATTCCTGTGTATTAAAACTACTGACCCTTGTCCTCCCTGTGGAAACCATCATCAGGGGTAGCAGCACATGCAAACTACAGCAATGGGATGCTGCCTCTGCTCTCATGTCCCCACGGGTCAGAGCTGAGTATCCAGTGCACCCAGGTCAGGGGACAACCACTGGATCTGTCCTGAAATACAGTGGAGGAGATTTTGATTAGACACGCTGATATCAAGCTTATCAGCCTGTTCTTGCACACCTCCCTTCTCTAAGTAGACTGCCATCCTATTTCCTCCTCAAAAATATTTTTAAGGTTCAGTGCTTCTCCTGGCCGGGACGTAAGTACATGAATGGTTGTCCCAAGTGAGCTGCCATCAGATTAAGGTCCTCAGAGGTCAAGCTGTAGTGCTGGTAAAAAAATAAATTTTGAAAAGAAAGTAAAATATTGACTCTCCCACAGATGCTGAAGTGAATACCAAGTTATCGTGGAGCTGATCTGGCTACTCACCACCAACTCTGCAGACAACAGAGTGTGTACTAATCCCTGACTTTAACAGGGCCCCTATCAGCTATGGAGCTAAACGGCCTCTGAAAGGAAGTGAACATTTTATAAACAACCCAGGTGTTTCCCAGCACCCCTACCCAACAGAGGTACACCAACCACACACCGAGGTCTGACAGCCCTTTCCTTGCAGGCTGGGGCAGAAATTACAACCAGGGCTGTGTCACCTACTCTGGTCTGAAAAGAGATTAAAAATCACATAGAGGTGAGTGCAACCTTCTCCTCTGCAACCAGAAGAGGCCAACGATCATTTAAAGAACAGCAGGGAAGGAAACATCAGAGTAATTTTGTTTGCTGCAGGATAAAGAATTGGATATGGCCCAAGAAGTCCTAAGAGCACTAACAAAGACTGCAGTGGGGAGACAAGAACTTGAAAACAACCTTGCAGCATTGCTCAAAACAAGTAATTTCTTGCTAATACAGTGGCAAATACCTATTAGAGAATTTTCCTATAAGGAAACAATTGGTTACATGCCACTTGTAGAAAGACTAAGGAAGAATACAGACATTTAGGACCTGATCTCTATATTAAGACCATGCACATGATGAATAGTTATAATAAACAGTCATATTCTTATGGTGAAAGTTCAACTTTATTACACCTTGCACGTACAGAAAAGAAGTTGGAAATCTTAGTAAAATTAAGTTCTTTATCATGAGAATTACAGTTATTTTTATGTAAGACACTTCATTAAATGAGAGAAGATATTCTGCTTTACAGTTTAGTCACCAGTGGCTCTGTTAATTGATGTATCTTTTAAGCCAGCTGCAGACAAAAATGTGGTCATCTCTGGATAAAAATAAAACGCAAAAATACATTTCTGCTGGGAATTTTCAGACCTAATTTCTTGAAACGTAGTTTTAAATATGCATGACTGAATGTCTCAGGGAAAAGAACTTAGAGAGTGGAGACATCAAAAGAGGCATCCCACTCTGCCAGGATAAGGCACACTCCTAGCTAGAGGAACTGTGGTTGTTTTGAAGGGCAAGTACTGCATAGACTAGAGGGAATTAACTGATCATCAGCAAACTGATACAGCCAGAGAATATTTACCTGTGGGGCCTGAAAGTCTTTGGAAGCTTAAATGCAGCAGCTGTCCCTCATACTCACACTTTCAAATGCCCACAGTAGCAATACACAGAGATGACAGAAACGTTGTTTACAAACCATAACATAGTTTGGCCTCAGACTTTAAAACAGTTCACCAATTTTACTGAGATACAACACTTCAAATGATAAAAAATGCAAGATTATAAAATGTTTTGAATGTCCCCTATTTAAATACTGTTTCTTAAATGCTCTTGTTGTTTGCTTGCCTCCTAATAAGGCAAGATCTAAACTTCTACAATCCCTATAGGAACAAAGTAAAATTTAACATGCCAAAAAATGCTTAGTGCCTATCCATGTCCATGAGACAGAACATCCATGAGAACAACCACTGTGTTCAAAGCCCATCCTGGCACAAGAATGAGTTAGACTTCAATGGAAAGACTCCCTTGCACCTCATGGCTGACCAGGGAAGAGAAGAAAGGCCTCAGTGAAGGAGTTCTGGTAGTTTCAGTGGATCAGAGCACAAATTCTATCCTGCAGGTGTAACATTCTTACAAAGTTTGGATTTAGCAGTAAGAAAACTTGAAAACAATTAAAAAGAGGTTTACAAGATCATTAGTAGCTGCACACAACAGCAGTGGTGTGAAACTCTCAGAACCACTTTTTATTCAAGCAGCTACAGTCCTAATAACCTTCAGAATAAGCAGAATATGGCACTGAAGTG
Organism: Atrichornis clamosus; assembly: GCA_013400975.1. Lineage (NCBI taxonomy): Eukaryota > Metazoa > Chordata > Aves > Passeriformes > Menuridae > Atrichornis > Atrichornis clamosus. Next base: position 58,929 of record WBMZ01001740.1, on the reverse strand, counting down.
TGCAATGATAAACACACAATGAAATTCAGTAGTACCAAATACAAGGGCATGCTGCTGGGACCAAATCCAGCAGTTTCAAGCTCCTACATTTGCAAATAATATTGGAGGAACATTTCCGACTGCCAGCTGACCACGGTGTTTATGAGGAACCACTCCTGGCACACACATGCAGAAAACGGCACATGCAACCCAAGGGAGCATTTCCAAAGGCAAGGAATTTCCAGAGATGCTGCGCACAGGCTGTTTTGAGAAAGGTGAGGGGATGCTGCAACAGGCACATGGAAAGGCTCCCGGGGTGGAGAATCTCTCGAGCAGGAATTGAGGCGCGTGGCTTCCACGGCCTGGCGTGACGTGGGACGAAGAGGGGTGAGGGGATATAAACCTGCCTGTGAGGGGATCACACTCCAAGGACAAGAGGGAGCTGTGTAAGCCCCAGGACAGCTGAGCTGGGAACAAAGCGGGCGCACGCTGGCCGTGAGGGCACTGAGGGTGCAAATGGGAGTGCAGAGGCTGGGAGCAGCCTCCTCCTCCTCCGGGAAGAGCGAGGTGGGAGGGAAGGAGGTGAAGCTGGCAACACGACCGCAGCCTGCGAAACCTGACAGCTGGGCAGCTTTCATCCCTTCACTGCAGGATAGGGGCTGCACAAGTGCAGAGCTGGGGGGTGCCACTAAATCCTAATAGGCTGGAGCCTGTGAGGAGGTAGGGGGGGCAGGGGGCTCTCAGCCTCCCTCCGTGCAGTGCCAGGCTGCCTCTGGCAAGAAAGTTGTCAGCTGCAGCATTAATTTCAGGTCAATCCATCCAAAAATCAGCTTGGGAGCACATGTAATGATAAGGGTTTTGTTTAAAGTTTAAATAGGATTTTATTATTGCAACCAAACCCCTAATGTCCTGATCCCTTTTTATGGAAAATCACTGGTTATTTACATTCTCCTAATCATGCTCAGAAGGAGATGAGAACTGCCATTCCTACTGTGAGGCTGTTTTGTTTTGTTCGTTTTTTTTCTCAGAAAGGACACATTTCTTTCATCATTAAGACCTCTGGTTCTTTCCTTTTCTCCTTTTGCATGAGCCATGTTTTCCTCTCCGGTTCTTCAGGCACCATGCTCCAGTGTTTCCTGGTGATCTGCTTTTGGAAGCAGGGCACGTAGGGTGGATGCCCACTATGCTGCTGTACAGCTCACAACGGACCATCATGAGAAATCAGATGTTCTCATTTCAGCCTACCCATGTTGGTCCTTCAAAACCAACAATGTTCTCTGTAACCACCTGCATTTGCTCTCACCCACACCTTGGCTACTGCCCCTCCTCCCAAACTTAACACAGTCAAGGAAAAAGGTAACTAAACAAGGCTAAGGATGGCAAAAGCAAGGTTTGTTCCACTCTAAAATAACCCGGTTTTGCCCAGCCAAGGTCCAGCACTCTGGCTCTGCATCTACCCAACAGTTTTCATACTGCTCTGTTGTTCATTTGTGTGCAGCTCTGGTTTTCATGTGTCGCTCCTGCTAAGGGAGCCAAAGGCAAAGCCAGAAGTTGCTTTTAATATTTCAATGCTTTTTTTAAATGGAGGCAGGAAATATCTGTTCCAAACCCCAACAAGAAAGCATTCCCATGGATCATGGTGTGCAGATGCTCTGTGCACTCTCCTGCACTGCTGGGAGATGGGTTTAATAACCAAGGTTGATCTCTCAAGTCCTGTGTTCCTGGCAGCCGAAAATGGGAGAAAGGAAGTGGATAAAATTCAAATTTGTCCGTTCCTCCAGAGCCCACACAGTAGACAGACACCATGTGCTGCCACTTACTAACTTCTGAAAGTTTTTTTGAAATGTGTAAGTGGGCATTTTTAGAACTCACAACCCTTAAAATCAGCATCTGCCTACAGATAAATCAGACACACACAGAGCTAAAACAACTGTGTGGATGCTCGGGCCTTCTGTGCAAGACCAGCTGCCAGCTGGTGTGACCATCAACTCCCTTCTTTGCAGGTTTAGCAGGAATACAGTGTCTTGATCAGCAAACAAGTCAGATACTCAAGGAGGTGATGCTTGGCTGTGTGTGTGAAGTGATGAGATCAGAATATCCTTACCCTCAGTGGAAAACAGATGTCTGCTTCACAAGGTAGAAAGGGGCAAGTGACAACGTGGCAGCTTCAGAGGACTGCAGGAGAGAAGCTACAGTTCCCTAATAAAGCTTTTAGTACAAGGTTGCACTGTACAGGCCTTGTAGTATATACTATCCTATTAAAATACAAATATTTTCAAGAATCAAAATTCAAAACCATCACCCTGTCCCACACACACACCCCCCCATAGCTTATAAACATTATTTCAAAGTAGTTTATGACCTGTAGCCATTCACTAAAACTCTCTGGATGAAATTAAAATAAACAACTGAATTGTGTTTTACATACCCATACATACACACATACTGGTTCTTAAATGGTTGAGATACTGGACTGCCTGCTTGTAGGTATTCACTTGTGTACGTGGCTGAAAATCAAGGCATATTCCTCATCTATAAGTCGTTTTTTTGCTACACGTTTGAGTTGCTTAAGTAAAATCCTGACACCTTTGAATGTGTATGACTGTATGTGTTTTCATGACCAAAAAAAAAAAAAAAAAGGTTTAACATAGCCTGCACTTAAACTGCTGAATTCCAGCTGAATAAGTCAGCAGTGCAGAGACAAGACTTAAAAATTTCAACCTGGATATTTGGCTAAAAACCAAACAAAATGCAAAAGAACCCCGACAACAAAAACAACAACAACAAACCCCAAACCACTACCACCACCACAACAAAACCAGTAAAAAATACCAGATAATCACAATACCAAAGTGACACTGCCAAATTGCTGATAACACACATGTAACTGTACTGCTGGTACTTTAATGCCCTTTTCAGACACAAAGTAACCTGCAACTCTATTCCCCATCAGGATGGTGAGGCCATCAGGAAAGCTTTCTAAACCTTAGGTCTCTCACTACTTAAACTCATCTTACGCTTTGGTGTGGGTCCAGAAGCTGTGGGGTTCCATCATGCGGGATTCCCTCACCCCACCCCGGAGCTCTGCCACAGCTCCTGCGGGAGCACAGGGACAAATGTCCATGTGATCCGTGGCTGAGCTGCTGCCAGTCCCTTCAGAAGAGCCTCGGGAGGCAACGGCTGCTGCTTCCACCTGCAGACCCCTCAGCCCTGCCTTGTGCCCCTGTCTGGCCTGTAAAATGAATGCCCTTTGTCAAAACCAGCAAAATACCCCCAAACTGCGCAGGAATGCTCCTGCTATTTGAGATGAAATGTAAGATTTGCAGAAGGGACTCGTGGGTTTTAAATCAAACTCTCAGATTTCTACATACGGTACTTGTGGCTCTCTTGCTCCTTTCTCCTTCAAGTTTTCTTTTCTCGAAACTGCTGCAATGATGTCCTAAATGACAGATGGACCAAATCGTACAGGACTTTGCATACCTTATTGCTATGAAAGATGATTCATTTATAAATACTTTCAGACTTCTTTGCTCCTATTCATCTCGTCAGCTCTAATCAGGTTTTGATATACAGTTAACATACTAACTAACTAAATCTGCAATCAATGTAAACAAATGAAGTAAGGGTGGTTTAAATGCAAGGAGAGAGAAGGACTTTATCCTGATCCCTGGCTCTGGTGCACACCATTCCAGAGTGCAACCTGCAAAGCCTTTCAGAGCCGCTCAGAGCAGGCACTGCAAAGGCAGGGTGAGCAGCCATCCCATTGGATTTTGGTGCTGCTTTTCAGTCCCCCAGGCACGAGATAAATTCCACAGAGTGAGAGAAGGAGATGAGTTTTGTTCTGGCTGGCAAATCCTCTGAGTTTCCTTTAAAGTGTCTCTAACTATGACAACTGGCGAAAGCCTCTTCTGCTACTGCACTTCCATCTTCCCTGGAAATTGGGCTAATAAAATCCACTATGTTTACATAAAGCAGAGAAGAAATATGTTGAGGAAGCAATTTCATTTTCAAGCTTGAATGGAAGTACTGCAATTAACGGAAAGAAAAAAGACAAATATAAAAAGTAGGCATTAAAAAACCTGTTATGTGTTTTAGAACAGCAATTAAAGGAAATGATTCAGTGTAGGGCGCCTGTTGAAAAGATTAAAGAAAACCATTGCATCTTTCTCAAGAAGAATTACTGATTGAAGGGGGGTTTCATGCTAGTATAATGGTAGTTTACTTACAGATATTCAATATTTATCTTACTAGCATTCATATTAGCAGTAAGGCAAGCTAATGTTACCATCATTATACACATCATTCTGTTTTATTTCATTTGACTGGTTGCTGTAAAATTCATGTTTGCACTGTTGCCAGTTGATCTTATTCAAGCCTCATCTATGCTCTTTATAGGTTCCAATTTGGTGAACCACCTCTGAACAGCAGAAAATAAAAACTTTAAAAGGTTGAGCATGAGCCACACAAATTCCTAGTTGATTACTCTCCTGCATGCATTTACCAGGCTTTCCCCTTTTACTTCACCAGCTTTTACTACACACTGCCAGCAGCTGTCACTAAGACCGTAGTGTGAGTGGCTCCAGGCAGGGATGTAGCTCCCCAATTTGCCATCCTAGCTGGCTCCCAAATTTGCTATCCTAGCTGGCTGTAGCTGACACGTGCTGTTAATCCAGGATGACACACCAGCACCATGGTGGTTTACCAAATGGGCTTCTCTAAACTCAGGGTTATCAGAGCCTGGCAGACCAGGAATGAAAGAGCAGCAATATCAGCTAGGAAGGCAACAAAAATAAAGTTGCTACACTCACCCAAATATAATAAAAATAATTGACCAAAAAAAAAAGTGAAAACCTTGACACCAAACACTATGAGAAGAGACCAGACATACCTTTTCCATCTCATGTTGCCAAGCACATCATTAACACACAGCACAGTGCTCACTTGCAAACTCCAGGCACATACAAAAGGAGCACATCCTCCTACTTAATTAACATATCAAAATATGAAGACCTGCATTTTAATATGGATTATATTAACAGGGGGACCTCATGGCTTCCAAGCATGCCAGGCTATTGGGGAGCTCTCCTGCCTGAATGTTGCTGAGGCCAAAGCCTGGGAATTGTGTACTTTCCTAGGATTCACAGGGAGAAAACAAAGGCTGCTTCCAGCTGTGACAGCCCTGTCAAACAGTAAGTTCTGCTTCTTCAAAAACTTGCTATTCCCATCTAAGTGTTACCGAAAGGGAACCAACCACTGGAGGAGACAACACAACCCTACAAGTAACAGGAATTTCTCTGAGAGAGTCTAATCATCATTCTTTCTCTTCTTGCCCTTTGGTTCCTTGATTGAAGTTCATACAAAGGATCCTCTATACCAAAACATGCTGTTCCTTTAACCCTTGTTCTGCTGTTTCTTATGGCAGTTTCCCACATAGGCATTTCCATTCACATTTCACTTATATTGATCTTGGTACTTCAGTTCCAAGTTTCTGCACTGCAAAGGTTTGATGCATTTTGCTGCACTGCAGCTGTAGAAATGCAATCAAGATCAGTAGAAAGCATCCCAAAATACACCACATCAAGAAACATGAAAATCTAGAATTAGCAAAAATTAATCTTCTTCTGTTTGTGCCAAAAGGGACAGATTTTCAAAAAGATATCCCAGATACACTGTGAATTAATTAAGCACAGAAGGGCTGAAACTGACTGACCTGTAGGCTACCCAAGCACCATGGATAACACCAGTGAAACACCAGACGAATGCCTTGTCAATTAAGGGAAAGGTACCGTTCTGTTATATAGCAATAAAGAAAAATAATCTGACTTACAGAGTTGTTTCAAAATGCAAATCACTTAAAACCAACCCCTTCTACCATTACACCATTTCAACAGATCAGGCAACAAGATTTGTCTCTCAGGCCACCAGGTTCCTACACTCCAGCTTCCAAGTCCCCACTTTATATCTTCCTAGAGAAATTACAGGAGAAACAACCAACGAACCACACCCATGCCCTGGACATCGGAAAGGGCCTTGAGGGGTCTCTTCCCAGAACAATGTGGTATTGCTTGGTAGCCAGCAGCAGGAGATGGATGAGTGGCAGGTCTGGATGGTTCCTCTGGCTTGAGGAGTGGAGCACACTCGGGTTAGCAGAGCAATGTGGATTCAGTTAAACATTTAGATGTGTGTCACTCACAGAGGCGAGAAACCATGGCTGGATGCTAAGGCACAAATGGATAAATGGGTGTGCAGATAAGGACACGTCCCAGGAATACTTCACGCTGGATAAATGATGCCACGGCGAGATGAAGCTGCCTTACAAAACAAAGTTTAGGCAAGTGCACACCCCAAAAGATGCCTCAAACTATAATGAAAATGATGCTTAAACTATATGAAAAAATATGCTTTCTACATGCTTTGCCCTTTTCCCCAAGAGCACTGCTCATACACAGCCAAATTCCCCTTTGTGCCAACATGACAAAGTAAGCTGAACTTACTTTAATTAAATTTGCTGATAAATACAGAAATCTAAGGGCTTCTAAAACACATTTACACTTCTGTTGAAGATAATATTTTCTCATTCAAATGGGTATTTTAATGTCAGCGCAAATAAATACACCCCTGATGCATCATTACAGTGACTGCACTGTTCAAGAATGCAAATATAAGAAGAGAGTAAAGAAATTGCATTAGAAATATTAGAAAAAATTATTTTAAAATGTGCATATAATTTTCACTGCCCAAGCTGATAAAATGCCAACATAACTGGGAAACCAGAGCCCACCTATTGAAAATGAAATAATATTCTTGCCACATCTATGGTCAGGCATGGTCATACCACTGGGTATGAGCTGTTGCCTCCATGCCTGGAATGGTTGGCACCTGGAAACAAGCCATCAGCAAGGTGTCATCTTCACTGTTATTTCTTAAACTCATAATGTCCTGTCAAAATGCAACAATATTATGAAAATCTTCCTTTCAAAACTTAAACCCAGCATTAATTTCCAAATTCAGACCACCAGTGTACATCCTTAGCAGCATGGCTTGCATTACTGCAGCTAAATAAATAAAAGAAGTTTTATTAATTTAAACAGATGTACTTTTTAGACCACAAAAAAAAATTAACATAAAAATATTTTTTCTACCTTGTCTTACTTGCTTTATTAGATGAAGACACAGAGGTAAGCAGAAAGTGGGGTAAAACCAAGGCTCACTGAAGCTCAGTTACTGCAAATTAACCCAAATAACTCTTTCTGAAAAGCTGACTCACTTTTTACACAACAGAAATACTGCTGGAACCATCTGAGTTCCCTTCAGTAAACCTGCTGACAGAGCAGCACGTGGAAAACACAAAAAAGCTGTGCTGGAACAGCCTGATGGCAAAGGAGCTGGCAACACAGGGGAAGCTGGAGTCGCCTTTGCCAACACGAGTTATTAGAGAAATTCTGCAAGCACTGGAGCTGATTTGTTTTTATGAGTGTCACAAAAAATGAGGAACATCCTACGGAAAGTTTACTGGTGATGAAAATGGGCAGCACTGTCACACAGTGGACACTGGAGGAAGATTAGGTAATTCACACCAAAACAGAGGGAATTTGATTAACTGCGTAATGCCCTGGGCATGTGTGTGCAGGTCTCTGACATACACTGGTCCCAGGAATTACAGATGAAAGACCTGTACCAGCTGTTCAGAAGATGAGCATTAGCTACCAGTGCAAAGCAGGTATGAAAAATGCTTGTGCAAACTGTACGTCCAGTAGGCACGTGGAAATTTGGGTGCTACAGAACAAAGCACCAATGAAATCTCTGGAGTGGAGTATGATTTGAGCTGTCCATGTTCAAATATGACATAATGAGCATGGAAGACCTAGAGAAGAAATGCTCAGCTCTTCCACCTCTGATCCTATTGAATGAGGGAAGAACAGGAGAGTGTGGCTTGCTCTGGTGAACACAGTGGTGCCTGAGAATGAGTCCAGCTGTCTTTGAACTCAGCTGGCTTCCCTTGTTTACTGCCAGGGAACTGCATGGGTTCAAAAACACAACTGTATTGACTCAGGATAACATTAGTTGTTTCTGAACAGCTTCCAACTCAGGACTTGGAGGCAACAGCCCAGTTAGCTCTGAGACAGGGTTTGGCTGATGCACAAAGTCATCAGATGATGTAGGTAGCAGCGGTAGCAGGGAGTCAGGTTCTTTTCTCCAGGAGGTGGTCTCCATCCTGCATTTCTACAGCTCTAGAAACATTCTACACAGTTCGGTTTTTCCACTGTTAAAACCTACCAATAATCAGTCTTTCAACCTGGGCTGTGCCCAAATCCCAGCTCCCTGCCTGGCCTGCACTCAGCACGGAGGAGAACCCAAGCCCTGCAGTGGACTAAAGCTTGAAGCGGTCAGTCCATCCTGCCTGGGAGCTCCGGTGATCCCGCATTCCAGATGCACATCAGCGAATGCCCACAACACTGTTTGGATGCCAAGTCTAACACATGCATTTCCTGGCAGCAAAACCTAGAAAAGGAGCACAACTGGTGCGAGAAATCAAGCTCCTATCTTTCTTTAAAATCCTCGTCAGAAGACTGAAGCTTCTCAAACTCCAGTGTTGGAGAGGGCCACTGGTGCCCACAGGGAGCCTGCACAAACACCATGACTGCTGCAGAAACCAGTTTCCCAGGCTGCCCAGTGGGTTCCTTGTCTTCCTCCACCAGCAGCACGAGTCACGCTCACAACAGTGCAAGTGCAAAGTCTAAGGGTAGTTTTCAGTCATGCTCTTAACTCTTTATTTTTTTTTTTTTATTGCAAGCACACATGGCCTGCGTGCCTTTGTGAATCACACATAAAACTGGCTACCAACTGGCCAGNGCCCACAGGGAGCCTGCACAAACACCATGACTGCTGCAGAAACCAGTTTCCCAGGCTGCCCAGTGGGTTCCTTGTCTTCCTCCACCAGCAGCACGAGTCACGCTCACAACAGTGCAAGTGCAAAGTCTAAGGGTAGTTTTCAGTCATGCTCTTAACTCTTTATTTTTTTTTTTTTATTGCAAGCACACATGGCCTGCGTGCCTTTGTGAATCACACATAAAACTGGCTACCAACTGGCCAGTTTAAATTAGAGCTGGCAGGGGGATTAAACAAAAAAAAAGATAGATCTCAGTCTAGTTAACAGGTTTTATATTCCAACTTGACAATTCCTGCTACACTTTCAATCCTCATCTCTGAAGCACGTGACTCTAAAGCCACCCAGCATTACTTGAACAGAGTTTTCAGGTGTCACGTTTACTTTTTTAACACCTAAGAGTGTTTAGCTCCCCCAAGGACAAAGAGCACCCACACCCACGAAATAATGCCTGTCTGACTGCAGAAACACTGAAAAAAAGGCTTAGAAATCTCCATCCGTGGAGACAGTTAGTAGACTACAGGTCACCTCTTTTAAGAGATTTTAGGTATCTAAACACCAAACCAGAGTTGTGAGCTCCCATGTGGCCTCTATTTCCTTCTTCAATCTCTTGGTCCAAAAACCCAGTGTTGACTTTGGCTGTCAGAACTACTAAAGCACGAAGACTGAACCCAGGAAAGGGCATCACAGGGCAGAGGATAAAATACAGGGGCAGCAGCTGCCGTACCTACTATAAACCAGATTGCCAGAGGCTGCAAAAAGCCTAGCATGTAAGTATGGAAGTTTGAAAAGCATCGAGATATTCAGAAAAGACAATGAAGTCGAAAACAGGCACCCAGTTTCCAAAGGCTGTCTTTCATTGCACAGAGGCCCAGCAAACTGACTACCTGAAAACCTCAGGACCCATCAGCACGTTTAGGTACCTAAATGGGGATGAGACTCTACATAAACATCGCCTTTTCTGACCACTCTCATGCCCGCATTAATCTGTCCCTTCTCTTACATCCTTTGACTTGTGTCCATTTTTTCCATTTAAACCATCTTAGAATAGCAAAGGAAAATACTCAGTATTTCAATTCCCTCCCCTTAGCCTATTAATATAGACGCAACGCATTTACAGTGGATTTCTAACATAGATGTGTGACTAGAACACCAGCGGAGATGGTCGCTGTAAGGAAAAGATCGCATTAAATATACTCTGCAAAGAACATAAAATCAGTGACATTTTGACCACCAGGCCTTGGGGAATGATCTGTACTTCCCCTCCCAGCGTGCAGGCTGGTGCTGGGCTGATGCTGAGCAGATGGCTGCAGAGCAGTTTTTGCTGGCACCGAGCCATCATATTGTTTTTCCTTGCTCATGAAGGTTGGGTTATTTATTTATTTTGTGGCCTTAGATAGCTGTGAGCAAGGCATGAGGGAAATGCACACACGCAAACAATAAGATGCTGTTGCAGTGGTGAGGGGCTGTTCATGATCAAACTTTGATTTTCTGCTGCCAATTTTCCATTTACCACCTCTGGCCTAATAAAGCCTTCCCTCCAGCTTATTGTCTCTCCAGCTTACAACTGCTAATGAAATGCTCGAGTGTTTCCATGGGGGCTGATATTGATGTGTTTTTCCTAGGAGTTTTCTTTCTTTACAAACAGCACTGATGATGTTAGCAGAGCTCCTGCAACCATTTTTGTTAAATCCAAAGGTTAGGATCTCAAACTAATTGGAATAAAGATAAAAGAGCCTTTAATTAAAGATCTGTAGCAGTGAAAGGGATTAAAAACAAGTGCAGGATTATCAGATATTCATTTTCATACAATTGTTCAGAAGATACACTTTTAGTAACTAATAAGATGCATGTTTTTCCTTTGCAAATCAGTCCCTCAAAAATGGTAACTTTTATTTTAAACTCTTTCCCTATCACTAAGCTTCTCACTGATGCTCTTTTTGACATTGTATTTGAGAAAAAAGCTAAACGAGAACCAAATACATGTGAACTAGAGTAGAAATGAACCCCATTTGACTCCAACTAAGATCCACACAAATTATGCTGCACAGAATCAATAACCATTCTGCCTTTGCATGCATATTTAAACAGGCCTAATCCCACACATAAAGGTGGCAGGTTTAACAATTACAAGACAATCATCAGACAGACTTTAGATCAGCCAGATGTCCAGAAATATATTGTTAATCTCAGCTGTAGTTTTACCTCCAAAATTACGCTGCATTCTATCTTCTGCCCCCCATGCCTCATTTTTAAATCCTTCCATTATTCACTCCATAGCTTTTTATTATCCTCCCCTTAACTCAGTGTGATCAGTTAAGTTCCAGCAGATGAACACATTCTCCATGTGAATCAGAAATCCAACATAGCCAGAGTGCTGCCTGGTATTTACATGTAAAGTGGTAAATCTTATAAGAAGAAAATTAAAATGACATCAATTTATACTTTGCATTAAGTGGATCAGACATCTCCTCTCTCCCTTCCCCCTCTCCTCCCACCCCCCAAAGCTTAAATGACGACAGCAGCACTTAATCTTTTTTGCTGAAGGATGTTAACAGCACTGGGCTATGTGTTCTGCTCCTCTAAGTTTGTTGGTTATTAAATACTTTTTCTGGTTGGTTGCTTTCAGGCTTTGAGTGAAGTTAAAAATAAATGAATACAATGCAATTATTAATACTTGGTTCTGAACCAATTTTAAGCATTTAAGATACAGCGAGAGAGCACAGTAAACGCATTCTAATTAAATTTATTTCCCTTATTTCAACTTAAAGGCAAAAGACAACAAAAATGCAACATTTGTAATGACTCGTAGCAGGGAAACAAAAGCTTAGGAATGTTCTATGTAATTGACCTGCTTCTAAAAATATTTTGATCAAAACTAAACATGAAGCCACTCCCTTCACCCCATACAAACTCACAACTAAACCTGGTGTGTTTTGCTCAAATGACTTTCTCCCTGCAAAATCCTAGACAAGTGGCTTAAGGTCCTGCCTTGGTTCTGGACCCCGGTCTGAAAAACAAGAGGGTGTTTCCCATCCTCTGTTCCCAGGCCAGCTCCCAAGGGCACGGTGTTTTTTTCCACAATCACCTCCTGGCAGTATGGGAGGAGCACGAATAAACATTCCCAACGAAAAACTGCCCACCATGGCAGTGCCACGAGCAGCCCATGTCTGCTTTTTCCACTCCCCACCTCTTCCCTCTCCTCTCCCTCCTGCCTCCTGGGAAGAAGAAAGCGAGACAAAACCAGCACGTTTGCTAATGCACAAGCCCAGTTTCTTGACAGCCCCAGTCTCTTTGGACAATGAGGAGGCAGCAGCGGGGCAGCAGGAGAGAGGCTGCAACTGCACCAGGCAACGCCTGGAAGGGAGCACAGCCACTGCTCCAGCTCATCTTCTCATCTGCAGCACCAGCGGCCACCAGGAGGGCAGCAAATCACCTCACAGAGCTGCCCAGGGCAGCAGAGACACGAGACCCAGGTGAGGGCCAGAACAACCAGGGCCGCCAAGCCAGACTCTGTGGAGCTGCAGTTTGGGCCGCTCCTGCTGGGAGGAATTGCCTTCTCCAGGCCATGCATGGTCCCTGGGCCGAGCAGATCCGACCAAGGCCTCACATCCTGGAAACTGGAGACTAAAATCAGGCTTTGGTGGGTTGAGTGAGCACACACCTGACAGAACCCACAGGTAAAGAGCTGCACTAGGTGACTGAAGGTCACTGATGGTGCAGCCTTGCTTGAGTCCCAGATGGAACTGCAGAACGTGCAGAACAGTGACACCTCCACTGGGCCAAGCATTGCTGCACAGCTCCCACACCACCAGCTGCACGGGCAGGTGAGGCTGAAGAAGCCAAGGAAAGCATCATGTCAAAGAGTAAAGCCAGAGGAAGGGTAAGCCATGGGCCACAGAAGAAGCAGACAGAAGCAAGCAATGGATGATGAAAGCACAGCATGGGTGTGGTGACGACCATGGTCACATATCCAATATCATGCAATTCTCCACCTCACACCAACCACTGGTACCTGCTGGCTCCCTGGAAGAGAAAACAATAAAATTTGCACTCTGCTGAATACATTCCTCATTTCCTTTTCCACCTATCTCAAGTTACAGCCATTCCTCTTATCGCAGCAATGCACGTTAGTAGAATGAACATTACCCAAGGCAACTGTGTTAATTTTTCTTTGGAGGAGGAGCTCACATCAGAGTAGCTAGCATGAGGGACACTGCAAGAAGGTACAAAATAGCTCCAGGGATGGCCAACAGGAAACTGATGACTAAGGGAGTGCCCTCGAGAAGGCTTTGGGTTATTCTGTGAAATGTAGTTCATGGCAGGAAGAAAGCAGAGAGCACAGGGCTTTAAATGAAAAAGCAGGTCAGTACATATTGCAGTGACACGTACACAGGCAGTCAGATGTGCTGATAATCAATTATCCCTCTTACAGATGCTGCTTTATATCCAATACCATCTATAAGTCCTTTAAATTGTGGCAAAGCACATGGAGAAAGATGGAAACGACAGCAACCCATACCTCACAACACACTGGTGTCACTCCAAAGTGAGACATGGGCTGGGTCTGTCAGCTCCAAGCTCTGATTTCCCAGTAAACATTCAGGTCTCACACCACAGTTCCCATGGCTGTGAGTCACCACCAAAACTTCCATTTAGCAGGAATGCTTAATGCAGCATTGACTTGACAAAATAAAGATGGGTGAAATCCAGTTGTTACTGGATCAAAATACATCTTTTCAGACAGAGTAGTAGGTGTTCCTGGATGGACTTTTGTAGCTATGACTGAGTTTTGTTTTAATTCTTCAGTGAAGTGGAGTAATTCTCCACAGATCCTCTTTCATGCCTGAACTGAATTTTCTGAAAGCTACACATGTGCAGCAGCTTTTCAACTTAGGAAACTTAAGAAAAGTGTTCTTTTAATACTCCTCTTCCTCCTTGCAAGGAAAACCCCACACCACTGCTCCAGCAGGCTGACCACAGACCCCACTGTCCATGCAGCATTGTCATCCTAAATTTGTTTCCTAGCACATCATTAGTAACTCAAATGTTTTTCTGGAGGCCTTTCCCCCTTTGCGTTCTTTCATTCCCAGCTTCCTTCCACTGGCATCCAAATGTCCTGAATATATCACTGGAAAAGGATCCACCATTATGGTGACAGCAAAGTACGTTCTGACTCCTAGATTCCCATCCCTTGTGCATTTGTGGCCTGCATTTTCTGCAGCTCTCAAGCGGCCAGCCTTGCTGGGCTGGTGAAGGCACTGCTGCATGAGCATCACCATGTGATGAGAACCATCCAGTTCCAGTCGAAGTAACTCTGCCAGCAAGGAACAAAGAAAATAGAGACTGACAAGACAAAAAAAAAAAAAAAAAGAAAAAAGAAAAAGAAGAGTGATAGAGTAAGACAGCAAATGAAAAGATGGAAGGAAACGACACAGCAAACACGGCTACAATGTTTCTATTGTTCTTTTACAGCCCATCTGTGAAGCCCTACACGCTTTAGTAGTGCATCTCTTTTGTAAAAGGGGATGTTAGGAAAATCAACCGCTGGTATGCAAATGCTTACTGCTGTAACTACAGCTGGGTAATATCCCTGGTACACCTCTAACCTGCCCCAGTTTTACTGTCAGCCAGTAAAACAAAGAAAATTCAAGGAGGTGAGATCACAAGAATATCAAACAGCCCTCTGCCAAAAAAATACACAAAGCCTGTGGCCCCCTAAAGACTGCGGCAGTGATCTGGTTTATGGCCTTAAAAGCCCAGTAGATTACACACCCAGTTGATAATGCACCTTTAAAATGGCTAAGTGACCATTTTCTCCTCAGACACTTGCATATGATGCTTACACCATCATCTTGTGGTGGTCTGACATCTTCCAACAGAGGTCAAATCCCCTCTTGGGTTCCAAACACCAATAGATAACCTAATACAGCCATTTGGCTCTTAAGTTTATGTCCAAATTTCGAGCAGTCAGTGCTAGATGCACAGCAAGCTGTAACCTGCAAGCCAGTCTTGCTGAAGGGGACTTTCCCATGGCAGCCTCCTCAGCAGCTGGTCCAGCCACGGGGCACAGGAAGCAGTCCAGGAATCTGAACAAGCCCCGATAAGCCTGACCCAGAGGTCTGTCCCACCCGCTGTCCCCCTCTGCCTGGGCTGGCTGGGAGGTGGCGGGCAGAGCTCAGAAATCAGCACGTGGGGTGGCACAGGGGCCTCGCTCTGCCCGTCCCCTCGCCCCTCGGCCTCTGCTGTCACGGGAGGCTGCACAGAGCCACGGGACAATTAAAATAACAGCGTTTCGTTTGGGCATGTTCAAAGCACTGTGCAAATAGAGGGATTAATTAATCCCCACAGCAGCAGTGCAAGGTAAGCACCACTCTCCAGATGGAGGAAAAAATGACAGAGGCAGTGTGGAAAAGCCAAGAATAAAATGCAGGTCTGTGCACCTTGTCAGACTTGATTTCAGTCCCTCGGGCCACAAAGGAAAACATTTGCCTTTAAAGGGGAGTGATTTATGATGATCTGGATCTCAACCTTGACCTACTTTAACAATTATAACCAGTCAGGGAAAAAAATTCTCTCAAATGTTAAATGAAGGTTTTAAATCAAAACCTTCTATTCCAATGCAGAGGCATTTTCTTTACAGAGGGAAGCGACAAATCCCTCCTGGCTCGATGGTGGCAAGTTCCTTCACCCCAGAGCGATGCTAAAAGCCAGCAGTGCTGGGATGTTTTCACAGAATGGCTCAGCTGCTGGCTCCCAAGTGTGTGACAGCAAGCACAGAGCTGTCCTGCTGTTATTTAGACCCAGTTGCTAAATTTCAGCAAATCCAGCTAAAAGACATGAAATTAATACTTTATTACAGAAGTGCCCGATGTAACTGCTACATAACACTGAAATTCCATGGAACAACCTCTCTACAAAGTGTGGGCTACACTGCAGCATTTGGAGCCACTGCACTCCATGAGACCTTCAGCACACTGAGTTTATTTCACCTTCACACAAGCTCCTAGCTGTTAGGAGGGGGAGCCGAAATCACTCTTTGCCACACAGAGGAGAAGCAGTTGATATGAAGGGGACACCATTCTCCAAGGCAGGAGGTGAGGTCCCCTGGGTTCACTGCAAACCCGAGATCGGCGCACTCACACCTTCCCCACAAAAGGCTTGAGCAGACTTTCATGTGATCACTCATTCACTGGTGAGCAGGACGTTATTGCTATGTAGGTTAAGATTCAGTCATCTTGAACACAAAAGATTGCAGAGTGCAGTTTTATTGCTTGGGAGATCTTGTGGCAGTTCACAGGCTCGTATCGTCCCTAACGCTGCCTCTGACGCCAACCAAGAGCCTCCCCTCGATTCCACATTCAGAGCATCTCAGCATTTAAACATCTCATCAAGTCGGGCTGTCATTCCCAATGGGAAAACACATATGGCAAATATTTTACCCGATAAGCTATAATGGACTTGGGTATAACTCAGACTACAAACATCGCTGTAAAATGCAGGTTTTAATTTATAGGGGCTTTGTTTTCAACAAAATGGGATGACACACTTACACCAAGAACAAGGATGAAATGACTCTGTAATACTCTAGCTACAACAAGGTTCTGATATTTTCACCGAAGTCCCTGTGGAAAATAATTCCGAAATAATGGACGAAACTCATGGTCTCACCAATGACAGGACAAAGGGGAAAGAAGAACCAATTTGGGCACCTCCCTAAGACGTGATTTCTGTTAAAATTTTCCAAAGCAAACCAGATAAGATGGGGATAATAAGCTCAAGGTATCCTGAGGTTGCTCTCTTTTATTGCCCTGACACCTTTCTCTGAAGCTCTCAGTCCCTTTGGTCACAGCCTGGCTCCATCAGCCAGGGCCCTTCAAGGGCTGCCCTTCAAGATAAGATGCTTGATTCAGAGGCACTGTATCTCCTGCTGTGCTGGAGCGTTTTTGCGCTCCCCAAAACATCCTGTGTGGTGTTGGAAGGCTGGGACTTCATGGGTATTTCAGTGGGAAATACACATACACACACATGCAGTAGGACTCTGGTGAAATTCAGGCTGCCACAGAACTGTCCCATCTGCTGAGCACAGCCAGGGTTTTGTGAAGTCTCTGCTATGCACAGTTCTACAATTCTGCCAGACGCAAACCTGGAGACTTGCCTCAGGTCTTCTCTGGAGGCAGCCAGCAGGGCTGGTGGAAGAGGTAGCCCTGTTGCTGCTCTGCCTTCCCTTCAAACACTGAGAACTGGGATGTGTTCTCCCATGTGTTCTGGCCATCTACTCGCAGAGTCATGGAGATAAACAAATGGCAAATATGCCTGAGGGGTAAAACTGGGAAACCTCTTAAGACAAAATCCAGGATGGAAGGGCTTTGGAACAAGAAAAAAACCCCAAAAAACAAGGAAGAGAATAAAAAGAAGATATTGTAGCTGTTACCTCACTAAATTGCCAGAGAAAGATGGAACAGGCTGCTGATAATTCCATGCAATTCATACATAAGAACTGCCAAGATGGCACAGAGTGCAAAACCAGGAATGGTAGTGGAAAAGCCCCTTCTGGAATATAGCACTACTCACTGCACAGACAAGAAGCTGTGGGGATTGCACTTCCCAGTATTAACTGGCTGGTTTCTTATCTTGGGACTGGAGATTGGAGATGAAAAGAAACACAGATTTTCAGGCACTCTACCTAAAACTGGAACAGGAGTGCAATCTCCAGCATGCTGCACAAAATTAATCACCATCCCTTTACATTCCCACCTGGGTCTCACTACTCCCACCCAGAGAGAAGGCAAAAACAGGTATTAGAACTTGTGAACAGAAAACAAACCACCCTTCCTATTTACAATGCTTTATCCATCTACTCCTGCTGCTGGTCTTCACAGAGGAACCTTGTTATTTGTCAGTGGCACAGCACCTGAGTGTCAGGGGGAGGTTCTCTGGCACCTTCTCAGCAGCCACACACAAACCTTGGGGCCCCTAAGCTGGAACTGCAGTGAGCTCATATACTGGTATCACAGCAACCACAGAATATTCTGGGTTGGAAGGGACCCAGGAGGATCACTGAGTCCTGCTCTTCAGTTTTGTTGCACCTGCCATACACACATGTGCAGTTACTGCCCATCCTCATTTTTGTCTCTACTCAGCACTTAAAAAGGGGAAGAAAGGAAAGGAATAGAAAGGACTCAATTATTTCTAGCAAATTTGTGTTTCTAGCTGAGAATGCAGCATAATTTTGTTTCCAGACTTGGCCATTTTCTCAAAGCTAACCAGCAAACTCTAACTCATTTGGGGAATTAAGTGTTAGAGCAAGAAAATATCAAAGAGCCAGCCAACGGCACTCAGCTCTTCTGCAGCATTGCTATCATCAACCTCTTCCTCTCCAAGCATCAAAGCAGTTCTTAGTGAAATTGCACTGGTAACATTTTAAAACAAAATGAACCATGTTAATACAAGCTTTTCATTTAATTTCTAACATATTTTATATATATATATATATATGTATATATATGTATATATATATATATATATATACACCCAAAATTTTTTGAAAGGCCTGGCGTGTTCAAAATCCGTCCTTATAGACGTGTTCTCCCCCAGGGGGAAAAACCACTCCAAACCACAATACCAACAGCCAAGTTAGTTTCTTTTCCAGCAAAGCTACTGAGGCTTCAAAATCTACTGTAGGAGCTACTCTCTTGGCAAATTTTTAAGCAATTAACTGCATTACCTGGTGCTGCCACGAGATGTCAGGGAGCAATTGAGAAAAATTAGTTGTAGCTGCCCTAAATCACAGAGCTGGGGTTGTAGAGGGGAGGGAACAGGCACCCAGCCATGGCAGCTGTGGCAGGGATGTCCACATGATTCTACCCCTATTTACTGCAGCGTATCTTATCACACCATAATATCTTATGCGCAGGGAATCTTCTTTCAAATAAACACCCCCAGGTTTTGAGAGTGTCGTCAGGGGATGGAAGGAAGAAAAGAAAATCAAGCTTGGTTTTCTGAAGATGGAAATTCAAAAGAAAAACCCTAAGGTAATATAACAGCATTATGTAGGTCTTAAAGGCACACAGCTCAGAAATACCCAACTTCCAACATTAAGACCAGCCCTGCTTTGTGCACATGTAACAATATTATTACATATACTACTGCCTTCTCTCTTTTAATTATCATGCTGTTGGCAGCAAATTTTACACACTTTATGCAGAATCCCCACCCTCTCCAAAGCCCCTTTCAGTGAGGAATAAAGTACAGAAGGATGCATTAGAGGCTCTATAGCAGCCACATTTTTCCTGCCAAATCTGAAGAGTCCCTTCAAGTCACTCTGCTGAAGCAGAGTCTGAGAGCAGGAACTGGAATGTGTCATGAGGAGGAAGGGCACACAAGGTGATTGCAGCATGAGCTTGAAACCACGGACTGTTCACACGTGGTAAAGCCCCAGCGGGGTTTGGATGGCAAGAGAGAAATGTTAAAAAAGAGCTACCCTGTACCATCCATATGTCACCTTTCTGGAAATGCATCAGACGGCTTCTCAAATCCTACCACAGCTTTTTTTTTTTGGTATCCTTTCAATATGATGGATACAAGGCTTGGATCATGCTGAAGTCTGTTACACGATGTAGAACACTTACACTTTCTTGTAAAGAGAGTAAGAATGTTAAAAATTGGTATCTTGGTTGCTTTCCAAAGTAAGATGGAAGTGTTACAAGTCCCAAGGGAAAGGAAAAATTCCTACTTCTCTTGCAGTTCAAATCTTGTTCAGGAGCAGTCCAAGAACATGCTTAAAGCTATGGCTGTTTAAATTGCACCTTTGACTCACTTCAGGCAGAGAAACTTGGAGGTCCAGAGAAGAAAAATGTTTCTTTGGCAAATTGAGTGACTGAAAAACATGTCTAAGACTTTAAGACACTCAAGGGCTGAAACAAGGCGGAAAGTGCAGATCGGATGGGGAGAGAGAAGCCTGGCAAAGCAGCCAATAGCATATGGCAAATTAATTATTTTTTCTAGAAGTTCTGCATGTATGATTTTATGCATTGCATTAGATGAATATACGCATACATCCAACATCCAAGTACAGAAAAAATCTAAGTAGCCGTGTTTTGCAGGGGTGATCTGCCAACCGTTAGGGAACGAGCTACTGGGCAGCTCCTCAGGAAGCCTGTCCTAGGACCTGAGTGATAGGTGAAGGGGACCAGCAGCTGGGAACACAGCTGATGCCCTGGAAACCTGCGAGCAGATGGAAGCCAGAACGCTGGGTGTCAGCAGGGGAGCGGCGTGGGTAGCACTTTGTTCCGGATGCTTCGTGCTGAACGCAGGAGATTATCGCTTATGTGAGCAGCAGATACACGGGCAACAGTTCCAGCTACAGTGGATGCTCTGCTTCCCGTCATAACCTCTCTCCCAGGTGATGAGAGCAGCAGACGGAATGCCTTCCTTTCCGCTCTGGAACACGGACCAGCACGGAGTACAAGGTAAACAGGGCGTCAACAAATTGGTTTGTGCCAGCCTCGGCATAAAACACTCCGTACACACACAGCACAGGACACAGCCTAATGAAAACCGCTTCGGAGGGCTTGAGTTCCACATGTCTCAGTGAGGAGATGTCCCCATCCTTCTGCTAAGCCGTAACGCTTAGGAAATCCCGTGACACTGAGGAGCAGTTCTGCTTGTTGTGGTGTATCTGGCTGCTGCACGCTATAAATACAGCCCCTAAGGCTGTGTATTAGTTCCACTGAGTGTCAGGCAGCAGACACTTTTAGTATCACACATTGCAAGCAGTACTGCCTCCTAAAAATTCCTTCAGGTTATGGCAGCTTGGGTGTGAAGCATTACAGTAGGATTACAGTCTTGTTATCTGATGCTGAATGCTTTTCAGAGCTATCTTTTGTACGGAACAAATTTATTTTATGAGCAACATCTGAAAAATCTCCCGAAATGTACTTGCATCCTTATTCATCTATGAATCTGAGAGCAATTCATGAAAGAGGGCAGACAAAGGGAAGAGATGGGCACAAACAAGGTGCCCAGGGTTATAACATGTGTATGGATTTGAAGAAAAAACTTTTGACTTTGGAAGATAAGACTGCAAAGTTATCTGACAGGGTCATCTTTAAAGCCTTGTGATGTCATTTCACGCTTCCAAATGCATATCAGCAACCACAGGAGAGATCAGTGGTTCAGAGCCACACCACAAAGATCCAGGCACAGACCTGCTGAGTTTGCTGTGGGTTTTTTCATATAAATGGCTTTATCCTTATGAAGGAGAGCAGGACGCTGCACGAAGGCATTAGATGAGACTCCATGCAAACCAGGAACCTGAATTAAAGGCAAAGCCTGGAGAGCTGTGCTCCAAGGGCTGATCGCAGCTGCAGAGGAGGGCTGTCAGGGCACAACCCAGATCCTTCAGTAAGCGAACTTGAACACTTTATTTGATAGACTGAGAAAAACCCCCACCCTTAAAAAAAAAGCCCCCAAGCTTGTTAGTACCCAGTGTACTTCGAGACAATGTTTGTCCAGCTCTCTAGCCAAATGCAGGGCAGGCTGATCGTGCCCTGCAACTGCAGACACCAAAAAGAGTTCATGTTTCCAGCTCTTACTGTCAGCATTTGAGTTTGATAGAATCAGGTCAAAATCAGTCTTGCTCAGCCTGACGTAATGCAGACTTCTGGATCCTACCCTGTTCACCAAGATGTGAGACCTCATTCTCCTTTCCCAGAGTCAAGCTCTTAAAAACCGCCAGAGAAGTGCTAGTGCTGTAGAATGACATATCAGCAACAAAACCCCCCAAACTTTAGGTACAGTGATCATTTTCAGAGAAGGGAAGAACATTTCCTACCACCACAGAACAAAATAATGGAAATGGATAATGTGCAAGGTCAGGCAGGTACCTCAAGTTAAAACCATTTATGTTAACTTCACTCCCAAAATCTATTAAAAGCCAGTACAAATCCTGATGGCTTATCATGTTGTAAATAAAAATAGAGTGAACAGAATGTGGTATCCTCCTTTCCTGGCTTTGGCTCCTGTAGAAGCATTTGGTGGTGTACACTGTCGCCATCTCTTCTCCATCCTCCTTCTCAGGTAGATTACACAAGTCAGAAGGTCATGGGGTACATAATTTTGCCCATCCATCAGTGCTGAAAGCAAACTTAGCTAAAAAAAGACCCAGGATCTTCCAACATAACAAAATGCCTTCAGAAAACAGAACTTCAAACCTCATAAGGGTTCCTGTATTTCTGAGTGGTTCAAGCAGAGAGGACTAACATGGTAAGCACATGGGTTAAAGGGATGCACTGAGACGGTCTCCAGAAATGGATCTGCACATAGTCCAATCAGTGAGATCTTTTATTTGATGAAAGCTCCCTGTAAATTGAAGGGGTTGTACAGAAATGTCAATAAGGCCTATTAATGCTTCAACATATCTCCTAGAATTTACTTGGGGAAAGCGAAGACCAATCTGCTCCTGGATTACAAAAATAAAGCCACGAATCAGCCTGAAATCCAGGTTGAAGAAGTCAGTTGGCTTAGGCACGGGGAAAACACAGTCATTACAGCACAAAGGCCGCCGCTGTGCGCATTTCCCGCTCCAGTCAGCCTGAGTCCCTGTGACAGCAGCAAGCGGCTGCTGATTGCCACCAGCTAATTATAGCGCTGGTCTCCCAGCAGGGCGGCCGCTGCCGGGGCGGTGTGAAGGCAGGCAGCTCCGTGACACATTCACCAGCAGCTCTCCAAAAAGGACCGGCTCCCGCCCGCCTCCCTTCCGCAGCCACCGTTTCGCTGCCGGCCGTGCCGGGAGCGGCACCGAGGGAGCGCCAGCCCTCGGAGCGCCGGCCCGGCGCAGCTCCTCCGGCCTCACCCCCCGCGGCTGGGCTGGGCTGGGCTGGGCTGGGCTGGGCTGGGCTGGGCTGGGCTGGCGGGGAGCGCCTGGTCCTTCCTGGGGTGCGAAAGCTCAGGGCAAGTCCTCGTGGTGCGGGGAAAGGGGTATGAATATCAAGTCACTACAGATCCGGGAGGATCCGTGGTGGATCCTCTTTCAGAGGAAGTGCAGCCGGAGCTGGCGGAGCTGGCAGGGCACCTGCTGCCTGCCGTGGTCCCTGCCCACAGTTTCCATAGGAAGGCAGGTGACCGGCCAGCAGCACAGCTACCAGGCTGCACCCACTTCCCTGGGGCACTGGCCACAAAACAGTAACTGCTGCGCATTTATTCTCCAACCCCCACTGTTTCACAGGAATGAGAAGCAAAATAAAGCAGGGGGAGATTATTCGTCCAATGTTTTCCTTGACCTGGGGAAAGCAACAGCGTGCTACAGGCTTCCTGCTGGCCTGCCCCTGGTCAAAGCAACCGAAAGGGCTGCTGCACGTATTTCCATCTCAGAGTTGTTTACAGAGTTTTGTCCTTCCCTCAGGCACTTTCCTTCCCAGTGTTAGCAGCGATGTGTGAAGATACTTTGGTATCAGTACCCTTTCCCTGGAAGTGCTCCAGTCCAGCAGCCCCAACGACTGCTCTGAAGGGCAGCATTAGCCCCAGCCTCGGCATTTCTCATCCTGCACAGGTCCCCCAGGTTCCTCCCAACGCAGAGCCAGGCGATGAGGCACACATGGATTGCAACAACAGACGGGTTGTTGTGCAGTTTGACTCTGCCAGAGTATCTCTGTAAGACTCGTATTTAACAAGAAGACTGTTTTCCCTATACTTGTGATAACCAGGCAACCAAAATGATGCCACGCAACCTCAAACACTAAAGACTGCAGAACAAGACAATTCTAAGGAGGTACTTAACATAAAATCAGTGCTAAGTAGATGGGGAAACGGATGAGGAAGGAATGAAAAACAAAGCCAGCAAGATAGCACACCCAGCCACATCACATCTTAGTTACTTTTCAATCCACGCAAGCTGCCTCTCTTGGAATCAATGCTCGTTGCACCTAAACTAAATCTGATCAAAGTTGCTGTAATAATTTGTATACTTAAAGTATCAACTCATCAGTAAGAATGAAACAGAGTCAGCTCATCAAATGCTTCTCATTATTACAGTCTTTCACAGCAGGAGCCTGCATCTTCCATCCCTGCAGACATCTGCTGTTATCATCAGAAACCCAAAGAGAAAATGGCACGAAGACTCTCTTCTTCAGGATTCTTTCAGTTTGAGCATTTGTCAGTGCCACACACACCATCTCCATTCTCCCCAGCTGTCGCACATAAAGAAGTGCAAAAGTACTATGAAAAGAACCTACTGTAAAACCCACGCACTGGCAAGGGATTTGGGGACCTATATAGCACTTGAACCTCCATTTCAGCCTGTGAAATAATTTAGCTTTCAAGTCTATGGGGCCTTTTAACATGGGAGCTTTCAATGCCAATGTTCCTGACTGCCAGGATCTAGTTGCATGTTTTTGAACATTCCAATATCTGCTACTTCCCAGCTTCCAAAATCCTTATCTTTATGACTGATTTACATTTCCCTGCATGATTTTTTTCTCATACTAAGATTTCCAAGTGAGGAATCTGCACTTGCATCCACATTGTTTTGGACAACCACTTGCTGTTGCAATTTGCCTACAAACTGGAGAGGAAGATAGTATATTAGCAGCCCATGAGTTTTCACTTCTGCAGGAAAGCTCCAGATGCCTCTGTACAAAAATATATATTTTTTTTTTCTTCATGTATAGCCACACTTCTTTGGATGCTGCATTCAGATGTTCCCATGAGCAACCAAGGAAGCACAGTCTTGATGAAACCAGCAACAAATAGAGAACCCACACGAGTGTCACTAATGGGACTCTGTAAAAGCAAATAGTGGTGTCAAGTAGGTTTCCTCCTTCTTTTTCTTGTTCTTGGTTCTATTCCACACTAACATAAGTGAAGGAGAGGAGGAAGTAGAGGACATGCTTATTAAAATTTGTAGCACACAAGTCTGGAGGGAATGCACTTACACCAGAGGACAAGATTATATGAGATTATTTCATCATTTGAAGACATGCTTTGAAATTCAACACAGCTAGAAGTGTAGTTAGTACAGGCACACTGGAGCAACCAACTGTACAAACAGAGGTTGGGGAAAACTGTTCAGACTGTTCAGACAACAGCTCTTCAGAGAAAGATTTAGAGTGAAGTCGGTGTCAGGAAAACTGAACATGCTGGGATTAATAAATACAGGAGCCCACATCACCTACAATGTAAGTAATTCTTCTGCTCTGCTCGGCTTCCTAAGTCCCCAGATGAAGTATTATCTCTCACACTGATTACTTTAAATAAATAAAAGGGGACCAAAGGAAGACAGTTCAAAGAACAAGAAAGCCATCTAGAAAATATGATTTCTCAGGAGGCGTTACAGCAAATTGCATTGTTTTCATCTAGTGAGGAGAATGCTATGGGCAGGGTAATGGACTTCTAATGTACATAGAAACATGCTACCAAAGTCAATAGAACAATCTGTTCTCCATAACCACGGCAGATAAGGAGTGATGGGCTGAAATTGGAGCAAGAATCAGATCAAACATTATAAAAACTACATATAATGATAACAAAGCACAGGAATAAATTTTATTCAGAGTTCTTCAAACACAAGGTAGATTAATAGCAGTAATGCATCACTGAAGTATTGCTGATCATACCTAGCAGTAGGAAGAAGACCTTGGTAACCTCGTGGCATTCTCCTCCATCCCATTTCTTCCTAGTTTTCCATGAATCTCAGCTTTACAGCTGTAAGCACAAAGGGCTACAACAATATTATAACCATTAGAGATCCAGCAAACCCAATGAAGTTTACATGCACTGAGTACCTCATTAACGCCAACAATTAAGCCACAAATGGTTTGTCCTATCTGATCCATGTGATGGCAGGAAAGTGCCTTTTACTAAGGACATGATTCAGCTGACAAAGGTTCAGCAAAAGAAGAGAAATTTCAGCCACATATCACTCTCAGCCCCCGGCAGAGTCAACAGAGAGAAATGTCCGTGGTCAACACCTGCGTTGGGATAAAGACTGCGTCAGGGCTGTGCTCTGTGTTGGCTGGCCAGGCAGCCTCAAGGCTAGCTCAGGGCTTGGCTGGAATGGTGAGACTTCTCGTACAGGCAACCAGGATGGTTTGGATGTGTGCACTGCAGCAGTTACTGTGTACCCAGAAAGCTGGGGTTACACTTCCAGTGATTCCCAGATCAGGGCAGCCAGAGAGGATGCTGCACAGCACTGGCACATAAGGTCCCAGACGGATTTTACATTTCTCTTCTTGAAAGATTTTGGCTATATCCTTTACTACACAAGGGAGCACAGCATCCCAACATGCTTCGGGGTTCTCACTGATGTTATTTCATATGGGATACCAGCATATTTTTAGAGAAACACTTATTTGAAAGATGTATCATTAGCCCTGGATCCAGAACCTTTCTTATTTTTTTCAAGACACAACTTGGGATGCTACTGGAGAGGAACAGTTCATGTCATACCCTCACTGGAACGTCGGGCCTAGTTCTTTCAAGTAAGAAAAGCACAACCTTTCAGATTATGTTTCATGTTTGGGGTCTGCCCATTTTCGCTGGGCTTGCTCCTGGTGGGGCCTCTCTGGAAAACATTACAAAGCCAGGGCAGTGCTGTCCCACAGCTCATGGACCTTTTGCATGGTACAGGAGTTGCTTTCTTACACCCCAGCACTCATTCCAGCCCCCTTGGGGCCGGGAGGGTGAGGGAGGCGTACACAATTCCCCTACTGTGGAGCACAGAGATAATTTCCTCTAATTAGAGAACTCTAAATATTTGGAAGTCAGCATCCATTATTATTCTGGAGACTTCACACGGCAGTAGAAGAAGGGTTGATTCTGGCAAGATTTCTTCATAGCAAAAGAGCATTATCAGGCAAGGACAGAGACATTTTCCTGTTTTTCAGCACAATAATGCCAACAGATACATTACAGCCAGCCAGACAACTCAGCTGTCTCTAAAGGCGAAGAAGGGCAAACTTTTAAATGTGAAAATCCCAATGGAATTGCATTCAGATGCGCCCCCTCCTCTCATAGATGAGCCTGTGAAAGAGATTTCTGATAAAAATGGCACAGAACATCAACTGAAAAATAACCGTGAATTCATATTCAGCTGTGTCTTTCAGACGTCAATACAAGTTGTGTGACTTCTCTTCCCTGAAATGGCTTTGGGAGAAGGGAACAGAGAAAGGAGAAAAAAGAGAAAAGGGGGGAAAAAAATTGTCCTGGAATTGACTTTGGGAACAAATGCTATGTCAGCTGGAAGAAAGCCAGACTTGAGTTGAAATAACACTCTGCTATATTCAACTCTACATATTTTTCTGACTGGAGATGGCTCCACTCAAGGACATTGCCATAATAATTGGGAACATGCTGACATCTGCATCAAAGGCTCAGTCTAGTCAGAAGTCGAAGTAAGAGAAAGAGGCAGTGAGAACACCCTTAAGGGTCTAGAAAGCTTTCAGTCAGGAGAGCATTTTGGGGAAGGTTGCCTATTTAGTTCCAAAATGTCTTCCTAAGCTTGCTGAAAGTATTGGAAAACAGAAAGTTGATCCTTTACTCAAACACTTGTCTCAGAGCAAACCCAAGCTACACATTTCACTTGATTAAAATGTAGTTAATTCACAGGCTTTGCTTAGCCAGTACCACAGACTATATTCGTTGGCCTATTGTTGGGACTCAAAGCAGAGTGATTCCTTCACCTGTTTATCAATTTTGCACAGGTCTAGTTGTGGTTGAAAGATTAACTTTTAAATAGCAAAATTCCTATATGAGAGAAAACTAGAAGGCCTAACAAATAACAATTTGAGTCATGCTCTCTTCTTGCCATCAATTTGCACAGTGTTGAGAGAAGCAGAAATGGAAGATGCAAAACAGAGATGATGCACAGATTTGTGAGAAATTGCTCATCAATCCAAAACCCAATATGCAGAGGGGCCAAGAGGAATTTAATTTCAAATGAAAAATGTTCAGTCACCAGCACATAAAATTGCTTTACATGAAAGTGGCATTTCCAGTTGCAGATTGTGTTCTGCTTAGACACATAAAATCCATTGTATTCCTCTTCCCCTTGGTATGCAGTGCACACAGGAATGGGAATTGCTTCTGCAGAAGCTGCTCTCAGGGTTGAAGGTGATCACATTCCTCCTAATTATGTAAGAAAATTTCACCGACATGGTGATTGTTGCAACAAGAACAAATGTGTAATGCACGGAAACAACACTGCTTTGGGACTTCAACAGATCACCCTACTCTGCTCAGAGGATGCTGAGACCTCTCTTTCTGATGCTCAGTTCCAAATGCACCAGGCACCAAACAAGCCCAGCTACTCGTTCTGCCTTGCCTCACTTGCTGTGATGTGGCTTCCTTTAGGTTTGCTTTCCTGCATCCATCCCTGATGAAGGAAAAGAGGTAACAGGATTTACTGCATGGTTGTTCTAGCTCTGTATATAGGATCCACATTCCTTCTAGAATACAATAAATGACTATTTTTCTGTTATTTTTCTCTTTGTTTAGAAATTAGGAACCACTTTTACTCATTCATAGCCAGGAAGATAAGGGCTTTTTGTGCCATCACATATTTGTTTAGCATGGCTTAAGGATACAGTCTTTGCTGAATTTCTTTGACTTTCTTTTGATTACAAGGCCTTCATCCAGGATGTTCTTAAAGTAGAAGAATTTCCACTCTTCCTATATTGACAGCAACATAGCCAGTATGCTACAGCACCCACCATATTAAAAGCTGGTGAAACTCAAGAAGAAAGCAAGACCTTTGCTTCCAGTACATACCTGAAGGACCAGGGAAGTGGGATGGAGAAAACAGTTTTCCTTAGAAATACACCCAGGAGTTTGTAACTGACCCAGACTCTACCTGTGACTGTCTAAATCTAGAATTAGATCTTTGTCTTCCTGGACAGGCAGGCAGACAACGAGAGGCTCAGAGGAAAAATAATAGTACAGTACAAGAAATGGGCATCTTCATTCACGGCACTCCCTGGGATACCAAGGTAGGAGCTGCTTTGTCCTGTTCCTGACTTGGCTGACACAAATGGTCAAGCGCTCACCCTGGCCAGTGTCCAGCAACCTCCTCCTGATTTTCATTTTCCTCACTTGAAAGAGTTTGTCACCACATGAGTTTAAGTGCAGAGAGGGTTTGTAGGCAGCCATGCAGATGACCCTGAAGCAATGAAAACCAGCCACGAACCGTTCCCCTGCAAACCCCATTTGCTCTTGCAGTGTTACATTTTCTTTGCTGTCTCCATCTGGGACTGATTCGACCTGACATATGACCTGCAATCCTCACCAAAATTGCCTTTTCTCTGTTCTGTTTTCCTTTCAGGGTGACTGTTTGATCTCGCCTTTACACAGGAGTCTCCAAGGGCAGAGGGCAAAAGGGAACTGCAGGAAGGATGGAGGAGAGAAAAGTCACGCCAGCGTGTGGACAGCAGCACAGACTGGAGCTGACAGCAGAACAGTCAGACCTTTCTCTCGCCGGTGGGGACAACTCACGTGGCAGGAGGTGAAAGTTGGTGCTGTTGAACTTTACATTAATCACTGGCTGCCAGGAGAGCAGCCAGAGTAGCCTGGCCCTGTCAGTGTGGAGCACAGGGAAGCGCTCAGGGCGCTGGTCCCTCCTGCCCCGGCGATCTGCTGCATCAGCAGTCCTGAAAACGGGACCACCGCACCACAGGCTTGGAAGCTGCTGCAGCTACAGCAAGGAGGGATGACAGGATGCAAAACCAGCACCCTTCACTTTCCAGAAAACCACAGAACAAACCCAGAAGATCTTAACAAGAAGGTACTCAAGAATTCGGTAACAAAATTACCTCATATTGTTGAAACGTCATTCCTTCTCTCCAAAGGCTGCTGCTCTCTCACCAGCAGAGCAGGCGAGGACACTGCACTTGTCTGCACATTGTCTCAGTACTGAGGATGCACCACTGCATCATTTTAGGAGAAACATACTGCATTAGCATGTCACGTCTGATGCAAGCAGCCTCTTAGATTTAGAGCAGAGCCAGCCTTTTTGATTTAAAACAACAGCACTTTGGGAGCTTCTCATTCACGGGTTTCCAAGAGCATGTGCTATTCCCTAAAACACTGAAGTAGCTATTGCTTCAGAAGCAGCTCTGCACAGGCCATGCTCCCACAATATACTTCACATTTCTCTGCCCACACCAAACCCCCCTCACAGCCTGGAAGAGGGCAGGCACCAGATGCTCTCAATGCAGCTCTCTGTTTCCCAATGCAACATTTCACAGCCAAAAATAGAGCAGCCCAGAACAACTCACTGGTTTATAGCTACTGCACATCCTATCTGTTTCATCATCTAAAGCCAAGCTCCACGCTGCAGAAGCAGTTGCACCTTGAAAGAGAAAGGTTCACTGGGGCAAAGTAGTGCAAGGGGAAATTAAAGAGGGCAGGGGCTCTCGTAAGGAAAGCACTCTGGCACGTCTCCTCCTCGGTGGCTTGGCCCCCTGAGCAGAATACAAATGAAGAGCACCACTGCCAGCCCAGTCTAACATCTCAGTCCCTTCCCAAGTCACGCATTCGGCTCACGGCACAGAGACAGGGCAGGCATTGTCACCAACACACTGGGCACACACAGACTGCGAGGGAGGCCCACAGACAAACATCACCCTATTGAGACTGAACACAGCCTTAAAAATATACTAACAGATACGGCTATTAACATGCCTGCTCAGAACAGAGTATGGGCAGAGCACTCAGAGTGCGTGTTCATCCCTCACCCTCCATTTCAAGCTATAACGTCACCCTGTAATTAGCTGAAATAACCTCTATTCTGTTCAACTTCTCCACTGATGAGGAGCTCACAAGAAGCCTGAATCGTCAGGAAAGGTTTAAAAATACACCAAAATTTAACAGCAATGACAAGAGACATAAAGCACTTGCTTATTCTTTGTGGGCTTTTTTTTTTTTAATCTTGCAAGGGCTGGTTACCAAGGATGTCACAAGTTTGGCATTGCAAGCTAGTTCATAAAAATTAAGTGGGAATAGACTCTTCCTCAGTGGAAACAGAATTTTTCAAATCATAAGCACTAAGACAAAAGGACCATGCCATTGCTAGGAAAGATATGGGCATTACGTTCTTAAACAAAGATACATTGTAGAATCCAGAAATGCTTAGTTTTAAAATAGATTAAGGACAAAAGATCTACCATCAAGGCAAAAGAACTAGCATAGCAGAATTTCCATAAGAAATAAAAAGTTGAGGATGTAATATAATTTTACTGACTGATTATCCTTGCATGGAATAAAAAACATAGGTGGGAACTAACTGTGGGCAAATAAGGCAGCCTACATTTCAAATAGCAGATTATTCACAAAGCTTTTTTCCCCACCTCTATTACTCTGTGAACATCTGATTCACTGGGCCTTTTGTGGTTTTTTCTTTAATTAAACATTTCAAGCCATTCACCACATCTGACTAATGAACCCTGCATGTTTCATTCTTGTTTTGTGTGCAGATGGGCCGTACACACAACTGCGAGCACTGTGGCTTATGATGCATAAAAAACAAATGTAGATTTAAAAAGTAAGAAAAAAAAATCAAATCTAATGCAGTTTTAGAAGCTTGTGAGAAAAATACAGTCTGAGTGGTGGGGAAGCTCAGGCTGTCAGAATGCCAGGAAAACCTCCAAGAGTTGCACATGAAGTTGCAAAAGATAAATATACTGGGATAACAAAATAACTATATGCAGGAATTGTTCATATAAAGAAAATGATGGGCTGCACAAGAACCACAAACTATTCTCAAGCCCAATTCATGTTCTTTAGGTGCCACATTTACACAGACTGTAACGAGAAACGCATGCTTAATTAAGCTTTTTATTTAAAGAAAGAGCTGATAAAACAAGAAAAAGAGAACCCCGCATCTCTGGTACGCATTCTCCCTTCTCTTAGCTTTGCCTGCTCAAAAATCAAACACAGAGAAGATTAATTTATTGGTTGGAACATAAAACCAATTAAATAAATAAACAGCTTGTAACTTTGGCTTCAGAATGGATCCAGTGGAAAAATTTTTCCCAGGAAACCTATTTTGGGAAAGCAATAAACCAGTGGGAAGGGCAAAGGCTAGAGAAAAGGCTAGAGGCATTAAAAAAAACCCACCTGGAGGTACTTTGCTATTTCTGATGTTATTGGGGATTTTTCTGGGGAAGAAGCCTGTAGGAGTTGTACACTCCAGCCTCCCTACAAAAGCAGCCCACAGTCCCTGCATCTCACTGCACCTCCATCCAAGCAACCACACTGCTGTTCCCATCCAGATATCCATTGTCTGTGGTGCTTTTCTGCAAAAAGAACTTTTTTTCCTCTTTTATTTTGCTCCTGATCTATACGACCACAGAAAGCTGGTGGATTCCTCTGCAAAGATACACACCAATGAAGGTGTGCTTCGGCTTGAAGGAATTAAATCACTGGTGAAGGGTTCAGTTCAAGCTGCACCATTACAACTCACCCCTGTGAGAAGGTGAGGAGCAGCTCTCTTCTGCTGCCAGCCAAGACTCCAGAGTGGAGAAAATTACTATACACAGCATAGAAAATGTTTCCTTTGGCAGCAGTTATGAAAATGCCATTCATCCTGTGTACAGCCTGCATGC
The DNA here is from genome assembly GCA_013400975.1 of Atrichornis clamosus. Taxonomy (NCBI): domain Eukaryota; kingdom Metazoa; phylum Chordata; class Aves; order Passeriformes; family Menuridae; genus Atrichornis; species Atrichornis clamosus. The sequence goes on along the minus strand of WBMZ01001740.1, from coordinate 26,469 downwards.
TCCAGCATAATAAAGAGAGCGATTGAACAGTCTTTAGAGAAGTTTACTGGGTCACATTTCTCCTGGACTAAGGCCAACGCTCCCATTATTCCCCAGTGCTGGGTGCACATTGCACAGGTCCTCTACTGGTGTCAACCCTTCCTTTTACTGGTGCTGATGGTGCCTGAGAACAGAAATATGAAACCTGATATTACTTCTAATATAAAACATGCTTCCAGAGGTTGTTTAGGGTAAATTAAAAAGCCCACCATCCTTGCTTCTTAGGTGGCCAAATGGCCAAGAGAAGTGGAGCCTGTGAACGTCTTTCTGTGTCAGCCAGCACAGGTTTGTTCCCAGTTGAAACACACCATTCTTCATAGGCTTGCAGGAGAAGGAGAAGCAAAGCAAAGTACAGTGAGGGGTAGGATAATGTGAGAACTCGATTATGCAAGCCATTAAAGTTAATGGCACTACTGATGCAAGGACAAATTATGCCTGGGAATATGGTTTTGCAGAGAAGTGCACCGAGGATAAATTGTGCTTTCCAGCCAGACATTTGTGCAGCTTCCTAAGGCAGCCAGTCCTCCCCTCCCCACAACCAAGGAGCCACATTTTCCAAGGAACATGTAATGCAGGATGCTGTGGGCAGGAGCCCGTGCAGCAGCACTGCTGTGTCCTCTCAAGAGATGAGCTCAGTGCCTTGAGACAATCACCTACTGCATTTGGTGGTTCTCTGGAGAATCTGTGAAACACGGAGACATCAGCAGTTGCACAGCCACCGTCTGAGGCTCTGCAGGTCAGCAGGAATTGCTAGTAAGCAATATATCTTTTGCAAAACAAAGCGATTTCTTCCAAAAGACGGAAAACCAGAACAAAACAATTACCTTTTTCCTTCTCTTTAGCTGTGCTATTGGATTTCCCACCTGTTTAACCTATAGGTCTTTTAGGAAAGTTCTTTTCTGCTTTTTTTTTTAACAATTCAAACATTTTTTTAAAAACAATCTAACATTTTAGTGCTTTGGGTACTAGTACTTAGGCAAATCTCATCATGAGCTACATTTCAACAAACGTTTCCACAGACGCACGGTAATAAAACTATAGAGAATGGCCTGTGCAAACTGGGAATCAGCAGCAGTCACGCATCCAGAGGAGGGTGGGAGCAAAGAAACGACCATAAAAGCCAGCCTCTGATTCATCCACAGAAAAACCAGCTTTCCCCTGCACAGAATCCCAGCTGGCTCGCTCTGGGCGTTGTGGGCAGAGCAGAAGTTGCAGCACAGCTCCCTCAGGAGTGCTTTGCAGCACACTTGGTTTAGAGACCCTGCAGGGCAGACTGGCTTTCCCAGCCCAGGTCTGAGCACACGAGACCCCGGCTCAGCCAGGTCAGGGAGCTGTCCCTGCGTGGGCAGAAGGCACCCGTGGAAGGTGAAGACTCTGCAGGACACAAAATAAATAGGCACAGAGGTACGGTTGCAAAACCTGGCCAAGAGTTTCACTCCTCACTCCCATTAGACTAATGGGCACAAGCACAAAGAGGTATTCTTTATGCTGCCCAGTTTTGGATAATTCTGCCCAGAAAGTCCATCTGTGGCAATTTCAAATCATTTTGGATCTAAAAGCAAAAAGGGGAAAGTAAGGGGGAAAATAGCATTAAAAGAAAAGAGGGAAAGAGCCTTTGAGTCTCTCCTATTAATAATATTCAAAAGTCCAAATAGCTTAATTTCAGGCCCAAGACCTAATTTACTGTGTAGTAATAGCACTGTCACTGTGCTTATCACAAAGAGCCATTTTGTGCCGGTGAAGTGTGCCCTTTGAGGCATTACTGAAAAGCCTGCAGGAAAGGAGGCTCACTCTCTTGTCCTGAAGAAACTTTCAGCCTGTGAACCTTTGACTGAGACAGCTACACACAAACTTAGCAAAATGTTGTGCCCTCTTTTGCTGCTGCTCTTGTAGGGGCTGTACATCAGCAGTGCATACACTTGACCAACACCTCACCTAATACCAGTGCGGCAAGGAGCAGGACTTCGCTTTTGCAAGAGGCCACGAGCCAGTCAGAGCAGCAAAGCAAGGACCTGCTGACAGCAGTGAGGTGCCCAGCTCCCACTGTGATGGCCAGTGCAAGGCGAGGATCTCCTCAGCATCCTTCTGCAAAAGCCTCTTGGCTCGAGCTGCTTCAGGAGCAACCTTGAGCCACAGATCCCTCCCGAAAGTACCCCAGTGCTGGGAGAGCTCAGCTCCAAACTGACATATTCCCAAAGAGATTTAAAACCAGACATTTGTCCAGGCAAGAGGCGGCATGACAGATGCTTCGTGGATTTTCTCATTGCTCCGAGTTACATTTTTGAGCCTCCCATAAGCTTTCCCTGCTGGGATCTCCACCGAAAACTTGGCTGTGAAGAGTCTGCAGCTGTGTGGGACTGCACTGATGCCTGGCAAAACCCCCAACTCCAGGGCAAGGATGCAAAAACCAGAAGGAAATGTAGACACTGCACTACAGGCACTTGTGATGTGCCATCTCTCTGCTTCACACCGCCGCAGTTCAGTTCTCCGGTGCTCCTGAAGACGCACCAAACCCTGCCAACACTCTCCTTTTCTGCTTGGGTTTCTACAACCCAGCAGCACTTGTGCAGTGCCATCAGCAGTGGTTGTTCCCAGAAGAAAACCCAAGCCAATTTTGACATGTTTTCCACAAAAGAGGTAATTTCAACCACACTGGGTGCACTGCAGGCAACATTTATATTTGCACAGGTTTAGACGAGCAGAGTGCAGCTTCCAGTATACGTAGATAAAGCTGTGGTAAAAATTTAAGCTTGTGACACTTGTAGGAAGGAAGGCTGGACTGATAAGTGGTGACTCAGACAAGTTGGCACTGAGGAGCAAGATGACAGAACATTTAATTAACACATTAACTTTCTACTCTCTTAAATAATCATTACAGCCTTACAGACATCCAAGAATATAGCATTCAATTTCTACCTACAAGGCTGGCCCTGACATTTTTCCAAGCCTCACTTCCCAGTTTTCATTAGAAACACGTTTACCTACTGCATCATCAGATGTTCTGCTGACAACAACATTCTGCTCTGAGCACTTCTTTGTAGCTGCAGGACGTATTAGCCAATTCCTCTGAGTCACTTCTAGTGGTGTCTCACTCGATCAGCAGCACCGATTTGTGTGAGTGTCTGTTTGCCTGGCTGTCCTCCAGACACACCAGCTTTTCTGACTAAATCTCCTGGTCTCTTTCTGAGCAACCAGGAGTCAGGAGGCTTGCAGAAAGTATTCTTCCTGTTGGGAGAGGGACTCAGCAAAAAATCCCTGGAGACCTTTTTCAGAATTGACTGGGAAGAAGGGAAAAAAATGGACAGGAATAAGAGAGATCCACATATGTCACCGTAAGAGTTTTGACACCTTTGTCCCTTTATAAAAACCTCAACCTTCTGAATTTGGGGTGGTGTGTAGAGTTAACCAGTGCTAACACTGGCTGTTGAAGCACATTTGCAGAAAACACACAACTTTGAAAAAAGCAGCTAAAGCTACAAAAAGGCATTTTCATGCGCTAACCCGATCCACTAAGACATCTGCCCAGATGATTTGAACTCCTGTTCTGCTTTTTTGGTCACTGTCCTTTCTCTGCTCCTGCAGACATCCCGTGCTTCCTAAGTTGGATAAAAGATTTACCATTAGCAAATATTATGGGCTTTTGGAAGAGATTTTACTCCTGTTTCCCAAGCTGAGCCATTTGCAAGATCAGGCAGATGCAAGCACCCATCATTCTGTTTGAGCATCTGCTCTGACATTGGCCAATCCTCAAACATAATGGCCCCAAATTCTCCAGCAGCCACCATTTGGGTAAAATAATGAGTCTCAAATGCTCAATGACCAGATGGGAGCAACCGCCCCAAACACCATTTGGACAGGTCCCCTGGGCCGGGACCCTTCTGCAACCCAGGCAGCAGCAAATCACCTATTACTTACATCAGGAACTGGTAACAGGCATTTAATTGTAATTAACAGTTTGCTGAAGGAAAGATGCCGGTAGCAGGGCCAGAACATTAAGGAAAGGGATGCTTTCCCTCCCTCCCGGGACAGGGAACAAGAAGCAAAGATCTCCAGTGATTTAAAAGAGCAAACAGCGGCCAGTTGAAGTACGTCAGGGAGCCCTAGTGCAATGGGGAAAAGGTTTCTTGGCCAGGAAAAGCAACCTTCGAAGGAGTAACTTCCCACCAGCCAATAATGCTAATTCCAAAAGCCCTGATGGACACACAGCAGGGAAAATAGGAAGCAATCCCGCCTCTCCTCCGTTTTCCCCAGGGCACTCTTTCCATCGTCCACGTCTCAGCGCCCTGTGAACGCTCCCTCCCCGGAGCTCTGGGCTTGCTTACCGCATTACCATCAGCAGGAAAATCTGGGTTGTTTACTGTCCCTCTCAGGGAGGGCGATCCCGTATTAGAAAGATTAAGGTCAGCCTGTGAGCGCGTGACAGGATAATCTCCCGCGGGCGCCAAAGGGGCCGGGACAGAGGCCGGGCACAAATCCTGCCCCGGCTCCGCACCCGACGGCTCCGCACGCTCCGGGCACGGCTCGCTGCTGCTGCCAGGGCGTATCCCGAAAGTCACAGGGCACCGACAACGCACGGATGCCGAAGCTTGCAACCTCCACCCAGAGTCCTGTGCCCGGGCTGCTGCAGCGCGCAGCACAAGCCCACGACCTCCACGGGGTGCTGGACTTTGCTGTAACACCCCCTCCTCATCCTTTTCCCAGCAAGGCACAATATTGCAGTCAAGGTATACCAGCGTTGCTTTGGCATCCCCTCCGTCTTCCCAGCACCATGCAATATGCTCGCCTGTACCTTCTGAACAGCTTGCAAGCCAAGCTTCTTTTTTAAATGTTAAACAAAGTACACTGGAAAAGTCATGAATGGTTCCAGTGAAGTGCATGTGTGGAGAAAAAAAATCTTTATTTTCTGAGAACAGCAGCTGTTATTTCCTTCCTAAAGGAATAAGCAAATCTTCTGTACATTTTGGGAAAGCAGAATCGGGAGTTTTAGATACTATTATTCACTTCATGAAACTAAAGGAAATTTAATTTCACACTGAACAAGGTAACTAAACACAAACCATAGTTTAAAGTACAGCAGCATCAACAGAAAAAAACCCAAACACAAAACCCCCCAAACCCAAGACTTATTTCTTGTCTAGAAAATCACTTTACTGCTGACTCAGAGGAGAAACATCAAGCTATTCTTAACCAGCCTGGTCACAATCATTTTCTTCAACAGCAAAGCAGAATTTAAGTTTCTGGATGCTCAACAACTGCAGCTCACAGCATTTCTAGTATTTTGCAAGCAAAGCCACAGGGTTGCACTTGCACAGCGTCCCGACACGAGGCCTGACAGTGCAAGAGCTGTGCAAACCAGGCACACCTTAGGCAGCCAACACAGTCACCCACAGTGTGAACCCCACTCTGCTTGTGGTTGCTTTATTTCTTTGATAACTGGTGGTCCCCACCCTACTCAGGTTAACCTCCTCATCATCCCTGCCTCCGCTGCCTCCACTTGCAGAGGGGACCCCAGCCCGTGGCTCTCGTGCACCCAGGGGATGCAGCACTGATTTCTAGCAAGCATTATCTCTCTCATTCTTGTTTCACGGGTGAGCAGCAGCTCTGAACGCTTGTCTTCCCTTCAGACACTTAATTGCTTGATGTATTGAGAAACTACCTCTTAAAATTATTACACAGCTCCGTATCACTAGATCTACATCTCCCAGCATCAAAACCCGTCATGCACAATCAAGCCAAAGGAATCTTTAATTGTGGCATCACGAGGAAAGAAGTAAGAACCCTGTAAATTAAGGAAACTGGTCTTATGCAGCAAGTTCAGAACCACTGGTTCTTTTTGTCTCAGCCTTTCTTCTTTAGACGTAAACTCACCTTTTCCAGACCTGCCTGCTGCCAATTTTCCACCAGTACCTCAAGTGAGGAAATTGCTATATTCTTTCTCAAGTGCCCAGCTTTACCACAGATTCTGTACCTAACAGCAAGAAAAAGAAAGCCCTTAGTGTGGTTTTGAAATCAGTTAAGCAAGAAAACTTCATTAAGTAAATCTTTATGTATAGAAATCCAACCTGTTCTGATTCTCCTATTCCAAACCCCCTCCCTACTTCCCTTCTAAGCTAGCAAAGCCAGCCAGAATGATCAGGACATGTGATGGTGCACAACAGTTGGTGTTTGGTGCACGAAATAGCCCCTCCACCCCCAAACCACTCCCGTTTCCCAGGGCTGTGGTAAGATTCTGGGAATGCCGGGTATGTGCTTAGCACCAATCTCAAGGTCAAATTTTCTTTTAAGATCCACTTCCTGCAGAAAATGATGAGTTCACTCTACCAAAGGTAACTCGAAATCCAATCATCTTCACTACACAGAGAAATACAGGGGTGTCAAGTGAGAAAAAGGAATGGAGCCCCCTTGGAGAGAATCACAGCGACCACTGAAATATTAATGAAGCTCTTTATTTGAGAGAGTCTAAAAAGGACTTTGAATAATGCATTGCAAGCAATGGTACATCAGCACTGGCTTTTTTATCCGAGAGGCAGCTGGCATTTTAAAAATAGACAACTTTCAACTTGATGGGGGTAGCTCACCAGCAGAGGAAATTATCCACAAATGCACCATCATTTAAGAGAACAAAGCAGATAAACAAGCAGAGCACAAAGAAAGTTCATTAGTACAAATGTTCTGAAGCAGTCCTCTTCTGTCAGCACAGGCTTGCCCACCATAAGCACAGCTCATCAGGCATCCCAACATATTCTGTCCCTTTAATGTCCCTTAGAAAAGTCTCTTTAAGCTACTCCACAACAGGCATGGTCTGGCAAAGATCTAATTATTTGCTCTATAAACAAAAGAGATGCTCTGTCCCACCTAGGCAGCTCATGAATTTCCTAAACTTGTATTTAAAAATAGGATTATTAGTGATACTGGCTTTTTGTTCCAATAGAAGAAAAGGAAGTGGGAGAAAATGGAATTATAATAGGAATGGGATGACGAGTAGGACCCTTGGGGCTTGCTCACCTGCACATCTAACTGGACACATGGAGTCCTTTGGCTTTAGGATTACACTGAAGGCCCTGCTCCAACTGCATGAACACCTTTAGCACATTGAACAGCTCATGGGATGCAGCCAGGGAAGTGCTTGGCACATGGGGGGTTTCAGTGTTTACTGACAGCAACATGACTGAGGGAGGAGGGTGTGCGGGGTGTGCAATGCTGCCCAGGGCACAGGTGCCAGTGAGGGCAGGGCCGTCGGCCACACCGAGTGTGCACAGTAAATAACTGCAGCCTCACATGACTGACAGACAAAGATGTTGCTGCAGCTGGCTTTGTGACAAGTCCCCCAAGCAGGTGACATAAGTTCTTCCAGCCAGAGATGTTTCCTAAGTGTCCTTGCTATGCACTCCCTTTTCCTACACAGAAAACTTTAAAACACAGGCACACAGGCATATCCAAACGTGTGGGGCTGGATTCAAGGCACAGGTGCCCTCGTAGTGATAATGTCCATGGCCAGTGCCATTGGCACCATAGATTTTAGGTGAAAACACTGTGAATCTCGATGCCACCAGGAGTCACGACATGAAGAAGCTGTTTGGGAGAGGGGCTGATGAGGATTTTGCACCCACACAACTGGAAATTTCCCCCCCCTGCCCTCAGCACCATGCTGCCTCCCTTCCCTCCCACCAGTCCCTTTGGCTCTGCTGCAGAGACCAGTCTGCAGATAAAGGGGGCTTTTGCAGATAAATGGCATGTTGAAAGGAACATCCCATTCCCAGGCATTCTTCTATCTCAGCACAATCCCCTCTGAGACACACTGATCCCACAAACCAGCCTGCCCCCACATCATTTCCCCCTTTGCTTCCTCCCAGCAAAGAGTGGGGTCAGTGGGGCAGCAGCTCCACACCCTGAGGCACAGGGAGCTGAAGGGGGCATGGAGAGGGCAGGAACAGGCCCCACTGCAGCAATTTGGAGTTGGCTGGTATCCTGCACACACAGAACAGCAGTGGGGCAGGCAAAATGTCCCAGAAAGTGTACAGGGCAATAGCACAGAATGCCCTGCCATCCTTGTCTCCTCTTCCACCTTCCTGACTTATTCTGCCTAGCCACATACTGATTTTACTGGCCACCAGCTGACTGGGTGGTCGCCTCAATTACCCATTTCCCTTTGCCCTTCTCCATCAACTTTTACGTTCCTCCTCCATACAACCCCCTTGTCTCTTTCTGTTAGCCCACCGTTTCTGCTCTGACATCTTTGCCTGCACCAAGAAAACCCATTCAGGTTGGTGTCCACATTTCACACAGCTGGGAACAGGCAGCTGCCAGCACCAACATCCACACTCACTCCTGGCAGGTGAAGCTGCCTGAAGGAAGAAAAGCCCAAAGGAAAGAAAGGACAAACTTCCACCCCAAAGGCATTACATGCTATCACGGCCTTAGAGAAACTCTGAAAATGGTATTAGGGGGTGAGGGGCAGGGACCCCCAGTGTCTCCGTGCTCCCACCCTGCACTGAGGCTGCTGTCCCACCAGAGCCACCTGGCACCCCAAGACCAGCAGCATCACTGCCTGCTGCTGGAGAGCAGCACAGGAGGAAGCCCTGGGCTCAGCTTGTTTGTTTTCAAAACGAGCTTTGCCCGGCCTGGGCATGGGGGGAGACATTTGGGCACCACTAACACCACAGTGTTAGCTACACCACAGGCAGCCTGCCCACACCACCACCTCTGGGGAATACCTGGGTGGTGCTGCCAATAATCACACAGCGAGTGACAGTTCATCTATTCACAGGGAGACCACGCTGCCTGGGGGGGTTAGTTGTGACTGAGATGACAAAAAAAGCTTTTGAGGGCTTGCAGCCCAGTTTGCACTCCTGACATCTCTGTGCGTGCTGGGCCTCATCTGATGCCTTTCCCTGCTGCGTCAGCACGCACTGCACCAAGGTTTATGCTTTTGCACCCCACGTCACACTTTTATTTTCCATTTTTTCACCTCTCCTCATTCTTTCTCCTCCCTTTTTTTAATGCAATGTAGCTTAGCTTTCTTTTTGTTTTTTTTCCTCCTGCACACTGCAGAACGTAGGAAAAAATCAAACCTGAAACACACCTGCAGGGCAGAGCAGGAGGGTGTGCGGGGTGTGCAATGCTGCCCAGGGCACAGGTGCCAGTGAGGGCAGGGCCGTCGGCCACACCGAGTGTGCACAGAAAATAACTGCAGCCTCACTGGGAAACCATTACAAACCCAAGATACAGCTGGCACAGGGAGGATTTAGCATGGTTGTGCTACTCAGCACTGGTATAACTCTCCATGCCCCACGGCCGCCACAACAGCGCAGTTGCCGCTCCCTCTCTGTTTTGGCAGATCCCTCACAAAACATAACTCTCCCAGAACACTGAACAAGGGTAAAAACACACGGAAAACAGCCTGCAGTGAGTGCTTGGATCCCCAGACTGTACCACAGCTGAAAAGTCTCAGGAGCACCTGGACTTCTGACACGCTGGGTAAAGTTTCAAATAGAAGGAGCCCACAAAGGGGAAGGCAAAGTTCTCTAAACCAAACCAAAAGCATATGGTAAACCTTAAAAACGGGTGGGGAGAAAAACAACAAAAAGAGAGAGAGATGATTTCATTGATTTTTTAAAAAATGCAAAAGGGAAGTGCAAAAGTGCACAGTGTTTAAGACCAGGCATTCCCTGTGGAGCAGGTCATAAAATCAGAGGGAGCCTGCTGGTTAGCCAAAGAGAAGTACTAAAAATGGGATAATTGTTATTCTGCTAGAAACATCAGAAGCTGAGTGAGCTTTGAACTTCGAGATGACAGCCAGGATGTTCAATATTATTGCTGTTGTTATTGTTTAGGTTAGATATACATATGAATACCATTTTATCATTGTTTCAAGACAAACTGTTCAACATTTGTCTACTGCTCCTAAAGTTGGGAGCCTCAAGGGTGCAACCCAGGTGTGCTGTAGAAACACAAGCAGCTATGTCAGGAGAAAAGACATATAACACTTCAGTAGTACGATATTTGTGAGCAACTATGTCCCTTCATAAAGAGAGTTCCAAAACAAACAATGCTACAGTTTTTCTTCCTTCAAATACCTATGTCATCAAATTAGGTTACCCAAATTCTTCCCATTTTTCTATATGAATCATCTTTCACATATCGCTTGCTGTAATATAAATCATAGGAAAATCTTCTGTCTTTTCAGGCATCTTCACTTCTTCTGACCAATTTAAAATATGCACTAGTAATATGAAAATCCACAATGTCTTCCTACAACAGGAAGATGAGTGCAAACACATTCTACAGTTGTTCTGCGGTTTTCTTGCCAGCTTCAAAGTCAGGTAAAAAATTCATGGTTCATTGTAACAGATTCCAGCAGTGAGCCAGAAACCAGGCCAGCAATGGATAGTGTTATGGCAAGGATATTCTCCTTCCTAAAGAGGTAATGAACTGCCTTTTCCTCTAGCAGTGTTTGCCAAACCCATACAAAAGGAACCTGCCAATTTCTGTCTGCAAGACTGATTTATGAGGTCAAAATGTTATTATAAAGATCTTTTTGCCTGTTGACTCGTGGTATACACATACATCTTTGAAAAGGAAAGAAAGGTACCACATTTAAACTCTGGTGTGAAGTTTTGGGAGGAAGGTGGCAGTTAACTTTGGAATCTGTGTAAGCTCTACAGCCCTTACATCATTTCTTAGGTAATCTGCCATATTCAGCAAGAACAGATTTTATATATAGCAGCATGTGTATGAGCAGCAACCAGTCCAGGGAAACAACTTCCTCACCATCCAGCTCCTGATCTCCCCACAGGCTCCCCCTGCTATAGGGAGACCTGACCTGCACCAAATTCATTTGTTAGTGACTTTCCACCTCCTCCTTTCTCATCAAGATGCTAACAAATTAATGAGCTGTTTCTCAAGAGCAGAGCTTAAGGAGGGAAGTGCAAGGGAGAGTTATCATTAAATACTTTGATCCCTTCAGCAGCTTAGGTACCAAAGCAGGTGCTCCCTCCTTTGCTGTTCTCCAGAAGGAATGCCATGACACTCCAACACAGAGCCAACAGAGAATGGGAGCACCAGAGAGGACCCAGCTGTCGCCTCCACAGGGGTAAGTGCATTTGATGTTCTGCACAGCCATGTGTTCTGTGTCCTCTGCAGAAGGTGGGGATAAACATATCTTTCCTTGCCTTGAAAGACAAGAAATGTATTTCCAGTCCTGTCTCTGCACACAAGGCCGGTGGTGAAAAAGCTTTTAAGTGAGGCCCTGCAAAATCTGACTTTAGCCTGGGCTCAAGCAAGTCTGTGTACATGGGCCAGGGGGAGAGGAGGAATTTTCACCACCCTACTTGGTTTCTTCTTCTCTCACAAGGCAATTCAGAGCAGTCCTCACGGACCTTTTCCTAACGCACTGCCAAAATTTTCTGCTTATGCTCAAAAGACAGACACCAAGACAACAGGAACTATGGTCATCACAGTGATGTAGCGCTAGGAAAGTGCAAAATCCATAAGCCAGGTTGTGAGACAAATGCTTCCAGGCCAGGCTGAGAAGAAGGGTCTCCTCCTTGCTCAGCTGCCCAAGGATAAGGTCTTATCCTGACAGGATCGCCTTAGGTCATCTTCCTGAGATCTTCCACATCTTTGTCTGGGCACTTGTAATGTTTTATCTACTACAGGTTATTATCCTGCTGGTGAGAATAGCAGTCAGAGCGGGTGAGGCACTGGAGGAGTTTGCCCAGAGAAGCTGTGGCTGTGCCATTCCTGGAAGTGCTCAAGGCCGGGCTGGATGGGGCTTGGAGCAACCTGATCTAGCGTGTGGCATCACTGCCCCTGGCAGGGGACTGGAACTAGAGGATCTTTAAGGTCCCTTCCAACCCAAACCATTCTGTGATTCTATGATTACATCATCCCAGGACTGACACAAGCTCCGGTTACCTTATATGAAGCAAAGACTGCTTAGTCCCTGTTCATTCAGGGGAAGGAAAAGGATTTAAATGTCAGAACCAAATGAAATGGTATCTTCTAAACTGAGAGCTTCCTGGACAACAGCAATAACAAAAAATCCCATTAAGTGATGAATATCCCATCTCCTTTCTGTCTGATAGTGAATTTTTCAGTAAGAAGTTTCTCATATTTTTGTTCATGTTGTGTCTTAGTGTCAAGAGGAGACAGGTACCAAATACACCGTAAGAGTCCCCTGAAAGGGCTGATGTACCAAATCACAATCACGTGGCCGTGACTAGGATCTCTTGGCCTTTCCTGCTGGCACCTTGGCAAACATCCAGTGTAACAGAGTACATGAAGCCAAGGTGGCTGTGGCAAAGTCTTGGCCACCTTAGCAGAATCAACGATTGACCTTCACAGACTCTTTAAGATCACAGCTTTCTTCATCTGTGCTTCTTCCCTGCCCCCTTAGAGATGTGCCCACTGCTATAGATAGAAACCAAGTCGAAGTATAGGGAATGCTGCCAGCCCAGTGTTAGAAAGACATTTTCTGACACACCTCCCTCTCCTCTTTGGCCTTATGTCTGTCATGGTACCCAAGTACTTTAGTGCAGGAGCAAAGCTAGTGGGGGAAGTACAGCTCCAAACAGTCTGTGACTAATTCTGGTTTTCTTCCTTCAGTTTTGCATTAGTTGCTACATTTTCAGGCCATCGTGTGGTAAAGTGTACATGGAGGCAAGATTACATCATGGACCTGGCTGCTCTCTTCTGTGTATTTTCTCACAGAGTACTTCTGATTACAGGATAAGTTGTACCCCCCCCTCCTCCCCAAAAAAAGGAGAAAACTAGCAAGCACAGTGATTTTATCCAAGAAGAGGTATAATTTCATTATTACTGATCTAGCCCAACATAAACTTGATTTTCAAGTACGCCAAGACTTGGAATAAAAGAATACCGAAAATCAGATCTCCACAGCTCCAGTGCCAGCTGTGCTTCATCCTGGGAAGCATTCATGATGCAATCCAAAACACATATGTAGATAACACTGGCTCCTACCCCTGTGATCCTTCCTGTCCTTGCTAGCATGGGCCATCTGTTCCTGCTTAGCAGGCAGCCCCACTAGATACTTGATTGGTACGATGTGCATGAAAAGTATGAAATAAACTGCCAGGAAAAATGGCATTAAGAAGCCTTTCCTAAGCAATTTACCATTTGAAAAGTGTAATTTAAACTGCACCACATAAGGTGATAAAAGAAAACAAAGCATGAACTAAGCCACAGACCAATCTCTGTCCCTGCATGATACCCACTCAGGGAGAAGGAGAAGTGGGAAACAGAAATCATGCTGTGGCTAACCTGAAAATTCTCTCTACCTAAAAGCAGCATGATCCAGGAATGCCAGAGAAATTAATTACCTTTTGCTGAGTCCCTGCTGAGCCCTTTGCCCTCTTGTTCACCAAGCCATAGGAGAGGATAAGAACAAAATAGTGACTGCTCTAAGTCATTCTGCTCTGCTCTCAGCCTGACCAGCTGAGCAGGAGGCATTACAAGGGATTTTAGGATAGAATTGTGCAGGGACCATCAGAAGAAAACCAGCCTGTCATTCACCCACTCAGATGCAAGATGCATGTTAGGATGAATGATCACATCTTTCCATGAGCTGTCACCGCCTACACCCACCAAACACCAAAATACACCTTAATCCAGGCTAGTGAAAAGCCTTAATTTAACTCTGACACAAAACCAAGAGCAGCCAGCATTAACTTCTTCCAGAAAGGTCTCACTGGGGTGAGGGAGAAAGCACAGGCTACAGAAAAGGCTCTCAGCATGAACAAACTTCCTTCTACTGGAAGAAATCCCCAAATTAAATGCTTTCTCTGAGCAATAAGTTACTTGAAATCCTTTTCCTTACAACATGTTCTAGCCTTAAATGGCAGCTTGGGAAGCCCACACTTTCCTTCCCAGAAAAACCTAAGCCCCAGTAGGTGCTTGTGCCCTTTTCCTGTGCTAAAGCAGAGTCCTGAGAGCTGCCATCCCCACACAGGCTGTACTTTGCAGCTGTCTGATTAAAATTTATCAAACAGAACTGCTAATAACTCTTTGCAGCTGTTACAGTATCCACTGCATGAGTAAACTAGAGAGAAATCCCTCTTTAGCTAAGAAGTCAGTCCGGTTCCTAGAAGCACCTGACAGTCTCACTCACAAAATCTGGCAGAATCCACAAAAGACAAAATTCTGCATACTGGCCATACACACATTAGCAAAACCTTCCTCCGTATCTTTATGCCCACAGCAGGGTAAAAGTCAGCAAACCACCTTGTTCTGGAGGTCACCATTTAAACTTGATCCTGCTTGCCACACTTGGAACATACCGTGGAGATAAGAGATCGCTGACACTTAGCACAAAGAGGATGAGGACATTCTTAAGCAGGCACAGCGAGCCTCCTCTCTTTGGGGAAGCGTGTCCACATGCTTGTCCCCCAGCCAAATGATCTTCCCAAATAAAGGTGGATATCCATCTACACAAATGTGCACCTATTTCCCTGAAGGAAAACTATCCCCTCTATGCCCTGCATGACAGGAGTTTATTTTTTTTTCCCCACAAAAGGGCTTGCCTGATCTATGAAGACAGGAAAGTTGTGTGGATCATTTCCAGTTGTGGAAGCCCACTCACCTTGGGAATTGCTTTCATGCACCAGCAGCTCTGCTCCCTCTCCCAAGATACTGGGGAGCCTGAAATGCTTTTTCCAGAGCATTGTCTATGCAGTTTCAGAACAAAGGAGCCTCACAGTGTATCAATTTCATAGCTCAGATACAGCCAGGTGCTCCATCATAATCTGTCTCCACAAGCAGCATTCATTAGATGTCTCAGAAATATTCCCCTACTCTACAAGCACCATCAGGTAACCCCAATTTTTACTTCAGCTTGCTATTCCTGCAATTGAATAAGAGGTCAAGTGAATGCTACAATGTAGTAATTATTACAATGATCTCACACTACACCCTCTCACCAACACATAGATAATCTTTTGCTCTTGCATTCTTTAGTTTAGGCTTTGTTCTCATAAAAGCTGTAGAATTTTAAACACAATTCTACCTCTTTTAAGGTCCATCTAAGCTTCACCGGAACCACCACGCCAGAGGATCACATCAAGTAAAATGATGTCATGCTGCAAAATCATGGGGTAACCAAAGCAAGTCTAGAGACAAGAGGCAGAACTTAACAAGTCTTCTGTCTTGACAGAGCAAAGGAAAAAGGTTTATCCTTCTGACATATCTGGCACATGAATGAATGATAAACCCTCCCAATCCTGGGTCTATGGGAATTCAGTGGAATCCAAGCCAGAATAACCGTTTGTTTCACTGAACATGAATATTAAGCACAGGGGAACTTCAAAAACCATTTCCTGACTGCATAAGACAGTTTGGTCATGTTTGTTTCCCACTGATTTTAAGCAGAGCAAGATGACTTTGCAAGACATTTTACACCCTTCATATGGACAAAGCTCAGTCCACCCACATATGCTCATCAACCAGAGCTGATGTAATTAATCTTAAAATGTCTTTTTATTTCATATTCTTTTGCTTACCAGTATTGCACTAACCTAAGACATAGAGCAAGTACATTTTCAGAAGGCAAATGTTACTGTCACAGAGACTTGGGCTTGGGGCACAACTGATCAGCTGGTGAATGACACTAGAAGAGAAACTGGGTAACTGTTCCTCACTGTTGAGGTGGCTCTTATTTTTATATCATTAATAACTTGATTGATTACCTAAGAGCAAAGACTTAGCGTGAAATTCTTCTCGGCATCCTTCAGATTTAGAGGTCTGCAATCTTAAATATTTTTCATACTAAATGGTGTTGGAAAAAATAGGAATTCATTTTGGTCTGACACCTGGCATGAAACTGGCAAACCAAGCACTTAATAAAATTAAGAGAAGAAATCAACTCAGTGGTTGTGGCTCAATTATGTTCTTTATCATCTGGGGATTACAATGCTCTAGGAAACAGCCCAGCTCCTTGCTTTAATACTGGATATTCTTTATGGCATAGGGATTAATCCTGTCTGGTCCCTCAGCAATCTAAGGTCAGTGAGCAGGGGGGAGGGAACACATTAAATCTGATACTTCGTTAAAAAATAACTGTGGTGCAGCGTGCTCAGGTTTCTGTACAACAGGGACTAGGTTTGTTTTGTGTTAAAGAGTATTACACGCATATCATGCCAGCTCTCAGAAACTGAGGCAACTTTTCCATATCATTCTGAACAACTTCATGAGCTGAAAATTCTCTCTACCACAGACATACCTATTTTAAGTACATCCATCTTGTCAGAAAGGAACTGGTTGTTGCTTACAAAACACAAAAGTCCTGGAAGTGAGAGGTTTTATTTTTGTTGCTGGTTTCAGCTGAAAATTGCACAAGTGCTGGATGAAATGGTGTTTACTGCCACACTGGCTGGTCCAGCACATCTCCTGAAGTTTGCAGTTTCACCGGCTGGCGAGCACAGAGGGACAGCCCACCCCACACCTGCCTGGCTGGGTGGCTGCTGGCTGTCCCCTGGCTCTGGCAGGGACCACCTCGGCTGGGACAAGGGCTGGTGGTCCTGTCTTGCAGGTCTCTCTGGTGAGCGTGCCAGGAAACACAGCTGAGGGTGGGTGAAGTCCGTGCTGAGCAGGGGACAGAGGGCACTGAGCTGCCCTTTCCACGCTGGGAGGATGCTCAGTGAAAGCATCGCTTTGAAGTAGGGAGACTAATGGGGAAAGGTTTAAAAAGGAGTATTTTTCCATAAGGAATTATTTATCTACAAGGCTGTGGGCAAAAACAACAGTTGCCCCATCGTGCCAGTGAGAGTTTTGCACAAAGTGCTCTGAAAGCTGCAGGGAGGTCCTGCCCGTGGTCAGTAAATGCAGCAAGGTCACACTGCCTCCTAGGAAGGCTGTATGTGTCCCCAGTCCTACCTGCCATGATAGAAATAAACCTGTAATGTCGTCTCCATGAACTACATTTTTGTTGCTTTTTGAACAGTGTGACCTTCTGTTAGAAAATCCTGATTCGATCCCCTTGCATCAGCTCTTGTTTCCTGAGAACAGGAAGCAAGGAATACACTTAAGCTTGGCTTGTATGTTCCAGGAAATAATACTGAAACACTCCTGACAGTCAGCTCCCCATCATCCTGAGGTCCTGGTTCTTTCTTCAGGAGTTTTTAGATTGCACTTGCACAGAAATGAACCAAAACCCTGAAGACTGCAGGTGATGCATAGATGGTCTATAAGTTGTTCTGGGACAAGAGAGATCAATTTAAACCTCTAAGTTATTTGACCTGCACGATTTAACTCAGCAGTTTTCCCTGAAGCACACTGGAAAGGGGAACTTAGTTCCAGACAAGATTCAAGCTGATTTCAACATCCACTAGCAACTGCACACTGAGTCGGCTTGGACTGACTCAAAGACTCAGCTATACAAAAAAGCAGCTCTAGCACAGCATCAGTGACCTGTAAACCCAGAAGAAGTTTGAAAGAAATAATCTCTAAACATGCAATGATGTCAGGGGCTGGTTTCCTATAAGACATTATTTTGCAGGTAAATTGAATCATGCTCTGTCTGCAATCAGTGCACGCCACAGAGCAGTAAATGCTACATCCAGCACAGGGCAGCTGCACCAGTGAAGAGGAATTCAGCCATAAGATGCAGCCATCAGGGAGAGCATCAAGGTTCTGAGGGTAACCTATCTGTATTTGTTTCCTTTTTTTCCATTTGTTTTTAAAGGAAAACAGAAGTGACATGCACTTAATTATGTTCCCATTCCAAGCCTAATTAGAGCTGGTTAGATGTTAAGTGCTATTGAAGTGAAACAGAAGGATTGAGTTTCCATCTATTCTTCTGTTAATGCATACCTGGAAAGTGTCCTCTGTGTTATCTTAACCTATCCTTGCAAGAATCAAAGCCACAATTTGCATGACACATTTCTGGTGTTTTGGCTGTCTTTTGATGCAGTGGAGGCCATAGCAAGTTGTAATGAAAATGCCTTGGGTAGGAGACTGTTAGGGAACTCAACAAAAATCATGGGATCTTCCCCCTTCACCTTGTAGGAAATTTGCAGCAATTCTCCATCTCAAGTAGCTTTTGGAATTGACTTGCACGTGTTCCCATAATCTGTATACAATGTCCTTCACCTTTTCTTTGGTGAGGTCAGAGCAGAGCATCTGGACATCCCAGGCAAGCTGCACACTGCCGCGCACCTTTGCCTTATCTTCCAGCAAGGACAAAAATCCCAATCCAGGTGTATATCCCTGCAGACTACACGGGCCTGCAGATCCCAGTTCCCCATCTCTGCCACAGATTTTCACTGTGGTTGGCCTCCAAGCCCCAGAAGCAACTCTGAAGCCTTGGTTTGGCCCAACTGGACTGATGCAACCCATGCCATGACACAATCTGTGATGCCATAAACTGGCCTCAGTTTCAAGTCCAGCTACAGAAAAAAGAATGTCAATGTTACCTGGCATATTTGGGAAACTCTCGTTTCTTTGAAACCTGAATTTTTTCAGAATTTCCCAAATCATTGTCAGTTTCCATCCCTGAGAGGACTACCTCCATCCAAAACGTCAGGTTTTGACATTCACTTTCAGAAATATACAAAATGAGCAGTTTTTCACATTCCATTGCCAAAAAAATGCTGAAAAGAATTTTTGAAACTTCAAAGTTGTTTCCAGATGGAGGCCAACCTACTAGAAACTCCATCCAAATGATAAATGCTTCTAAAACTTATCAAATGATTAAATCAGCATGGTCTAGCTGAATCTTGAGTTGCAGGAGATGCACTCAGATCCTTGCAGGAAGAATTTCTTGAGTGCTAAGGGT
Source organism: Atrichornis clamosus (assembly GCA_013400975.1). Classification (NCBI taxonomy): domain Eukaryota; kingdom Metazoa; phylum Chordata; class Aves; order Passeriformes; family Menuridae; genus Atrichornis; species Atrichornis clamosus. The sequence goes on along the minus strand of WBMZ01001740.1, from coordinate 7,643 downwards.
GAAGTTGCAAACATACTTTGCTGGTGGCACTTAGTGCCGTTTGCTGTTCCTGTGTACTGCATTCTCTGAAGCAGTGCCCGTAATCCGGTCAGGAAGAAGATCCTGAGGAACTTGTCAGCTTCACTGATGACTTCAATCCTGTGGCAGCAGCAGGTCTGAGCTGGTCATTTCCGTTCAAAGGCAGTAAGGCACCGAGTGGTTATCTGGGTCAGAGAGCAGGGGCTTCCTTCCCTTCCCAGTTTTAGGGAAATGTAAGTGCTCCTCTTTCTATGGTATTTACAGGGTTTCACTCTCTTCTCTCATCTCCTCCCTCTCTACAGCACCACATAAGCACAGCAACCTTTTCCTTAAGTCTGCTCCCAAGATCCACAGATTTCTGCAGATTAAGTCCACCATGTCATTTTTCACCCTCCCACATTCTCCTAGCAATTAAACTCTTAAAAAAGGTCCTTTTTGAATGTAATAAAAGAAAACTAACATTTCAATTTGATCCATCCAAATCCACATTCAGCCCAAACTAAACCCAACCTTTCCTCAAAGCTCTCAGCAAATATCTCCCAGAAATAAATGCTGGCAAGACACAATTTCAACCTTCTGCCCAGCCCAGGCTGCTGGTGAATGTGGTGAATCTTGCCTGGCTTTTGGGAGAAGGTCACTGCCAGCACTGCACAGTGACCAGCTACCACCTGAACTCAGAACAGCAATTCAGGGAGATGGGAAAAGCAAGAAACAGAGAGGGATGGGGGGCTGCTTGCTTCTTTTAAAGATCTTAGCACTGTCCCCAGAAGCACAGAGATGAAAAAAGCACATGTGGAAAACATCTTGCAAAACACTACGTGGAAATTACAGCAAAATTAGTATTAACAGCATTGCTTCCACTCTTTTATTACAGCTCCTAAAAATCCTGCGGCCTCCTCCCAGAGCTCAAAGAACCAGCTCGGCTATGAAGTAACAATAATCCAGTAAGACACAAGTGTGTCATGCTGCAGAGTCCCCTTAGTGCAAGGGAAATTTAAATGCTTCCCTCTCCTAACCCAGAACTGTTGTAGAGACAGAACACATCAACCATCTGCCCACCACCATGAGAGAGAGCTAGGATGGAAAGAATCCCTACCCATGTGAGGTATCTATTCTCTGAGAGATGATTGAATGCTAATTAATAGAGATGAGCCTAAAGAAGCAACGTTATGCAAATAAAAATGGCCGTACAGTATCTGTCATCTGCTCCCTGCAGTCACTTCTGGAGTCTTGCATTTTATTCTAAAGATTCAGACACTGAGGTTTGCAAGGCACTGAGATCAACAGGGCTGAAAACTGCAAATTTGGTAGAACAGACTCAGCTCTACAGTAAAGCCAGGATCTCTATAACAAGCATCACTGGGCTTAAAAAGCATGTGAAAGATCGAAGGAGATGTTTTGCAAGCTCACATGCACAAAGAGCCTCTCTAGATATTCATCTATTAACTCACTGGCACGTAAATTTGTAGGACAGTTGCAACAACAGAAGAAATGATGTTAAAAATCCAGAGATGGAGACAACTAGCGGTACCAGGTAACCTAATTTACCTCCCTGACAGCACAGGGAATTGATAAATAGTCACAGAATCAGAGATAAAATCAGATTATTGGCTCCATTTTAAATTCCCTTGGTTTACCTACGATAATTGCCTCCATTTCCTTCACAAGCAAGGCTGGTATGAACCAGCATCCAAGGACTCTCCTGCCGTTTTGAAGGAAAAGTGCTAACAAGGCCTCCCCAGCACCTTTCCCTAGAATTTGTATTTACACTGTTTAGGGCACACAACAGGTTGCTTAGAGCACGAGTGAATGCTAGACAGCCAAATGTTTACTACACAGACAGTGGTACTCCCCCACACCCTCATCCCATTCCCTGTGAAAAAGCAAGGGCTTCTGCCACTCCCTGTTTATGAATGCATCCTGTGTCTTCCCAAATAGAACTGAAACACTTCAAGTCACCCACTGTCCCTCTTCACCAATCCAAACGGACCTGTTAATGTGAAAAAGTTACCATCCTCAAACTGGAGAACTGCCCAGATACAAACTCCAAGGTCAAGGGGTGGCACTTGCTGAGACGCAAGCACAGCTCCACAAACAGAAAAGAAGGAGCATTTAGCCAACAAGCAAAGTCAATTATTCCATTAAATGAGGTGTACAATGCTAATTTGTACCATAAACAGATAATTTTCAGAACGTGAAAAATCCCACCAAATCCCCACAAAACTACACCAAGCTGGGTGCACAACCCAAGTGGGTACTTAGAAAGCTGACTCTGGAGTTGTGGTTTTAAACACCACCTAGACTTTTTTTGTTGTTGTTTTCTAAATACAGTTATTTATTTAGCCAACAGAATTCACCTTGGGCTACGCTCACTGGAAAACACCATTATCTTTAATCTTTTATGTATATCATTATGAGAATAGAACAGGAAACAACTGACTTAAGGAGGGAACTGCACGACGTTTGTGCCTAAACAATGGAGCACTTCAAATCCATCATGATGGGGGGATACCATCCATTTTTGGGTGAGCATGGCTGTTTGGGATTTCAGGTAACTACATATGAATAGTAACATTTCTTTCTAAAAGTATTGCAATGTTGACTTTGCAGTCAATTGAAGCACCAAAAGATTGAGCAATCTAAGCCACATGGGAAAGCTACAAATTTCCCAAAATATTTCCTTTAAAACCATCTGCTAACATATATTTTAAAAGAATTAAAAGAAAAAATATAAGCATGGTAAGAGGTATTAAAAAGACCAGAAATATGCAGAAACCAATGCAGAAGCACTGGAAAGAAGTTTTGGGGAGAAAAACCAGCAATTTCAACAACCCATCTGGACACTTATAGGGAAGTTGACTAATGCCACTAGTAACTCAAAGAGACATGCAAATTAAATCCCATATGATAATGCAGAGCTCAGATGGCTGCATTTGAAGATGGGTCAGCAGTTGAGCCATAAATCTGTGTTACAGAGCAGGCCACCCCACTCGCTCTTCGTCTCGGTCATTTCCCGGAAAACAGCTTTGTGAGCTCCCGGAACGGTGGGGGAATGTCCCCTCCACCCCGCTGCCACAGCAGGGCGTCTGGGAGCTGCCTGTCCCAACACCAGGGCCACTCCCAGCCCCCCACCAGTGACCTCCTTTTCAGGGAAGTCTGAGAGAAGATGGAGACGGGGGAGCCACTTCAAAGCAGGCACCAACTCTCCCCACACCCCCCGCGCTGGAGGGGCCTGAGCCCATCCCCCGTCATGGGGCATCTTCTGACCCCCTGACCTCCCCACCAGTGACACCACATTCCCAGAGGAACTGGCTAAAAGAAGAGGAACTGTATAAAACCACGTGTTTTCAACCTGGTTTAAAATCACAGCAGCAGCTGTGGCCTCACAGCCGAGCAACACTTACCTGTCCCACCACACGCCAGCCCACGGCTCTCCGGCCACCTGCGACCTTCCAAGGGGTCATACCAAGGTGCACAGGTCGATTTGCAAAGTGTTAAAAACCTGGAAAACTAAACTACCACTGCTTCAAATGGCTGTCTTAGTTCTGATTCTGCCACATAGCAAAAGACGAGCCAGGTTCTAAGACCCTAATGCAGTCTCCAAAACATTGACTTTGGAAGATGCTCTTCAGATCAGTGACCCACCTTGGAAAAATATCTGACTGGAAACCCGACTTACACATTTTATTGCATTTACTGACAGCAAAATACTAGTAGGACAGCACACATAAAGCACTGATTTGAGTGCCAAGTGCCTCAGAGGGTCTAAAATCAGAAAGCAATCACTTTGCTATGGTGCCTATTTGGGGCAACAATAAGCTTTGCATAGAAAACAAAATCCATTTTCTGCAGCCATATAACTTTAAGGGCCAATGCATGCACCCTTCAAGCTCCCCCGCAAAATACATTGAGGCAGGCAGTTAATTTGGTAACAAAATATATTTCGAAGCCTACCATGAAATATTAATTACACACGTTTTATTACAAAAGGTTACTTAAGTACGAGATAAAAACAAGGTACTGAGGGGTGCTTCAAGGTTTCACTCTCCTATAAAAAATTCACTTTGAATTCTAATCCAAAATTCATTTTCTCTTACAAACAGGACAGGTTATATCTCAGATTTCTATGCAAGCGATTTATGATACCCAAAAGGAAAAAATAAAAATACCTAACAGCCAAGCAGAGCTTTTATCGCCCTTTTTTAATCTACTAGTTCCAAAGCAGATGCATTCAGTACAGAATTCTGATTAGGAAAAAAATGGCTGTTGAATTTTTATTACTACATCCCTTAAGGACCAAAAGCGGTAACCTTAGGCATTTAATGTGTTCTATGAATAACAATACATATGAGCACATAAAAAGCTTGTTACCTCTGTTCATGGAATTTTTTTACCATGTTGATACATTTATGGAGAGAAGTTGGGAAGTATAGTGAGGGGGAAGAGAGGAAGCTATCGAAATAACAAATACCGTTAAACAAAAACTCTTTGGAAAGGAACAAGCTATGCAGTAGGAAATTTGCATGAACCATGTCTTCTCATTGGGGTCCTACAGCTCCCATGAACTCAGTGCAGTCTCAGTTAATGCTTCCACTAAAAGTCTTCACCTACATCCGCCCGTCCCGTTGGTATAAATGCAATTCATATTTAACCCTGACAAATAATCACTTGTTATGGGAACATTCTGCGTACACAAGTTTTCTTATTTTATAAACAATGTAAGCACAGAGAAGTCCTTCATGATGGTTCAAAACAGCTCTCTGAATGCAAAGAAGCACCTTCACCCCGTTCCCTCACATCACAATCTGTAACCACCTGGCTCCATTGCCGAAGGGTTGCCACCACACACCGCCCTGCCAGGACGAATTTCTGCCCTCTGTTATATTGCAGCTCCATTGCTACAGCTAGAAAAAAACCCCATACGAACTGCAGCTAAGCAACGCAGAGCTTTCTCCTTCAGAAATCAGCTTACAATCTCTCCAAAAAATGTGGGAAAGTTGTCAGAATAAAAATTTACAAACCAGCCATTTGTGGCGCTGGCATGGTTTCCTTCTGGTATTTAGATCAGTCCAAGAAATAAATTTTTAAAATAGTTCCTCCAATAGAATCCTTCCCATATTTTCAGCCCTGAGAATTCACAGGGACCGAAATTGAGTTACACTGACTGAAGCCAGCAGCTTGTGAGAGAACAAAAATCACTCCAGAAAATAATGGAGGGGGGAGGTTGAGGCAAGTCCATGAATCCCTCAGCTCTCAAACTTGTCTGTAAAAAGAAAACGAGCACACTGCCAGAGCGCGCCATGTTTCTGCTCTACTCATGGCAATAGCTGCATCCTGCTCCAATTTATCCTAAATGGATTCAAAGCCCAGAAAGGGGACAAAAATATGAACTAGTTTTTGTTCTTTCTTTTAGCACAGAAGAACTGATGGAGACTTAGGATCTGCTGTCAACTACTCTGGACCTTTACCAAATCCTTTGCTGTCTTCTCCCACTGAGACCTGCCTAGGTTTCCCTAGGCTGGTGCCTTGAGAAACCAGAGGCAACAGCAAGCATGATTTTTCGTTCTCCTTTGCTCATGGTTGCAGGATTCTGTCTCCAACCATTTATTTCCTCCTCTTTTTCCAGGCTCAGGGAAGACAACAGACAGAGACTCTGGCGACTGTCGAATGTTAAGTAACTGGAAGAGTGGGCCGTGCCCTTGGAGAAGACCGGGACACGTGGGAGTCTGACCCACAGTTCAGAGGAAGGGAATTCACAGCAGAGCATCCCACCAGCACAGCTGCGTTGCTGGAGCCCAGACCGGAGCTCAGCTGCGTTATTTACCCTGCGAGGTCCCAGCTGTCAACCTGGCCGGGCATCACGACAGCCTACGGCACAAATGCCCTTAGCCAGCTGCTTGGCTCAATGTACAATTCTCTCTTTTTAAATGAGATTAGCGTTGGTGAAATGTGCTAGCTCAACGGGCATGCTGATCTAAGTCCTCTGTTTATTTGGGCTACAGCAGATACAGCGATCACTTTTAAAAAAAGACACAATTTTTAAAAATACCGTGAATTCGCCAGAGCTCCTGCAGTTGCTCATTCATCACAGGAAGAAGAGTTTCTTGCAGATTCACTGAGAACTGAGGACTGGAAAGGATGAACCTTGAAACTGTGCTAAGTATACAAACTTAGCAACCTACCTCCTTGAGACTAGCGTGAAGGATCTACTTGCCAACAAAAAAAACCCAACAGATGATTCCGGCTTCCTATCCATTTAAGTCTTCAGACATATCTGCTGTGGGTAACTCCAAAATTGTTAAAAAAGAAGGGGGGGTGGGGTATGTTAAATACTGGGGGGTCAAAATACACCGAGGTACTGCCATAAGCATGGATTAGCAAAATGCATTTTGGTTATGCTTTTAAAAAAAAGCCTATGGAGTTAAAGTTGAAACAGTTGCAGTCATAGGTTCACTGTAAAGATGTCAAACGCTATTGCCATGAACAAGCAGTTCTGTGTTTAGAATGCATTTTTAAGCAGAAAAATGAAAATTTGAGTCACGGTGTTCACAGACACTTTTCACAGCACAAAGCTACTAAACCAATAAAGCACAACCAGCTCCCCTCTCTAGGAAGGGACAAATGCGCCTCAGTGCGCTGTACCGATGATGTGCGGAGCAGGTCTCTAACTGCACACAGCGGGGCCATTATCGTGCGCTGTCACCGTGTGCCATTAAAAGGTCTTTAACCTGCCGATTGCCGCCGCGATAGGCGGCTCATGCCGGGGATCTGCTGAGTAACAGGCCGGGACGCTGCGAAAACCTCCAGCCCCCGGGGTCGCCTGAAAAACACGGCCGGGCTGCCCATCCGTCAATCGCGGCAACTCAATTAATGCATCTGGGTCAGGAAAATGGTTTGCGGGAGCCTGAGCGCGGTTACGAAACGCAGACACCGCGGAGGGCGGCGGAGGGCGGCGGAGGGCAGCCCCCGCTGCGCCCAGGTACGCGCCGGGCCGAGCGCCGGGGGGCTCGGGGCAGCACCCTCGGGCCCCGCCGTGGGAAGGGGATGCGGCGGGCAGTGCGGACACGGTCCGGCAGTGCGGACACGGTCCGGCAGTGCGGACACGGTCCGGCTGGCTAGCGGGGCGGCGGGGAGGGGAGCGGCCATGGAGGCTGTCGGGGAGACCCCTGCAACTTTCCCCCGCGGGGGCTCAGGGGGATGTGTTCGCCGCGAGAAGAGGGAAAAAGCCCATCATCTTATGTGTACATATATATATATATACATATGTGCATATATATATGTATGAGTGCATATATATATGTGTGTGTGTGTATGGACATATATATTCTGGGGGATATTCTCCGTCCCCGCACGCCCAGCGGAGGGTGCCACCCCGGCGGAGCCGCGCTGCGGGGCCCCCGCAGCCCCCCGCCCCGGGCAGGTGGGGGCCGCGGGGGTGCCGGGCCGTGCCCGGTGGTCCGTGTGTGCCCGCGCCGCGCCGCGCCGCACTCACCCAGAACACGAAGGAGTAGATGATGAGGAGGGTTTTCAGACACGTTATCACGGGTTTGGTCTCCATTCTCCTCGATGCCATAATACTGAGATCCCGGCTGCAGGCTGGGCGCGGGAGGAGGCGGAGGAGGAGG
>WBMZ01001738.1:0-23252 GCA_013400975.1 Atrichornis clamosus | reverse complement strand
GGCAGGTGCCGCCTCACGGCCCGCAGCAGCCGGAGGGGCCGGGCACGGGCGAGGAGCGGGGGCTGCGGTGCGGGAGAGGGCCGAGCCGGGGCCGGGGGGCTGTGGAGCCCCCTCAGGGCAGAGCCGGGGCCGGGGGTAGCGCGGGTGAGCAGCGGGCTGCGGAGCCCCGGGCTGCGGGCTGTGGGCAGGGCAGGCCCTCGCCCGCGGCACCGGAGAAACCGAAATAGGCGACGCGGTCGAGTCCCCTCTATAGAGAGACGAATACCCGAGACTGATCCTGACTTGCTGCCTGGAACAACCGTGGTTTAATGTGTAATAAAGTTTGAGGGAGACGTTTTCATATAGAAGATATTTCACGAAAGGATGATCGAGGTGCTGGAGTGTGTCCAGAGCAGGGAAATGGAGCTGGGGAAGGATCTGAAGCGCAAGTCCTGTGAGAAGCGGTTGAGGGAGCTGGGGGAGCTCCAGTACTAAGACTTGTGTAATTTAGGACCAATGAACGAGAATTTCTTGGTTTTTTATGTATAAATACGTGAAAAATCTGGTAAGGAAACGTGTGATGGAACGATTCCCATCACTGATTGCAGAACCTGGGCATGTATGGATGGAATGTTTTCCATTGCACCTCCTGGCCACAATAAAGTAATGCCTAATTCTCTAACACTAAAAAAAATACTGCTGGAGGGTTTTTCTTTTTCCTGAGTTTCGGTGACAAAATCAGAGCTAAATCAGTACTAACTAGTGCAGTTAATGCCATAGTTTGTGTTTGGTTTTGTCCAGGCTGCAATACCTCTCTCGGGTGCAGCTAATAGCATTAAAGCTCTGGTGTGTGGCAGTCTCACGGTTTGTGCAGTGAGCCCCGAATCAGCATAAACTAACATCCCCAGTCATGGATTTGCACTTATTTATGAGGCCACTAATTAGTAAAGTGTACACTGAATGTGCAAGGCTTAGGCCTTAAAGTCCTCTTTTCTTCTAATTTCAGGATCACTATTATCCTGACACTACTAGCGTTTCTGACCTTCTGCCAAGCAACAAATGTGAACTATGGCAGATAGATGGAGACTGTTCTTAAATTCAAATTAGTATCCTGCTCACCAGGAATATCTACCATGTTGTTCAATTTTATTTTCTTCTGTATTTCTGCTTAATGGAAAGAGGAAGAAGCTATTGTTAAAATACTGCCACCAGTTGACTTAAGGTGGGTTTTCCAGCTCTCAAAAGTATTTCCATTGCTTTGCAGTCTACGGAGTCCCTTTCACTTTTTTTTCCAGATTATTTCTTTCTGAAGTAAGCCGAGCTTCTGCAAGCGTTGAACTTGATCGGAAGTTACTTCTGGCACCCCAGCAGGAGCCACCCGGTGCTGCACCGAGCCTGGCCACACTGCACAACTGCAGCAGCCACTGCTGCCCTGCCACGTTCCAGCAGTGCTGGACCACAGTCTGCCCCCCTGCTCTGCCCTCTGTCAGTGGGATTTTGAGATGGCCAAGGTGCTAATTTTAGGAGAAGAAACTTCTACACTATTCTTTCAAACCCGTGTTGTTGCCAGTCACCTTCCTAATGTTACCTTTTCCTGATTTTCTATGCTGGTTTTGCCTTCTGAGTCCATTCATGTTCTCTTATCACAATACCCAGGACTAACCAGTATTTCACATCCCATCCCCCTGCTTTATAATTTTTCCAGTTTTCTTCCAAGTTTACTCTTCTGTGCAGCCTCCAGCTTGTCTTTATTCCCCCTGGTAGCAAGTTCCATGTTGAAGACAGAAGGATGAGCAGGGAAAACACCTGGACTGGGAGGCAGAAGAATGGGTCAATGGATAGAGACTGCGTAAGGGGCAGAATCCAACAAGCTAAAAGACCCAGAAAAAGCAGGAGGGAGCTTCCTCCTTGTACCACCAAGCCCCACCCTGGAACTTCTCATAAACTAAATAAACCACAGTGAACTATTCAAAAGGCAAATGTTTATTAGATACACTGAACTTTTAAAAACTTTCAAAGAATTATGCAAGAAGTATATTTAAATATAACAGGTGTTATTGCAATTGTGCTACAAAATCACTTGTCTACTGTCAGCACAATCTGAAGACCTTAATGTTATATGCGAGATACATTACATTGACTCTGGCACACAGTAAGTGGTCTGAGCTTTCCTGTTCAAATGTCATTTGTGCTGCACCAGGCTGTTCTTGAGGACAAGATCAGCTCTTCACCGAACTACAGCTTTTATGTTTCAGTAAATAAAGGAACTGGCAAGGAGTAACAACTGCTGTTTTCCTCAGCAAAAAAAAAAGGAAAATCAAAACATGATTTCAGGTGAAGATAAAATATCATATGAAGAACAGTTCAGGAGGTAAACTCTCTTTCCATGGCCAAGTAGCTCCTATTAATCTGACTCCAAATTGCTACGGGTGCACCAAAAGGAGAATGACTCAAAAGTCCAGCATTTACACAGATGAAATTAGTAATAGTACATTACATTCAAGTCTCTTGATTTGCTTATTGCCATGCTGCACCACTTTATTGCTTCATATTTTGCATCTTGAACAAGAGGTTGATGACTTCGGAGAGTTCAGAAATATCATAGAGACTACTGACTAATACAAGAAACCGTACATGTTAAGGACAGGAAGTCAAAGACTAAACTCAGTCCTTTGTCACTGAGGTGTGCTGGAAACAAAAAATAGAAACAAACCCAAACACTGATTTCCCTAGATTAAATCTGCCATAGCACTGTAATAATGGAAGCATTCTAGGCTTATTCTAAACAAGAAGTTTAACTATTCTAATGAATTAATGGCAAGATTTATTTCTCTTAGAAGGACATCAACAGTCTGGACAGTAAGACCAATCATAATAAAGGTAACAAACTGGGAGAAGTAATCCAAGCTCTTTTTCACCATAGATAAAAATATAGATGAATTCAAGGCACAGGTATTTTCAAAAATAACACTCATTATTTTCTTTGGAGCTAATCATACAAACTAAGCCATAATGACATTATTAACAAGCTGTACACAGGGGCTTTATGTGCATCACTTGTAACAGCACTATCAGAAAATGATCACAAACTTATTCACACACAGATGTGCACACATAAACATACGAGCATAGACTGGATCCTTACAGTAGAAAACCCCAAATGTTTCTGTGAATAGTGTGCCGTTCCTAGACAGCAATGTTGTTAGGGGTGTACACCCTGAGTACCAGGAACTCGTGTGTAACCTTAGTGAGAGAAGACAGCTGATGCAAAGCCAGCCTGCAGAGAAGAGGGAGTCACAGCTGGTCTGGGCTTGGTAGGAGGTGCTGGTTTGTGGCAATGCTCACAGCACTGACACTATCATGATCCATCTTAATTAATGCCATCTGAAATAATTCCACACTGAGGAAACTTGTGTGCTAAACATATTAAAAAAAAATAAAATCACTGCTTGGCCCCAAACCAGATAGCGAGTTTCTGCTTAGATTTCATCTTACTTCTAGGGGCTCCTTTTCCGAGTATACGTTACTCAGATTTTTTTAACCAGGCACAACAAACTATTTCATTTGTAATTTCTTGTGTGCATGAGACTACATTCAGATGAAAATATTCATTGTGCCTCACAGCGATCAAGTCTTGTGAGTTTCTTAATGCTCTTGAATTGGTTTTTGCCATCTTCAGTGGTAAAAAAGAACCCCACATCTACTTGCCTAATTGTGCAATTCACAAAAATGCACCCCTGGCTTTCCTGAGCACTGCCACTAGCAGACCATAGGCATACCTGCATTTTTATTGCTGCAACTGAGTTCAGTGAATTGACAAACAAGAAATATTTTTACCACTTGAGTTTCAGCATCTGGCATTGCAAACTTATGAGCATCCCAGAACACCCTGGTTTCAGTGAGCCCAGCCAAAGCACAAACCCCAAACACATTGTGCTTCCTCCTGCCATCTTTCAGCCCACTCCAGGGGGTTTCTCCTGTCTCTGCTCTTCGGAGCTGGACTAAGCTCAGGCTCTGCTGACCAGCACCCCACCAAGCCTTGGGCAGGGAGGAAACCTCATGTCACAGGCAGTGAGTGAGTGGGCCTGCTTCTTGTTCTGTCCTTGCAGCTCAAGTAAAAGAAAAACAGGATAAACAGAGTGTTTACCTAAGATTATATGGTTAACTCAACAATTTTGAGGAAAAAACTGGAACAGGCAATAGCGCCCTTCCTTTCAAGCACAGGTGACCAAAGCTTCCTCTGAACCTCTGTCAAGGAGAGCGTCATCAGCCTCTCTCAAAACTTTGCAATGTTAAAAATACTATTTTAAAAGCTTCAGTAAATTATGATAAGGGTCCATGTCAAAATAATCTGCATAAATATCTCTGCTTCAAGAGAGTACAAACAAAGCAATCTTTGATGAGAACTGCATTAGTGCCAATTAAAAGAAAAAAGTAACAGTACATCTGGACCCCTTAGTGCTGGAGTAGAAATCCAGCAGTGCCCAATCCTCAAAATGCATACCAGGCACACAGTATAAAACAATTCATCTGATGGTACAAATGGAAGAGATTCCACAAATTATGCCTCCTTAACTATTATGAAGGAGGAAGCCCACAGGTACAACTGCATGATTACCAGGCAATGTTCTGTGCTTGCTGGCTGTGAAAAGGGGGAATGCTTCAGCTAAAAGCTGAAGGCTGCATGTGGTGCAGTACTGAAGTTAGCAATTCAGAACCCTCCAGAAGCCTGGCTGCAAGGAAGCATCAACTATCTCTTCAATTAACATCACACTGCTGAGAACAGAAGTGGAGATCAAAACAGGGAAGAAAAATATTTAGCAATTTCTGTTTAGCAGAGTGAAGACAATTCTTACAATTTATGTTTTAGGTGTGGAGATGCTTGAGCCCTCTTCCCATGGTTGGTTGGACTGAAGTTACCTCTTTGTGCAGGTGCTCTAGAGCGACCAAACCTACTCCATTTTTGAAGGAAATATTTTGATTATAGTAGACAACATTAATAATTTTCTCCCCTAGCTGAGACACAGAAAAAAACCAAGCCAACTTGCTGCTCAAGCCCAAAAACTGCAAGCATCTAGATATGCATAAGAGTGAGAGTTTAAATCTTGGAATTCATCTACACCTAAGTGAAATGCATTGGAGAACAGGTGGCTCAGGAATGCGACTTCCAAATTAATGCATCCTTCTAGAAAAATGGTACATTTTCATTCAACCGAAGTCGAGTTGTTCTTTTCTAGTACATTTAAAAATAATTGCTGCAACAGAGGAGGCCATAAGTGCAAATTATTTACAGAGTTAACAAGCAAAAAGAAAAACTCAGTGCCTGTTTCGAAGAAATTATTGCTTGAGTAACTGCCATTTAGCAATGCTCCACACCTGTAACTGTTCAGCTTTGCTACAGGTTCTCAAGAACTGTAAGCAGAAGTTTTCTGCATCTACATTTCTGCATCTACTGGTTCATTAAACACTGTCATTTTCAAAATGATAGGTAACAGTAACAGTACATAAATTGTTAAGAAAAGACAACTAAACTATAAAATGAATCTTCAAAACCATGGAAAGCAGTATCTTGTTATTTACATAGTGCAGTATTACAAACACAGATTAAATGACACTGTTCTACATCTACAGAATAAGGACTGTTTAAAAACAGGATAGCATGACAATGAACATTACAAGTCTGAATACAAACAAGAGGAAATCAAAGGAGAATGTTTTTCAAATTGTATCTCTAATTAAGTGCTCCTATAGTCTTTGACATTTTCATTTACAATGATGGCACAAGCTATATACACTGTTAGTATATAAAATCAGTTACAGGGCAATTACCATTGCAATCAACAGACCTCATTCACAGGTACTGAAATTGCCATTTCAAAGTAAAACTTGGTGAGCAGAAACAGATGAAACTTAGAAAAGGATTAATTTATCTGATTCATTTGTCTTACATTACCAAGGGATTTTCTTTTTAGGGCATGCATGTACATGAATGTACATGTTCAGGGACTGACCTCCTGATTACATCACTGATATGCAATGATTTGTATTTTATCAGTATTCTTAACATATACAAAGCAGAGTTTGGTATTCAGCCAGAAACTGAAATTTGTGTCCTTTCCTGAGGTTACAAGTTAATGCATCCCAAAGTGCAACTCCCAATGCTCTTTAAAAAGTCATGACCATGTTACTGAAAATGGTGACTCCCAGTTTGGCACAGCTTCACTGAGGGTCAGAATTTCCATCTCATGAAGAAATACTCTGGGAAAACAGATGAGGCAAGTCCAGTGGAACAAACAACGTTCCAGAGATGGTGCTTGTTTTCACCCTCCTGAGCAAGCACGGAGACCAGAACCCCCAGGCCAGGGCTGGCTCTGCAGGGGTTTCATGGGTTTTTTTCTGTCCTGGCACTGACCAATTTCCCTACTGGCTGCTGTCCTCAGAATTCCTTTGAAAGGCAGTTCCTGAGGTTTTTGGTGATTAACAGGAAATTGGTACACAGACAATCCTATTCATCTGCCAACTCTCAAGTGCTATTGCAGTTTTTATGAACTTTGTGCCTCAGCTGTACAACCGTGTACTGGAAATAAAGAGACCTAGCACAGAAATCTAGGGAGGACTTAAAAAAATACCTTTACTGAAAAAAACCCAACCCAATAATGGTGGTGCATCAAAATACAGGCTCTTCCTAGGCTTCAAAATTATCCAAAACATGTCATATGGCTACACGGACAGGTCCACAGATATTTTTCTGGTGACAGGAAGACCTTTCCAGAACTTCTTTATCTGTGGCCAAGCAGCTTATACAGTAGTTTAACTGTGCTAGAGAAAGTGATTGTCTGAAGAAAGGCCAAGAAACACTTGGTGGATACTCTGCCATCTCTGTAGATCAGACATCCAAAAGACCAATTTGTAACCTGTAGGGCACAACTCAAGTCCCTACCTCTATCATCAGGTAATTTAAAATGTGATTCAGAAAACTGGGAGAATCCAGAGTTCATCACCCATTATTTCTTAAATAGTTTAGACATACTTTGCAGTGAGCAAAGAGTGAACCCAGTAACCTTCAGTCTTTACCCATACTATTTAAAAAGGTAAAAACTGGGATTCAAACTTTGCTTCACAGACGCTTGCCTGCACCCACTGGTCTTCCGTGTCATGTAGCCTTGCACTTCTGATGGACATTTATCAACACTATGAGTAAGTTCCACAGGGTTAAGGTACAAAATCATCACTGCAGTGTGTTGTAGTGGCTCACCCAACAACCAGTTTCTTCTAAAAAAAGCATTCCTCAAAGATTCTCATGTTTACAAATGTAGCTTGTTTTGTTGGCGTTTTGTTTTTTTGTTTTTTTAATTGCGAACCATGCATGATCTGATATAAAATTTACTTGGTTAAGCCAAGTAATCTGCTTGTAAGAATGCTGCGAATGAATTACAATTAAGCTTTTTAAAATGGTAATTATCCTAGATGATTCTTTGGGATTTACTTGCTATGTATTTTTCCCATTAGCAGACCTGGAAACACCTTGCAGATATATTGCTTCTTAGGACACAGGCACAAATGCTTGTGAAGGCACTTCCCCCAAAGAGCTTTCAAGATTTTAATTACTAATCAAACATAGGGCAAACTTTCTGACCACTAGTACAATATACTGTTACTGCTCTCACATCAGAGCCCACAGCAGATATAACTGAACTCTGGTTACTGGATAGGTTTGTAGACTTGCTTTTTGTAAGTTAAATTAACCCTTTTTCTAAAGGCACAGGATATAATTTTCATACGACACTTAGGCAGGGAATTCCCACTTCAGGAATCTTTAAAAAGCCTGTCTTGCAGCAGACTGCTGGATTCATTCTTGTCATTTTCTTCTTTTTTCAAGAAAAAAAAGATTACAGTTTAAAGCCTTTTTCATTATACCTATGAATGGTCACACAGCCATGATATGATACTGGCCTGGGCATGGCTGCTACTCCTGTGATAATGCCCGTTGCAGGGTCATAACAAAGAATAGTGTCTGTGGCTTCACCATTTTCCCGTCTTCCTCCAAGGATATAGATTTTTCCATTACACACAGACATGCCACAGTTCTCCTATTTCAAGGAAACACAAAGGAATACACAATTATTTAAAAAGCAAGACCTCAATTCATGCGTGTCTGCCCCAGTGCGGGAGGACAGCACTGTGACTCCTGTCTGTAAACAGCCTGGCCTATACCATTCCCTCCTGAAAGGGCCAATGCAGACAGGACAGAAATTAGGGAAAGCAGCAGCACAATCCTACAGAAAATACTACTTTAGGTCTAAGCCTTCACTACACACAGCTCAGACAAGGGAAACAATGGAATACAACTGAACACTGTACTTGCCTTTAAAGATCTGAGATAGGGAAAGGAGGAGAGAACAAAGGTTTTCAGAAGAGGGTCTACAGTAGGTACTATTAACGCAAAAAATGGGAACAAGGAGAAGCACCTTAGAGGAGTAACAGATAATGAAGAGGGATGTAATCGGGGACAGGAAAAAAAAGGCATGACTAAAAAGAGTGCACAAGAAAAGACAGTACGATGTCTTACTTGAAACAGAGATAGGATTTTATTTCTTCCTTAAAAGCAGGCATGGAAAAAATATTCAGTTACATAGAGAACATAGATCAAAACAGAAGAAGAGAGGGAAGACCAGGAAAAAGAACAAACTTTTGTTGAGATAACACTGTGAAGTATGTGATTGGTGTTTTAAAAACATGGGGAAATATAACTGCTACACACACACTTCACTACTGGGGGACACATGTTTAAATGATAGAGCTCTCACTGCTGGAATCACTTTCTGTGATAAACAGTGGGGCTTTTTGCACACTGCAAAAACAGCCTTCAGTATTTCTTGTTACACTGAAAGGCTTTATTCAATTATAAGGAAATTACTATCCTCAGTCTAAATTAAAACCTGCAAGAGAACTTGACAAAGATAACTTCTATACAATTAAATCATCATCCACTATGCTGCTACCCTGTACTTCAACAGTAACAACTCCCATGCAAAGTCCGAATGGGGTAACAGTGACACCCAGCTGAAAAACTACTGGTTTAGAAACTTCCTCTGTGAGGTTCTGAATTACACAGATGAAGAGGTAAAGCAAGAACGGAAGCAGAGATGCAATTTTGTCAGGGTTGAACAAATGCATACTTATTTCATGCCAAGATAACAAAGTCAAAAATTACCTTTCAGCTGTCTATAGGTTTTTTTATTGCTACTTACCTGTCTGCTGAATGTGTTTTGTACATGCATCCAGTAGTCCTCAATCGGGTCATAGCAGTAAATGGCTTTGGTGAGCCCTCCAGCAACGTAGATCAGGTTGTTTAACGACACAGCTGTGATACATCTCTTGGCAATAGGGATGGTTGCACGGAGCAGCCAGGAATTGGTGTCAGGGTCATAGGACTGAACCTGAAAACAAACACGTGCCTTTCAGATGAAAAGCCTAACTGAAGTAACAGCCTGTCACACCCACACAGGTGATACAAGGACAAAGAAACAGTACCTGGTGGGCAGTACCAGAGTCAATATAAACAGAGGTCCATATATCAATAATTTATACACATGCACAATAGTTGGTATTATTTTCCAAACAATTCACAGAACTTGTGAACCCAATGACATGAGAAATGTATCCATGAGAAAGACCACAGTAACAGTAACACAGTAACACTGAACTAACACTTTGTACTCTGCATTTTTTGTATTACAATAATTCCACACTCCATTCAGCAAAAAACAGTGAAAGCAGAACTCCTGCAGGATCTGGTTGTAAAGCAGCAGTGCTGATTGCTGTAGACAGAAGGTGCAATCGAACACAGCCAACTGACCTTGTCAGAACAGGTGTTGTCGTCAGGGCCACCCCCGATCACAAACAGTTTGCCAACACAGCTGGTGACTGCGGGGGAGCTCACGGCTTCCTTGAGGGGAGCCACCTCGGTCCAGCGAT
Organism: Atrichornis clamosus; assembly: GCA_013400975.1. Taxonomy (NCBI): domain Eukaryota; kingdom Metazoa; phylum Chordata; class Aves; order Passeriformes; family Menuridae; genus Atrichornis; species Atrichornis clamosus. The sequence continues at coordinate 13,295 of WBMZ01001738.1, read as the reverse complement.
TGGAGAAGGAGTCGTAGCACTCCACACTGCTCAGGCGGTTCTGCCCATCGTACCCTCCAACCACGTACACCTATGCCAAGCGGTGAGAAGTGCCGTCACTTCGTGTTGAGAGTGCAGATTACATTGAAATATGAAATCAAATTAATTCAAAGCCGATTTGCTAGGTTTGCAAAGGGGTACTTTCCTCAGATTTTTAATTTATACACAGGAGGAGAAGAATATATTCTAAAAGTAACAGGTAAAGACTCCCTGGAGAGTTCCGTTCAGTCACATGTGGAATGACACTGCAAACACATGCCAAAGCATAGTACTATTAATACTGCAATAGAAACTTCCTATTTGAATGGCATTTGTTAGAAAAGGCATTTCTCTGTATTTCTTTATTTTATATAACATTCAAAAACAGCAGCAGCAAAAGTTCACCTGAGTTTACCTTTGCTTTTCAGTGTTTTGTTTCTTCCCTACTTGCCTACAGAATTATTTCCTCCTCTCAGTTTGTAAACTCCAGTTTCCTGTCTCTTCTCTCATACTGAAGATGCAGAGATCCTTAGTACTTGTGTCTACCTTCTTCCGTGTTTGCTCAGATACAAGTTTCATCTCTAAGAAGTCCACGTAACACCACATGCACATCCTTCCTAACTTTCATTAAGGGAGTCCCAACTACTGGTTTTATGTTCAGACATATATGCCTTCAAAATACAACAAACCCTCCCATTTCCACACCGCACGTGTTTGGTTAACTTCAATATAAAACATTAAATAAAAGCACTGACATTCAGAGTAGTATCAGTTTCTGCTAATAACTACAAAAACTGTTACAACTTTGACAGCACTTTTGGAGCACAAGCAAATCCAGATTCTTTGCTTCCTGCTTCTTGGAAATAAGAAACTTCAATGATGAAAAAATAAATGACTGAGCAGTAAGGTAATTTTCATGTCCACGGGTAGTGCCTGACTAATGAAGAGCTTAATTGTTTAAAATATATTTTATTTGAAAATATGTATTTTTAAATCATTTGATATGAAATACAAAGTAATACTTAAATGTTTTCTCCAGTTTTCTTATATACAGCAAACATTCCCGCTATAAAAAAAATTAAAATATACTTCTCTTACTTTACCCAGAAGAACAGCCATTTTATGTCTCCATCTGCCTTTATTTAAGGAGGCAACTCTGATCCAAATGTTAAGTTGAGAGTTATAAATCCAGACATCCCGGCTATTGATTCTTCCACCTTTCAAATGAAACATGCCAATTTGAATAATTATTGAATGGATAATGCTAAGTATTAATACGCCCCTTTACAATGGGCAATGCCAACTTTACATCCCTTTAGGGATGTCACAAGGACCTATCAGTATTTATACGTTACACCGAAAAAGTAATTTCCAGTGGACTTCAAACATGAAATCACACAAGTTACTTTCCTTATGTTTTCCTTTCCCACTAACACGCTGAGATCACATTAGGTTATTTTTTGAAGTTGGAATGCATTTTAATGGCTTTTGCCCATGCTCTTCAGCTTTCCTGTAGTGTCACTACCTGGATGAGACACTCGAGATCTCATCCCCATGGCACAGCCCTACCACCTGCAGTTCCTCCGCCCGCTCCCTGTGTGTCTCCCTGGTTTTACACTTTGCTCAAATGACACAGGTACACATACCTGAGGAGAGAATTTCTTTGGTTAAACTAACACACAGAGCCTGGTGCCGAAACCATCAGCTGCCTCCTGTAATTTTCCCTTGCTGAAGGACTGAATACACTGCTGGGAAAAGCCTGCTTGGGATTTTTTGTTTGTAGTTTTCCCAGCTGCTGCTGCACACAGGCTCCTGTTACATTTTAAAGCAGCGTACTTAACGAGCATAAGCCAGTCTCTTTAAAAACAATTGATGTCCTGGAATCAGCTGTAAAAAACTGCGGATTCATGCCAAACAAAAACTCCAGAAAACACTTTTGTTTACAGTAAGACTGTGCTGGGGCTGATGTTCACCGTTTACATCAGAAAGTGGCTTCTGGAAGTTCACAGTACAGAGACCTGCCACACTACTTAAAAGGCAAACCAAAACAAAAACAGGAAACAATGAAAACCAAACAACCAAGAAAAGACAGAAGTCTTAAATTTTTTAAGGTTATTCACCTGAAACAAGAATATCATTCCGCAGAGCACACACTGCATACTCAGACTTGGTAAACTCTGGGAGTTTAGCCAGTGACTTCCACTCTCCTGTTACGGGATCATAGCACTCCGTGTACGGCAGATTAAACCCTCCAACTCGTTCACAGCCTCCAACGACGACTATCACCTCAGAATAACCAGTCGATCTAAAAAAGTGAACACAGAAAACTAGGATGTAGGAGATATTTATTAGTACATGGAGGCCGAACAACATTATCCTCAAAACAGTGTGAAAATCAGAACATTTAGTATGGAGTTTTAACATGTACAACCATGAAAAAAAAGAAAAAAGAAGAAAGAGTCGTTTAGCAAACACAGGTTTCACTGTTTCCAGCTGTCTCGTTACACAGCAAGTTACCACATCAACAGGTGTCCTGTGTAAGTGGTTGAATTGCACTGCACAATGTTCTATGTAAAAATCAAGTAATTAAATAACACAGAAAGCCCTTACTCTAAATAATATTCTTCCTTTAACTGTACACATAGACAGAATAGAAACAAGTTCAAGCAAGGCCTGAGACAATGAGATGAGCAATCTACTTCACAGTGAAACCATTCCTCATGTCCCTCATGAGCTTTACAAAATTAATAATACTTTACATTGCCTAAATATTCAGTGTTTAAAAGCTGAAGGAATAAGTACCAAAATAAGAGAAAAGAAAGAGATCTTAGAGCCAATGTATAGTAAAGCAAAAAACAGCAGTGATAGAAGCAAATATTAAGTAATGCTGAAATAAAAATTCAAACCTAGAAACAAAAGCTCAGTGTAAAAAAATTAAACATTAGACAGTCTGCAAGGTACCCAAATAAGCCTTTAAGTTCTATTCCACACACTCATTCTCCTTCAAACCAGATGCTTCCGCATTACACATATTCTATATTCACCACAGTAACAAAACTCATCCAACAAAAATTAATGCACATTTGAATGTAGAGAATCAACCAACCATCTTTGATGTGCAAATCAAACTGTGACCACCTTTTCTTCCTCATCTCAAATTTATAATTTCTTGTCAGCATTTGTCAAACTCCTTTCTTTTTAGAGCATTCTTAAATTAAGCATTCTGCACTGGCATACAGTTATGTCAAGGACTGCTGTCAGTTATGTAAAACTGAATGCAAGATTGATTTTATTTTTGATTAGCCTTTTTGTTGTGCCGTGCTTTGTACTATGATCCCACAATGAACAGATATCTCATCGAACAGACATTCATACCATTGCTGAGTATTGCAGTCTTCTCTCAAAAATAAAGACTTATGACTGCATTTGGGTAAAAATTGCATGATCTGTCCCTAAATTTCCTAACATGAACACGCACACATTCACCTCTAAATCCTGATGATGTTTCTCCCTGTTTTGAAACATCATGACTAAAACTAGTTAGCCTTTCTATCTCCTCGTCACCACACACTAAAATTTGAATATTCCATATATGTTTCTACTTGGAATATTGTGAACAGGCAAAAGCAATGCTAAATGGTAACGTCCTGTAAGATGACTTAAATGAGATGTGTCTGAGGAATGGCACTTACGCACCTGAACCCGTCAGAAGAGACTCTGGGCAGCTGCTCAGCTTTGAAGTCATGCTCGCTCCTGGTTTCTATGCATTTACTCTTTACTGGTTTTTGCTTTTTTGAGGAACAACTCTGAAAAGAATCTCTCAAAGGGTAAGAGAGGGGAAGTTCCTGTGCCAACAAGGCACTACCCAGGAAAAGAACTTCCGTAAAAGCAAGACACTCATCCCATAATCTGCCTTAGAAGCAAGCCCAAATACACCAGATAACTGCTGACAAAGAGGTTTGTCTGTGGATTATGTTCTAGATTAGAATCAAGGCCTCCACTTACTGAAAACCTTACTGTGCCAGATTATCAGTCTTTGGTTTAAAGCTAAATCAAGACTGATTTAGTTTTAAATCAAGACTAAATTTAAAACTGAATCAAGAATCATTGCCTGAAGAGAGCTCTTTATGAATTGTTGTGATGGGAGTTTTTCTCTTTAAAGAAAGTATTCATCTAGCACAGGATTTCAAATCCACAGAGAACAAAAAATTTGCTAACACTTTAGTACCTATACGACTATACTGTTTCTTCAGTTAAGAAAAATTTTCTCCATTATATTTTCTTGAAGGAGTCTTGCACTGTATAGGTTTTATGGTTAGTTCCAAGTATTTTTTTTGCAAATGACAAAGGGCACATCCATTTTTTTAAAAAGTAAAAATATGGTAGGAATACACTAAAAGAACATACAGGCAAAGGCTAATTCCAGAAAAGAACTAAGTATATGTTTGAATGAAGGTTAGAAAAAGCTGTGACCTCAACCAGAGGTAAAGAAAACCCTCCTTGTAGCCCTTTAAAGAAAAGCGTGAGCAAAGTAAGAGGTGGTAAAACAGGCACAAGAGATTCCAGGAGACACTATCCCACCAAGAACAGGTGTATAAAATAGAAAAGGAGGAGTGGAAGACAACCAACAGTGTCATACAATTCCATGCACTCCAAAGAGCAGGCTTTCCAGTGGTCCCTAATTACACACAGGCTTCTAGATGAGGTGAAAACACCAACCAGCACAGCATGAGCTGGACAGAACTTCCAGTAGTTCAAACAGGTTACATTCAAAATCACGTTAAGTTTGGACAGCAAATTACAGACATTCTAGTAAATAACTACTTTTTCTTCCCCACTGTTCAATCACTTTTGGGTAGGAAATGAGGTAGCAGACAAAATGTAAATGGAAATAGAAACACATCTCTATGCGGGAAAAATAAGGGACTACATTAAAGCTTTCTAAGGGCAACCAAAAAGGACAGGTTAAAATGTATAAACATTAATAACTTCCAGTTAAAGAGAACACTCATGTATTGTTACCAGGCAGCTTAACAGAAGCGTTGATGAAAACCTGAAGACAACTCAAAGTACCCAGTAGGAAGAGCCCCTGTTGTTTTGGGTATGGGAATGTGTTACTGCTCACTGCTTGGTCTCAGCTTGGAGATCTGCTGTGCAACACAACCAGGAGGGACAGGAGAGACTTTTAGGGAGCAGGAGGGACAGCCTCAAGATGTCACTGTGTCCTCGCAAGTCCGTAACTGAAAGGCTCTTTCAGAAAGACCGGCATTTGTCAGCAATGCCTTAGTGGCAAAGAGAACAGTTATGCCACGCTTTAATTTACTTCAGGGAATTCTTCACTGGCTTCAAAAAGAAAAAAAATAATCAACTTATGAATTGAAATCTACTGTGTTCTTTTAGAAAACAAGTAGAACCCACTTCACCTGTAAGTGCATCCATATCCATATAAGCAATCACCCTCTATTTCCCAAAGTTTCAGTAAAAACACTGGTGTGCAAATTTCTTATCCTGCAGCCTGTCTCCTTTCAGAAACAGTTTATACAGAAATTACATTGCAGGAAGGCAACAAAGAAGAAAAAGAGCTCTCCATTGTCCTCTCCCCACCAACTCCCCCCAAAATGCCCAGAAAAGGTGTGATGAAAACACGTGGGAAGGGGGACCTGGCAACTATTTTAAAACATGATCTCTTCTTGCTATAGGCAACAGAAACAAACAGGCAACAGAAACAAATGACAAAGAACTATTCCATGAATGTAATATAGAAAAGGGGAAAAAATTCCTGCTTGGAGGCCAGCCAGTTTTTCTCTTTGTAAATTACTTCTCTTGTTCCTGCCTACTCAAATTCGCAGTGCAGTTTAATAAACTCAGCAGTGAAACCAACAAAACCCCCCGGCCTCAGGAATCACCTGTATTAGGCAAGGTACTTCATTTGCAAACTGGAAAGCTGCTCTGGGGATGTTCAGATTCTCAAGTACATACACACCATGCACTGACAAAACTGCTGGGTCTGAGTGTATTTGCCTCCCTTAGCCAATTGAGTAAGAAAAGCAGAACAAACACCACACCAAATACTGCAGCTCACAAACCCCTCCACCTGTCTGAATTCCTGTGGTCCCTCCCTCACAAGCAATCATTGCACCAGTTTCCAACCGGAGTGACCCAAACGCTTCCAAGACTGCCCAGGGCAGTGCACAGTTTAGGAAGCCTGGGAGCAGGGCTCCAAGGAGTTTAAGAAGAGTTTCTTCTCCCATGGCACGACTGAAGACTGAAAAGCCACTAGTGAGGCAAACACTGCCATATATTTTTTTACCCCTGAAGCAAGCCTTAAACACCTGCCAAAAAAATAAAGGTTCCCTGCACAGTCATTGTACAGCAATCACATATGAGTAAGAGTAAACAAAGAGGAGTAACTCCTAACACAATCTGTTTGTCTAGACCAGATAATTGCATCACGTTAACGTAACATGGGATTTTAAAAATACAGCTTAAATCAGCTGGAGTTAACTATAAACTATCATGGTAAAATATTTTTCAGCAAAAAAAAGAATCATAACAACCATTGCTCATAAATGCCACTAATGGATTCTTCCTCATTTCTTCTTGCAACCTCAGTCACGCATTTGTGTAACACATTATTAAGTGACAGCAATTCCGAATTATTAAAATGTCATAGAAGGAGCATGAAATACCTCAGGAACTGTTTCATGGTTCTTTAAAAATACAATATTGAGTTTCTTTACAGTTAAGAACCTGTTGTTCTGCTATTACAAATATGTGTGCTACTCCATCTGTAAAATATCTGTGATGTAGCAAGGAAATGCTCTGAATACATAAAATCCCATCCACATCCTTTGTGGTGTGCTGTACACTTACATGACTTTGTTACAGAAAGAAAGATTGGGAAATGGAGTGGTTTACCTTCCACAGCACAGTAAGCTCTCTTCAAGACACTGCTATCGTATGAAATACCTTAAGATTTCTAGCAAACACTAACCTTAAGAAACTACTTTACCTGCAAGGGAATATAACTTCACTTACTTGAACAGTCGTTCATTTCAGAGCAATAAAGTGCTCTGTGCAAAAAGACTCACTTATGTGCATTTTCAGGAGACGTGAGCTTCACGCTTGTGGGGAAGTACAGAAGTGAAACTGCAGCAGCTCCAGAATTTAGCAAAGGAAAATAATCTGCAAGAGATTTTTCTCTGGGCACATGTATATCAAACATCTGTACACCAAACGATGTCCTTCTCCTACAGAAAAAAAGGAAAGAAAAAATGTCCTCACCTGCGTGGCCTAGTTCTGGGAGACATCATCTCGTTTCCGAGGATGTGGTATCGCCTGGCTTCGTGCAGCAGCTGATAGCACTCTGGGGAATTCTGGATCAGCTGGTCCACTTCCACAGTCTGCACGAAGTAGTTGGGGTGTAGGAGCGGGAGCCTGACGTGCGTCAGGAGTTCGTGGAGCACCGGCCTGCGCAGCTCGACCGCGCGGTACACCCAGCGCATCACGGCTTCGAACACCATCTCCTCCTTACTGATCACCAGCTCGTCGCTGCAAATGTAATCAATAAGCTCGTCCTTCCCCAGCTCCAGGAACTCTTCATGCTGGGACACATCCTCAAACGTCTGCAGCGCGAAATTCCTGCACTTGGTGAACAGTGTCTTGAGCGAGTGCGTGTCTGCGAAGCGCTGGATGCCCAGGCAGTTGCAAGGATCCAGCTGCTCCTCCAGGAACTTGGCGCAGGCATCGCGCAGAACACTGATCTGAAAGAGACTCGATGTTTCAAAGAGATACTGCACGTTCTCTGTGGTGATTTTCACCTTGCCTGTGTACACGTACTGTAAAAAGCAATCCATGGCTTCAGCAAAAATGCCATTGATCTCCACCAGCATCTCTCTGCTTTCCCTGTGGTCGTTGCAGAACATGGCTCTGAAGTAGCTGCTGCAGGCCGAGAGGACGGCGCGGTGGCAGGGAAACTCCCGGCCCTCCACACAGATAATGACATCTGTGAACAGCCGGCTGTCTCGGAACTCATTGAAGATCTGGAGAATGCTTTCTGCATGGGATGATCCCGAGGAGAAGTCGAAAAACTCAGGGCCTGACAACGATTTTGGGTCCATTTCAAAAACTTTCCGCTTGGTTGCAGGGGAATCTCGTATCCCACTATCCTCTCTATTCAGTCTGCGTCCCAATATTAGTACCATTGTTACATCAGTTGGCTAAAGAGTCATTGAGAAAAATTTGCAGAGTTTCTCCTTCTCAGTGCAACGGTCTGAAAAATTAAAACACTTCAGTATTCAGTCTGGCACATTCTTAGCTTTGTCACAAGAATTAGACAAGATACTCGTTTGCTCACTCTAAGAACTGGTGCAATTGTTGACCTTTCCTAGAGGTGACACATTATTACAGGGCAAATTACTGTGCACCTTGCACAGGGCAGTGCAGCACTATCTGCACATGTTCAGCGCAAAATACACCCAGAAAAGAGATGTGCTAGATGGCAATTTCTGAATGCCTCAGCATCACTGGCACTGTATTAGTGTTCAAGATAAAAAGCTCAAGATCTTGGATCCAGCAAATCACCTGGCTGACAGAAGCCGAAGATTTCCTGGATAATGATCCAGAGCTTGGACTTTTCACCTTTTTTCAATGTAATCCTCATTTTTGTTGGAGCCTCTAAGTACTACTATAACAGCACTAGTCAAAAAGGGTGAGGGGGAAGACTAAAGTTACAAAAGCAAAAATTTAGTTGAGAAATCACTCCATTTTCATTATAAAGTCTATAATAATGAAGTCTTATAACGCTAGTGTTTAGTAACATTCTGTGATCTCAACAAATAACCTTGACCGTAAGGTTTTGCCCCTTCATTCCTAACATCTAAACATTAGTTCACTGAAAATTTATTATTCAATTAAAAATGAATGTAAACTGCTAGCACACAAAGCAGAATGAAGGATGAACTACACTTGTTTCTGTAAAAATACTGGAAATAAGAAGCAAAGGCAACTTGCTGAGGAAAGGGAGATTTTCTGTTTCCAAAGTACTACTGGCAAATAATTATTAGCAAAAGCTTTTCTTAAACACCTTCCAGTTTCAAGTACAAGCGTGCGGTTCCTCCCAGCATGCAAACACACATTCACATTATCAGAGCACTGAAGTTGCAAAAATCAAATACTCAAAACGTTCGCATATGCCAATATTAAAGTTTGTAGCTGAAGAAAATGCAGCTGACTTTGCAAACAGCACGTTAGAGGTAGTGACACCAACCAATCTACCAACAACAGGACTTTTTGCCTCTCCTGAACTTAAAAATGACCTGGATGAATGTCTGCCAAAACAAACTGAGGCAGCAAGAGGCTGGGCAAAGCACCATCTCAGGCCTGACATTGGTACAATTCCAAATGCTTGTAATATTTATCTGTATGTCTACAAGGCCATGAACTTAATTATTTTAAAGTTTATGGAAATTTTTTTCATGCCTCCCCAAGGTTTTATTCAGTTTCCCTGAATGCAGAGTCAGGAAATGTCAGCTCCTCACGGCAATTTCATTTCCTGCTGTGCTCGCATCCTCAGAGCTGCAATTACCCAGTCCCAGACCGGCCACGTCATCACTTAATATAGAACACAATGAATGTGCTTTTTTTAAACAGCCTTTTAACACAGCACCTTTAAAAGGCACCATCTGAACAAGGAGCAAGGAAAGAATGTGTGCTGTACCTTCACTCATTGAGAAAAGAGGTCCTAAAACTATCATTTTCCCTGTACATTTTTCCCGCAAATTTACAAGGTAGATTCTTGATACATTTACCCTACAAAATATTTAACTTCAATTGGACTTAAAATAGGACCAGTTGTCACTTTGATGCCTGAAAAACACTGTTGCAATAAGCCTATCTAATAACTGACTGCTTCAGAGAGACTTTAATGAGGCACAAATGGACAATCTGATCTGCAGCTGACATTCTATCCAATGTATTGCACAATCATTTCACCCTGTAATGACACAGGCTGGATACAAAACAAAACCAACACCCACCCCCAGCACCTCAACAGCTCTGCTGCTAACACCCTACCCCTTATATTGAACTTCACCTGCAATGAACAGCATACTACTGGCATGAGAAAGTGGGCAGAAATGAAACAGCAGCAGCAAAGGGAAATATAACAATGCAAATATAATATAAACCCTAGAGGCTCGATTCCAGCATCACAGATTTAAATCAGAAGAATTTCACAAACTAATGGACTTTTTCCAAAGAAAGCCTGAAATGAGGAACAAGATCCTGACACATTGCATGAAAGGGCAAAACACAGCAACAAAGTAAAAACCTTCCCAGATTGTATCTTTCTCATTATGTGAGAAGTTAAGACAGCACTGTATTAAGCAATCACTAATAAACAGAAACAAGGGTTCTGGGTTACAACTCCTCACTGAAGGAAGCAATATCTTCTTTAAGCTTGGAACAACAAAAAATTAGTGGTCAGCAAATGATTTATTTTTTTAATGTCCTAATGGTTTAAAGAAATGGGAGAATGAAAAAAAAATCCACAGGGTAAAACCTAATCAAGTGGATAAATACTATAAATTCACGAATAAGATACTAGAAAGGAGAAAAATTACATTTCATTGCAGAACTTACTGCTTTTGAATATATGTTCCTTCAGCTTCTGTCCAATTAACTACTTCTGCAGGTTTGCTTCAGAAAACGATTTCACAAGCCTATCAGTAACAGTGTCACATGTTCAGCTCTATCACATATACTTGGGGCCTTCCTGCAAATCTTGCTCTGGCAGTTTTAAAATGTCACCTTGCAGCTGCCTGCCCCAAAGTGGGAAAGGCAGAGGGGAACCCGTGCCTGAGGCCGAGCTGGTTAGCGTGCAAAGGGGGAAACACAGCAGGATATACCTGTCTGCACCTTCCCTCTATACAGAGGGACTTACATGCCTCACCTGCCTACAGACTCTGCATCACACAGCACCAGTCATTTAGAGACTTTAACATTCAGATCTCTTCAATAAGTTTAAACAAAGCAAAAGAAAAACACATTTTCCCCCAAAGGAATTATTTGATCAAAGAGAAAAGAATACAAAATCTACCGTATTGCTTGTCCGAGCAAAGGTCAACAAGGACAGATCTTAAGCACTCAGTTTGCCCATGTGAAAACCTGGAAAGGAAAACCAAATCACCCTTCCAGTCAACAGGTTTATAAATGCTTTACCAACACAGACATGGCTCTGACATGGATATTAGTTGCACACACTCACCCACACATACACACACATATCACTAAGTTAAGCTGGGTTCACCAAGAGTTCAGGTGCCCCTATTTCCTTCACCTATACTGTCTATAGGCTTGTCTACACAAGCTGTTCTTCAGAAATAACCTAAGAGCCCCATCCAAAGGCTGGTAAAAGAGGTCTACAAAATGTTTGCCCTAACACCTTCTATCATTTAATCTCCCTGTGCAAACAACTTTTCTGTTGCACTAAACTCCTCCTTCCTCCACTGCAACGCCCTCCTGTGTGTTACCCCTCTCCCTTCACCCACAGCTCTGCCCACAGCAGGCAGCTGCTGTTCTGTGACCTGTGTGTCACAGGGCTCCGGGGCGAGGCCCTTCAGCAACACCTTGTCATCCGCCGTGCCTGAGCTCAGCCTGCAGAGCTCACCCTCGGGGTGTAGTTTTGAGAGTACCTGAAGCTGAGCTGGGGTTCTGCGGCTGCCAGTGGAGGTGACGTCCAGCCCGTGCCCACCGCTGCCAGCACCGGCGCTCGCCTGGCGTGGCCGGACCGCTGACCGCCTGTGAGGGGAGAAAAAGAGGTGCTGGAACGGGCGGGGAAGGGCAGAGCCACCAGCACAAGGCAAGCTGTGTCTGCTGTCACTCGGTGTGGTGTCAGCGGCAGCACCCCCGGGAGATAAGGACTAACCAGAGCACCCCCTGAGCAACACAACCCAACCACAGAATCGGTGTTTTCATTCCGAGGCCTGGGAACTGCAGCTCAGGTTTGGCCAGTTCTGGTTATTTTGTGATTTGAGATAAGTCGGTCGGCAGGCGCTTCATCTCAGGTGTGTGGTTACCACGAGAGTCGGAGAAAACAAACTCCCAGGGCACCCGCTGCAGCACCCTGGCGAAACCACAGCACGTGCTCGTTTTGTTTTTAAAGGAGGGGGGGGTGGGAAAAAAAAGCATAACCTTTCCCTCTAACAAAAAAACAAACGCAACATTTATTTTTCCTTCATCTTTCTTTGTGATGTGAAAACGACCAAAAAGTTGCTCGTTTTAAAGGACTTTTTTAAAAAAAATTCTCGTTTTACAATACAAATGGAGGATTTTAATGTCTAAGACGAAGGCTAAGAACACCGAGTAACTAGTAAACAAGAATTCACAGTGATCAAACTGATTGACATAGTAAGGAGTTAGTTGCACTGTCGAATTTTTTTATTCTAATGTAAAACACACTTTTGATTTTTATAAAAGAAAGAACGTCAAAATTCAATAGTAATCCAAGCTAATGACACACACACAAAAAAACGCTTAAGTGCCCTCAAAAGTCACCCAGCAAAAAACAGGAACTGATTTGGACATGAGAGTCATGATTATTAAGTAAAACAAAACAAAAACAAGCAGCGAAAATGGACACCTTTAAACTGCAAAAGTCACTATGTACCCCTCTGTAAGCGAAAAGGTTCCCGAGAAGGGCATACACCCACTGAAGGGGGGGGAAAAAGGAGGGAAAAAAGCACACTGCGTAGTATTATTCACGTATAGGGAAGAAATATGGAAAAAGTCACCACCCTTCCCCCTTGGTTTCGCTGTCATTCTTACACATAATTCAGACTTTGTTAAAACAAACCAAACCAGAGCCTGGGCCCCGGCCCCGGTGCCCCCAGGGCTCCGGGGTTCAGCCAGATGCCAGCATATCCGGCAACGGGCAGTGCCCGCCGGGCTGGAGCGCAGCCCGGGCACCGCGGCCACCCGAGGGGCCGGGAGCCCAACAGGGAAGGCTGCAGAACGGACCCGCCCGTGCCCAGCCCCGGCACGGCCGGGCAGGGAGCCCGCGGGAGCTGCCGCGGCCCGATCCCAGGGCGTTCCAGCCGCTCCCGCAGGGAACAGCGCGGCACCGAAACCGAGCGAAGCGAAGGAAAGCGGGGCCGGAGGCGGCGGCACAAAATGGCTCCTCCCGTCCCGCCCTCCAGCTCACCTTCACCCCGGGCCGCCCGGCGCGGCCCCCCCGCGCCACGGCCAATCCCCGGCCGCGGCCCCGCCTCCCGCCGCCC